>NW_022983886.1:0-393976 GCF_010724455.1 Aspergillus lentulus | reverse complement strand
CCCCTCAACCCCATACCCCTCCCCAACCTCCCCGACAATCCTCGCCGGCGCCCCACCAACAACACACCAACTCGGCACCACCATGCCGGCCGGCACCACCGCGCCATCAAGCACATACGCAAAGTCCTTCAGGATAGCCATACTCCCCACCACCGCCTCCCGCCCAATATGCACATGGTTGCCCACCGTCGCCGCCTCCACCACCGCCCTCTCCCCGACAAACACATGGTCGCCGATCTTGAGCGGGTAAAAGGTGTGTACCCCGCGGTGTAGCCGCGATGGCGGCCTCAGCACCGCCTGTCGTGAGATGTAGCTGTATCGACCTATTGTGATGGCTACGGAGGGCGTGGAGGGTTGTGAGGGGCGGCTGCTGCCGTCGGCGGAGGTAGAGGATGAGGACGAGGACGAGGAGCGGTAGAGGTCTCCGCGGATGACGGCGTCTGCTTGGATGACGGTCTTGCCGCCTAGGATGATATGCTGCGTTCCGTGGATTTGGGAGCGGCGGGAGATTTTGTTGCCCGTGTCCTGCGTGGGGTTAGAGTTGGTTTACGAGGGTTGAAGATTAGTGGTGTTGGTTTGCGTACGGTTTCGATGTACTCGCCCTTGGCTTGTTTGGGGGGCATGTTTGGCGGTGTCACCGTGCGGGCCGGACAATTGCTTGAGGATTGGGTGGATGGTAGCGCCGAAGGTAACAGTGAAGATGGAAGATAGATGTTTACAATGTACCTACTACCTCTGGTTGGCGGTGAAGAATGACATGGTTCGCGATAAGATAAGATAGCTTATCATATAAAAAGCGGCATCAACGACCAAGAGCAGCTGAATTGGATCAAATACTATATTGCAAACTTGCATTGCACGTATTATTACTATGCTACACTAGACCATAAACTCAATTTAACAATATCCAAACGAGAGGTATCTCAATCGTGCTAAATCGTGGCATCTTCCATCTATACACCAGCTACAAGACAAAGCTGCGAATGGGGCGGCGATCGCAAGCTTAGGCATCGTACTGAACACGGAAAGCTGAAGAGGCGTTAGCAAGATTGTGCTGTGTCAGAAGCGGTTGAGAACACTCACTTGTAGGGAAGACAGAGTAACTGCCATGATCCTCTCTCAGGTAAGCGGAGTAGCCACCGGGCTGAGGAATCTTCTTCAACTGTCCCTGAACGCCAGGAGTGACACGGAGGTTGTTCAGACGTCCGACAGCGCGCAGCATGGCGGTCAATGCAATGTGGCTGGTTTTCTTGCTGAGGAAGCCGTGTGGTCCTAGGGTAGGGCTGATGTAGGAATCCAGAGGTCTATCCAGACGCACTTCCTCTGGGTCAGGGAAGACGCTTGCATCACGGTTGGCTTTGGCCTAATAATTGAGCGTTAGAAGAAGCTGAATAGCGCAACAGTCAGGATGTGGAACATACAAAGCTGACAAAGACCTTGTCTCCAGGCTGAATAGTGACCTCCCCGGCCTCATCAGTCACGGCGAGGGTAGTGTCTGATTTGCGGTACAATCCAGAAATATCGTTGAGACGGACAGCCTCCAAGCAGTAACGCAGCAATTGCTCGTCCGACTCCTTCGTGTCCTGTTTGGCCAGGCGTTGGATTTCTGGGAGATGTTTGCTGCCTTCTTTCGACAGGTAAAAGTCGACGATTTGAGTGAACTAAATCAACCATCACTTGTCAGTTATCTCGAGGCGCGCAATCATTTAAAGGGTGTACTTACTGCTTGGCCCTGGCCGGGAACCATCGCAATGACCGTGGGCAGAATCTGCGCCCATGCAATCTCGTGAGCCCCCAGACCATTTTCCAAAAGCTGCTTGGTCATGTGCACTCCGTACTCCTTGAGAGCATTGTTGTTCTCGCGGAAGCTGCCGAAAATACCAGAAAGGAGACTGCTACCGCCAAGCGCCTTGATATTGGCCTCGAGAGCTTTGCCCAGCGGCTCACCAACGGCCTGAGACGCGTGGTACAGAGGGTAGGACTTGGTCTTGTCAATGTCGAAGTAGAGGCAGTTATACAAGGTTGCTAGAACCTTGAACATTTCGTGCTCCGTGTAAATGCCTCGGGAGTTCTCCTTGCTTCTCAGGGGGAGGGAGAAGAGGTTCGAGGCAAAAATCACCGGAGCGAGATTGCCAACACTGTCAATGCAGTTAGCGACGTATTGAGCGTGGACCGGTTAGAAAAGAGCTCACTCCTTAGTAATATCGACTTGGTTGAGGCCACCAAATCTCCTTGTCTTGTCTTCGAGAAGTTTCGTGGTGATATCTTCATAAAATTCTTTGACGCTCCGGTGCCATTCTTCTTTGTTCAGCAGCTTGCTCATAACGTCAGCGTGCTTCTGGATAAAGGCACTATCCTGAGATAGCTTGAACTCCTTGCTGGCCTTGCCGAACACAAACTCGACGGTGTCGTCCCAGGCAGCGCGGAACTGGTTCTGCTGCTCCGCGACCAACTTGGCGTTAGAGTACGACAGCAGGTCTACGCGAGGAGGCGTGTACTGGGGACGGTCCCAGGAGTAGTGAGACTCCCTGCCCAGATCCTTCATGATCTTTCGATTCTCACTGGGGATGGTCATGGGATAGTGAGCGTAGATAGAGTCAGGCTTGAACCAGTTGGGGAACGCTCTGGTGGCGAGCTTGTAGAAGACACAGCCCTGGTTGATGCTGAGGTCATATCTGACCTCAGAATAACCCCAGTTGGTGAGATTTCTCGGGTTGTAATCGATCTGGAACAGCTGTCAGGGCGGCTGCAGGGAAAAGACCAAGGAGGCCGGATGACTTACCGTGTAGTGACGATCACCACGAACAAGAGCCACTGCGTCAGACAGAACAGCCCGGGAAATGGTATAGGTAGGCGCAATGCCAACACCAGGGACCATGGGCTGCTTTGCTTCCTCAGCCACGATTCCGGGATAGAGTTCCACAAAGTCAGGGTGATCGTACAGACTTCGAAGAGACTCCGCAACATCTGGGTCCGAGTTGATCTCCTCGAAAGTCTCGTAGGGCTTCAATCCGAAGAACTTTCGGAACTCGTTGAGTGAGCCCACATTCCACTTCCGGCTCTGGATGATGCCCAAGATTTCAACGTTCTTCAGAACCTTTGGAACGTTACGTGCGCCGAAAGAGCCTTTGATAAAGAACAACTGTTAGTCACTGATTTTTGACTCAGAGGGTTAACCCAGACTCACCAGCAACATCCTCAACAGCGTTGACCAAAAGGTTGACGAGGTCTTCATCCTTGAATCTTCCATCGGCTTGACGTTCCAGATCGGCGAACGTGCGCTTGGATGGATCCTTGGGTAGTTCCGCCTGATACTTGCCTAGACCCATGAGGAGCTCTGTCATCGAGACTTCCGAGGCGGGCTTTCCCATCAGCCTCTCATAGACATCTTCAGTCCATTTCTCATCGGTGGCGCTAATAGCCGAGTGCCAGCGGTATGCCAGGTTGAACTCCACAGAGCATTGGTTACCCAAACCGGAGGGTGTAGTGCGGCTTCCCTCCATTTGAGCCCGGGGGTCCTGTTCACGTTTAGTTTTCTGCTTTGCATGGTATCCAGCTGCGCCGACTTACAAGACACCAAGTCGAATTGGTTCTGTTCAGGTTCACGATCGTGCGCAGGTAATCATACAGAGTGATGTTGATGTAAAGACCGCAGGTAATGCTATAATCCGTTAGTCTGGGGCACCGCAGGATGACACAGGATTAGAAGAAAATGCTTGCGTACAGTCTACCTGTCTGGAAGAGATCCTCATCGTACTTCGCCCAGGCCTTCTTAGCCTCTTCTTCCGACAGATTATCCGCGGGCTTGGTAAAGCGGCCATCTTCGTTGATTGCCGCTAGTTGCTCGACGGCATAGTTATGGAATCTAGTAAGGATTCAAATTAGCGAATGCTTCCAAACATCAGTGTTGGAGATGTACCTGTTGAGCATAACCATCAGGACACAGCACGTGGCCGGGAACGCCTGAAGACGGGGCTCGGAGAAGCTGTCGGGCTTCAACTTCCCGTCCTTGAACGTCCGGATCAGGTTCTGCTCCTCCTGAACGTCACCGTACAGGATGGACAGGTCCAGATAACCCGAAGTCTTGTTCACGTTGGGGTTTTTGTAGTCGGTCTGGAAGATATCTGCTTTCTCATTAGAATCTTTCACAGACCTCGTGATGTCTCGAGAAGCTTACCGTGGATAATGAGAGATGCCCAGTCAAAGAAAACACTGGACACTTTATTTGGATGCGGCTTGAAGGTCTGACGAGCGAAGAGCGTGTCAAAGACCAAGCCAGGGTCAGGCAATCCACCGGGCTGAATGATCAATGGGGCGATCGTCCGAGCATATGGGGTGTTCGCAGCTCCGAGCCACGGGAGCGTAGGGTTATTGTTGGAACCATCGGCAGAGCGATAGGCATAGTCATTTCCCATATATCTGATTATTATTTCTTAGCCAACGCCACCAAGTGTGGAAGTTGTTCGCAAACTCACGAGAGAGGAGGGTGAGGCAGCGAATCCCACAGCTCCGTAAGGAAGGCGTGTGTCAGCTCCTCGCGATGCTTTGAGTTGTGAGGAAGCCTGCTGACCAGCTACGAGTCGAGGAATATAGTTTCAGCGTTTTGGTGCAGCCCGGACCTGTCATAAGCGGGCCATCTTACCTGGATGATACGCTCCATTAACATGGTCTTGTCATCTATCAGCTGACCCCCCGGAAGTTTGCTCTCGATGACATCCTTCAGGGTCTTAAGATCCTTAAAGCCAAGATGCCTGGCATCCTGCAATAAACTGGTCGTATGCTCGTGCTCGAGGTAGGCCCCATCCCCAGTCTGGTTGGGAATGGGAGATCGCGCAGCATGGAGAACGGATGCGTATTTCTCAAAGGGAGAGACGGAATCGCCCTTCTTCTCATTACGGTCGTCATCAGACGATGACTTGCGCGCCGCGGAGATTTTGGAGTGACGCTTGTTGTCGTTGTTGTTGTTGGTGTTGGCGACGGCGGAGCTGCTGTTGGGTGCAGTGCCATTCTGCTTGGACTCGCGGTCCCCCTTCTTCTTGAAGGTCGACGAGAACCTCCGCAACATTATGACAATTGTGTATGGATGGAATCAATTGAAACACAGTGAAGGAGGCAAGAAGAAAATACAACAAAACAGGGGGAGCGAAGAGGAGATAAGAAAGTAGCAGCAGGGAAACCGAGCTCCAACCCACCTGCTCGGAAGGAACCATGTATTTAAACGCAGATCCACGGAGGCAATATGGTGCATTAACATAGCAAGTGGATTTGGTCCACTAATTGCAATTGAGAGCATCAATTGGACTAGAAGCAGTGAGAGGTCCAGAGGGAGTCCTATTGTGGTACCGCCATCTAAGCCATATTCAGCACCTAGTAAACTAGGCCATCAAATGGTAATACTCACAAGCGCATACCCCGCAGGGACAAGCAGAAGGCAAATAGCCTGCTGGACATCTTTGCTAGAAAGAGTGGATATCCTTGATCCGTGTACCAAGGAGAACATAGGGATGTGGACCAATGTGACGAACGTAATTCAGCTTGACGAGTAAGTGTATCTCTTTGACAGCCTGCCGCCGAGCCTCGAACAGATGGGTATGATTTGCATCGGATCAATGATTCATACCTACTGTTACGTAGTGTTTGGTACCAATGTCAAGACTCAAGAAGCCGGATTTGGCAAGCGGCCGAGTGTAGAAGCTGATAGTTGACGAAATCCCACAGGTCACTCTTGATAATACCTAATATCTAATGAATAATATTAATGGAGATTCCAAGGAGAAGCTGCATGAAGAGGAGGAATCGGAGGAAAGCATGGGGAAAAACCGAAGCAGCAAGAGTGCAAAGACGGCTCTCAGCCAATCAACGAGGTCCATGCATTACCGACTTTCCTTGTAGTCTTTTTTACCCAGCAGATCGTCGGCTCCTGGGGCCAGCCACAATGTTCTCGATTATTTTTCAGATGATTGCGATTGTGTGCTCACTGGCCACTGCTGTCTGCTCCACCTCGACTGTCCATTACCAATGGATTGATTTCACATCGCTGGGAGCAGTGTCCGGCACAAGCTTGGAGTACAATACTTAACTACCTTCGTATCATTATTATTATTGGTAGCCGGGTGCGGTATATTTCGAGACACGCACGCGCTCTGTGCTGGGTGTGGTTACATTATCTATTGCGCACTGACATCATGATGTGGGTGAATCTCATCCTCCCCAGCTTTTACTAAACGTAACGGAAGACGAAGCCTATCAAGCAGGTTGAGATATTGGAATCTAGGGATGGGTCATGAGTTTTGTGCAATAGCATGAAAGTGATGCAGGAGACAGGTTCCAGCATCTTGTCTGCTGTGATCGGAAGCGAAATCGAAATCAGATCGACTACCCACACCCGAAACTTTTAGTGAAGTCAGAAATCTGATTTGGGACAGACCATGCGTAGACTAGTCACAACTACTGAGCCACTAGTGCGTGAGTAGTCTGAGGTACCCACACGTTCGCAACACGGGATCACCACCACTTCACTCGTCAGGCTGAAATGGCCTGTAGCTACATTTGATAGCTGACAGATATCAATACCTATGATTCAAATGTTTATGACCCTAAGGTACTAAGAGAGCAAAGGTTTAGTAATATGCCTGTCACTCTCCGTCTTCTATCTTGGAAAGTAAAGGGATTCTGCAACTGGAAAATTTTTCACCGACCACTGTCCTATGCGACACCATTAGATGTAAAAGGTCTTATGAGTATGAGTTCAAGGAATTTGTTGTCGGGATTCAATTGTGTCAGTGCGACTGAAGGAGGATTATTCTGAAGCCCGCGAGTGGATGATAAAACCGCCTTTTTTGTCCAAGCGTGTCTCCTTCAGCTGCCCTGAAGACAAGCTAGTGGATGATCAGCAAGTTACCAACATAAAGTAGTTCGATACTTGGTACAGGTACGTGGTTGGTAAGATACGCAGTTCGTGGCTTGCGTTTAGAAATTTCGGTGACAAGGGGGGAGGGGTAAGGTATCTTAGGTAGGTTCGTGCTTTGTCCAGCAAGGAGAGCAGCTTACCTGGCAAAACACAGACAAAAACCCTGGCATTCTCATATGTACTTTTGTGTATATATCGGACACCGGTTGGACACTTCAAGATGATGACAATGGGGTGTAGGATCAAAAATAACACGAGAGTAAACCCTTGCTTTTGGAAGAGGTTCGTTTGGGATGCGATCGTCCGAGTGACCGAGGAGGCCATACGAGCAGAGCTGGACGAACCCTCCCAGCCCGTCTTGGTGGATCGAGGAGAGACGATCGGCAGCTCCCGAATGGTTCGTGGCCGGCCCCAGGCAGCCAGGCCCCCACTTCAGCGGAGACACCTCAGGATCCAAGGTTCTGGGGCTGCCAGAGTCATTCTCTCAATCGGAAGGGTCATACGGAGTAGATACTAGTACTCATAAGGTACTCGCTAGCGATCAGACTGAGTAAATAGATTAAAAAAAAATAAAAACAAAAGAAAAACCATTCGACTGTTCTTAAGGAATGTTTATAAAATAGAGTACGTATTTAGCTCTCAGCCAAGGAGTAATGGGTGGTGGATTTTTTCACAGTACATCCCACAAAATAATGCGTACGAGACAGCAGCACGTATGCTTTGATTGCCTCCAGCAGAGGGAGTATTTCATTCGCGATCATCAGCCGGCCATTGCTAGACTTGGTTGACCCAGCAGGGACTTATTCTCCCTTTTTTCCGCACTCCTGCATGAAACTATCGTTGTCCAGTGTCCTCCTTGTGAGGGCCTGGCTAAAGTGCTCCTAGGCTTGGGACAGCCAGCCATGGTCTCGGTAATCTCCACCCAGATGGTATCAATGGGGAAAGATCGTCATCGTCTACTGCATCTTGATGAAAAGCGATCCATCCGATACGCGCCTCGGCCACACGGATTTTTCCTTCTCAGTATCGAAAAATCCCCTGGGGTGATATCCCAGACATTCTAATGGCCCAAATCCTGTTGAAGATTACCTGCCACCTCGATCGTCAACACTACTCCGTCCTACACCATCTTTCCAGGCGATCAAAATCAAACCGCGTCACAGAGGGGCGAGACACGGCCTCGTGCGGACGAAGATACTCCGATTATACTTTCCGGTCATGCTATCTTTGACAAATCTGACAGGTGGATGCATGCCAAATCACATTACGGACTGTATGATAGGCTCTAATACGACACGGTCTTTGTGTTTTATGTCCGCCGGTGTTCAAGCCGCTTGCCGCGTAGCTAGATACTCGGGGAATGAGTTGAACAATTGAACTTGTGACATTGAAGAAATGCCCCACCAACCACTGCTGCTTTGACCAACAAGAGTTCTGTTCGCTCTCATGCCTCGCTTCTCAGCGGGCTGAACCGGTTTGGTGCAGAAAAGAAAGAATGTTTCGAGTGGACCGCTCGCTTTTTATCTACCCCTCCATGTTGATCCGCGTGGGAGGAACGAGCTTCCCTTGTTGCTTAGCTCCGGGCGATGGCTGGATGCCATAGCCTCCAGGGATAGTTACAGCTCGACTCTTTTTCTTCCTGGATGCCGTCGACTGTGGTACCGTAGATTTGACGATCATTCGCTGTCTCCTGGGATCTGGCCAAGAGGTGTCAAAGCCCAATCCCCGTCTCTACTGGTATCACACTATAAAGTCCGAGCCAAGCAACTCTTACCTGCAGTTGCATGTGGGTGTCTCTAAGAACTAACAAACTGTATACATAAGTTTCGTTCTCCGCGAGTCGGGGATTAATTTGTCATTTGTTCCGGTTGTTCTTGCTTTTTTATTTCAAAATCAGCCAAGTGATCGCGCAGGGAGCATCAAGTTCCGTTATACCTGCGCGGAAACATGGACGCGGTACCGCTGGGGCCGGCTCCCATCCCAAAGCAGTTTGTCCTTTGCTTTGATGGTACTGGTAATAAATTTTGCGGTGATGAATCAGACAGCAACGTGCTCAAGATCTTCCGAGTGAGTCGTCCCCCAGGCCGTGTGTAGTCCGTCGATGCGTGTGCTTACAGAAGATTCCTGGGTGAAGATGCTAGATCGCAGTAAGAGTCACCAGTACCATTATTACCAGCCAGGTATTGGCACCTACGTGACATCGAACTCCCTTTCAAGTAATGGGCGATTCCACCGGATCAAGTCGGCCTACCTGAAAGCTAAGGACTCCGCCGTGGGTTCCTCCTTCGATCAACATGTCATGGGTGGTTATAAATTCCTCATGAGATACTATGCCCCAGGCGACGAGATCTACTTTATTGGTTTCAGTCGCGGTGCTTATATCGCGCGCTTCCTGGCGGAGATGCTTGATTATATCGGCTTGCTCGAAGCGGGAAACGAGGAGCTGACTAGGTTCGCATGGAAGACCTTTGCCAAATGGCAACAGCGTCGGCGCGGGGATAGCGAAGAGGAAAAAGAGGAGAAGAAAAAACTCTTCCGATTCATGAAAGCTTTCCGTGAAACTTTTAGCCGACCTATCAGTCGCATCAAATTCATGGGCCTCTTCGACACGGTCAACAGCGTGCCGAGGTTCGAGTCAGCTTGGATGCAGAGAAGCAAATTCCCGTACACTGCTCGCAGCTCAGCCAGGATTATTCGACATGCCGTAGGCATTGACGAACGACGCGCCAAATTTCGACAGGATCTCATCTCCGAGGTCAAACCATGGTCGATGAAGAAACGAGGTCCTCATCGCTGGCAGCGACACCTGCATCACTTCCGTCATGATGAGCATCCTGAGTCTGAGAAACCGGATGGTCTGCCATCCATTGTCGTGAACGACGAGGCGAACGTGGAGAACAGGCCGCAAAACGCACCAGGCCGAAAGGACCAGGAGGAAACAGAATCCGTCTACCGCAGTGCAGATGGATCGCGTGCCGGAAGCATTCGCAGTGCACACCATTATCGTTCACCCTCACCGTTGAAGAGAAAGAAACTCGGATTGGCTGTACCTATGATGAACGCATCTACAGAAGATTTAGCATCGGTCAAGAGTGGTAACTCAATGCTTTCGCTTCAGGTACCAGAAGCAGGAAGTCGGGCTCCTAGCGAGTACGATGAAGATGATGAAGATGAAAGGCATCAGGACATTCAAGAAGTCTGGTTCCCCGGCGGACACGCGGACATCGGCGGAGGTTGGAAACTTGGCGAAGGCGAGGAATGGCCTCTTAGTCATGCACCCCTGGTTTGGATGGTACACGAGGCACAGCGCGCGGGCCTTCAGTTTGACCCGCGCAAGCTGAAACAGTTTGAATGCTGCGAAGAGTATGATGGGGAGATGTCGCCTTTGCATGAGCATCTCCATTGGGAGCAGAATATGGATATGTGTCGAGATCCCAGCCATGGAGAAGATAATGATGAGCACAGGAGATTCGCCCGGAAGGAGGACGAAAACCACGCGTCTAAATCCAAGCGCAGATTTTTGGAAGCGCTGTACGAGTCCAGCACGAAAGGACTCCTGCATGATTGCTTGGCTTACGGCAATGGGCTGCCGTTCACGTCAGTGTTGTCGTGGCGGATCATGGAGTATCTTCCATTCCGTCGCATGGATCTGCAGGACGACGGCTCTTGGAAGCCGATCCGGTGGCCTCTTCCCTGTGGAGAGGTGCGAGATATTCCTAAGGATGCTCAAATCCATGTCTCAGCCATCCGCCGCATGAAGGCCAATCCCGAGTACCGACCAGGCAACCTGATCGTTGGCGGGGGCGGACGCGGTGTCAAACGAGCTCCAGAGGAGTATGGCATTGGAGAATGGGTAGTTAAAGACCACGAGGGGGATCCTGTACGCGAAGTGTACGTCCGCAAGAGTGTGTCGAAGATGTGCAAAGAGGCACATGCCTGATCAAGGATCCAAGGTCGTAGTCTACTGCCTCGTTGATCTCGTTCCACCCTCGTGATAGTCCCCTTTTCTAATAGTTGTCGCGGTGTTAGATTGGTGATCACTCTCTGATATCCAGGATGTTGGTTAATGTCATAATTCATAATACTTACTTACTTCTTACGTCAGCTGGAGGTGTATGCGAGTGCTCATTACTGAGTAATAGTTGATTAGTAGTAGCTCCTCACAACAGGCTTCCCGTCCTGTAAAGCCCAGAGTAAGGGATTCAAAGCCAGCTTGGAATATCAACTCCTTAGACAAGATAAGTTGCAATTATCTTCATTACAGCATATTTCGTCGTTTGTTCTTGCCCAGAGCTGTCGATAAACGTATTGGTAGAGAGAAGCTGGAGGTGGCCAGAGTCGACCCTTTCTCTTTACTGGTCCCAGCGAAATTGTAGATTATCTGTCAACCCCTGATCATTATTGCATGCAATCCTAGGACATATGTGCCCTATCAGGCTGAGAAATCGCTGCCTAGGGAGGGATTGCAGTCGCTGTTCTCCGAAGAAGCGTGCCCCTGGCTGAGGAGCACAGATCACGTATTGGCCATATTCGAGCGACCAGTACAAACGAGGGAAAATTTTGGGCATGAATGATTCGCAAGGAGAGAACGAGAAAAGAAATTTCTTTCCGCTTGAAAAGCTACATATTCTTCTTGATTTGCACATCGTCACTGCTATTGCTATCACGAGTCGTCCCGTGGGTGGTTTCCCTCTCATTCCTCCTCCTTCTGTCCGCTCTTCTCCGACCGATTGATCACACCGCGGTTTCGCTGCTCAACTTCTACTTCAGCTTCTTCCAGCTTCTTCGATCTCACTACTCAACTCTACATCTCCCATCGGACCCCCCCCTTTCTCCCTCGCGCGCGAGGTTGCCTTCTCCCCTAGTCCGATACAACTAACTGTTGGATGGGTTTGTCGGAGGCATAATAATATCGCCAGGGGTATAATCGATTTCGTCAAAACTCCGTATCCTTTTCCCTTTTGGGTCTCGAGAGGTCTCGGATCGATTCACTCTCATGGTTCCCGTATACAGTCAAGCATGAGGTCGATCTAGTTCGAAAGACAGATTTATACCGTTACATTTCTGTTTTCAGACAGACATGGAAGCTTCCCGTCCTTCCCCAGAGGGGCGCATTCTTCCGCCCCGCGCTGCAAGAACCGTTGAACTCGAACCGGTCAACACGGCAAGCTCCGCGAATGCGATTAAGGAGGCTACTGGGAAGTCAGAGCGGTCCGACAACGTCATGATAACCTTGTCTCTTACCCCCGATCCTCCGGTCGCTCCGCCGAGTCGCTCGACTTTTCCCCGCGCCCATTATCGCTCGCGGTCGTTGGCGGAGGTCTCGGGTGTCCCTCCAATGACGCGCGCTCACTCGTCCCCGGGGCTGGACTCCAAAGGGCGATATATCTTCGTCAATGGTCGAGAAGCGCCTCCGAATCACAATGATAATACCCCAAGACGGTATCTACCTTTGCAGATACCTTCAAGGGACACCCTCGAAGCCAGGATGGCACCTCTGAACATTTCAGAAACTATCTCAGAGCACGCTGAGCTTGACACAACCATGAAATCACCACCGTATGGGGAATCCTCCACCACATCTCCCGTCGCATCACACAACCTGCGTGTCGGGCGCCGACGACCATCATCACCCCTTCACTTCCTCAGTGCGACTTCGATCACCCAGCCTACTACCAGTCCCTCGTCGATCCATTCGTCACCAGTGGTCCTTGGCTCAAAATTCAACGAAGCCTTCCCGGGATACTCGACTTCCTCTACGTCGTCAGTACCATCGACTCCTACAAGCCTCCGATCGCGCAGTCCGAGCATATCCTCTCTCGAGACCATCCCAGATATTCCTGACGCCGAGGATGCAGCCATCGAAGCCGACCGAATTGCAGCGCTCAAGGCTGCCGCAGATAGGGCAGACGAAGCGGAGGCGGCAGCCAACGGGAGCAGGCGCCGTGGTACATCTGATGCTTTGAGTCCTGCGGGTTCTCCTGGCCCTATGCGAGGCGGCTCAGGAGTCTACGGGGCGAGGATCGACAAGAGGAAGCGCTGGAGTGTCTGTGGAGCGGAACGTCGGCAAGATCTTGACCTCGAAACGATATGGGAAGATTAATTCGAGGGCTCGAGCTCATAAGTTGTGCGCTTCACAAATTCGGCCCTTGATTGCTGTGCGAGCTGTCTAAACGACTCTCTTGTCGCGATTGAACGCAGCTTCAAACGTCTGGGAGAAGCTGGTGCTGGGGACATATTTTGACCGACACCTCTGTTCTACACCTGCTTCTTCTATCTCTTTTCTCTTGCAACTTGGCTAACTACTCACGTAACCATCCCTACCACTGTATCATACATACTATTGCTTGGTTCGGGACGCTACACGAAATCCTGGACATTGCTTTTTCTTTGATGCTCATACGAGGAGTTTGTGAATACCCAGATTGTCATTTGTTCTGTTTACTGTACGGTACCTTGGTTGTTCGCTTGTCTGTGTGTCTGGGAAGGTGCGGTTCGGGTATCACGCTGGTCCGGCGATGCTCAGTTGTTTCATATTGGGGGCGCAGGCGATTGTGATTGATTATGCGAGGTGTTTAGCAGGCTTTTTTGGACGTCCTTTTGTCTTGGTTCTCTTGGTATCGTGGCTAAGACTGTTTCTTCGATTCCCTTATTTGCAGTGCATCTTTCTTTGCTGGGTTGCAGGTATGGGATGGCTTTGTGTTTTTTTTGGATGCTGGTCATCACAAGTGTCTCTGTGTAAATACATGCTCGAATCAGAATATTGATCAATATTATGTGCATCTCGAAACAAAAAAGAAGTATGAACAAAGGTGCAGCAACACACTGGCTACTCTAAACGTGAGATGTCAATCAGCATGGCGTCCCAACATTGTCCCCAAACTCGAATATCCAATCATCTGCAGCTCAATGAGACGAAGCTATCTTCCTCGATGCAGCCGAAGGGAGCGAATCGTCCCTCCCAGCACCAATCCCCAATCTACCCAGCCCATGAAATTGGCATATCTCCCCAGCCGCCCGCTCACCACTCCAGTACGCCCCCGTACTCGTCCCCAGCGCCACAAAGGGCGCCGTGTGCTCGCCGGCAAACCAGACCCCGCGCTTGGGGCCGATATTCCCCCGCAGCGCCTCGATGTCCTTGTCGCCCTGCTCAAGACCTACCTGGAAGTTGCAGTAGGAGCCGTTCCCCGCGTAGGGGTCATTCTGCCATTGGGTGGCGACGAAGGCGAGGGGTCTGCAGTCGGCTGAGGAGGACGAGTACCCGTGCAGGCGGGAGTAGAACGGGCGCAAGAAGCCGTCGAGGAAGGTGTAGTACTCGTTTGAAGAGGGGTCGAGATTTGCGATCTTGGAGACGATATATGTGGCGCAGGGGCCGTAGGTGTAGAAGAGGAGCGTGGGGTGGGCGCAGTCGGCGGGGAGGCCGGCAAACGATATACACTCCTGGTTCCAGAGGATGCCTTCGGGGTGCTCGGCGTAGGTTGGGTCGTGGAAAACCGCAAAGGTGGGATTGTGGTGAGCGGTGCCCTTGGGGTCCGGGCCGTTCAGCGCGGCTTCGGCGTCTGCGTGCCAGAAGGCGCGCGGGAATGTCACGTATACCTTCTCGAGTCGGCCGTAGGAGATGCTGTCGATGGCTTGCAGGTGTCGAGGGGGCAGTGCGGGGTGGAACGCGGATTTGTTGCGTTTCAGCCAGCCAAGGGGGCAGGTCACTACTACTTCGTCGAATTGGTGAGATTCGCCGGCTGCGGTTGTCAGTAACACTCTTCTAGCGGCGCTCGAGTTCTCTCGGAAGTCCGTTTCGATTTTGGTGATCGCCTGGTTGAAGCGGATGTCGGCATGTTGGGTGGCTGCTTTGGAAACGTAGTCCAGGATCTTCTTGTATGTAGATGCGATGAAGAAGTTGTCTAGCGATGCAATGTCAGCAGACAGCAGCCATAGGGAAGATGCGGCGCGTACTCCCGTCTATGCATTCTTCGAGGCAGAAGAACTTAAGGCTCTGTCTCTCAGTAGAGTCACCAACGTACGCTCCCCACATCTTGCATGTCTCTATACAGAGTTCCTTTTCCTCCGGGCTTAAGCCCGTTTTGCTGACTCTCTCCTTAAAGAAGTCAAGAAGACTTCGATCAGGGGGAATGGAGTCCTTGTGAGCATTGCTATATCCAAAGGCATCGTCTATCGTGCTCCATAAGAATTCAGATATCTTGGTCGAGGTGACTTCATCGACGAGCTTTCCATCTCTGGAGAAAATGAGCTGCTCGCCTTCGAAATCCTCGATAGTCGTTCCGGTTACTTCTGCCACGCCAGCGATGGGATTCTTCTCCGTACCATGAATCCAGTTAGGGCCCCTTTCGACAAATTAGCTTAGACACTTCTGCAGGCGGGTCCGGACATCTTACAAGTCTATAAGATGATCTCCGATCTTTGTTTGATGGACCTGTTTAGATTCAGTAAGTGATTCGCGATCATCAATATGCTTGTGAACGCACCCGCCCTCCGAGTCGATCTCTTGCCTCAAAGATGGTAACTTGAGCACCATTCTGGACTAGTATATCTGCACACCGTAAGCCAGCGAGGCCAGCTCCGACAATAGCCACCTTGAGGCCTCCGCCCATTGTGGCAATAGGATGTGGCAACAGACTGCTCTGACGTTCAAATATTGCAACGTTCTTGCTAGGAGCAGTCTTGGAATAGGGACTCTGTCAGTTTGCGGTCCGTACAGTCCTATGATAGATACAATAAGCCGGTGAAAGATGCAGATGTTGTTCTTGCATGAAGAGTAGTAGTAGATCGTATACAAGATGGATGCCCGCACGCGGCCAGATGAAAATCGAAGAACACAACGCAAGCGGTATGCAACAAGAAAAGGTGCGAATAACACTCTCGATCATCCAAATGAGTTCAATAGATCAACATTCAAAGCATAAACATTGTTGTATGTGCTGGGACAGTGACAAGCTCACTCAAAAGCCGAGACACCATGTCCTGAAGAATACGAGGATAAAACAAAGTACGATTCGTAAAAACTTACCTCTCCACTATATACACCTACTTGTCCAGGTCCTTGAACGTTTTGCCTTAAGAAGCTTAGGGATGAAGACAACTTGCTGATATATCAACGTGAGATGGAGCTAGATAAACGAAACACAAACTCTTTGATGCATTCATTATCAGTCAGCCGGCGGACCACGTGCGTCCATCCTGCATTCTTCTTGCCGCCAGGAGGTGCCAACTTCAACGTCCCCTCATCACTACAATCTGGATCAGAATTAATGCACTGCTCTACGGATTGGTGTTCTATTGAAATATTTATATTCGTCCTCGTCGTCTGATTGGCGAGACAGCTTGCCTGACATCAATATAGCTTGGCTATCTCATGGCAAGGGTTTCATCATCATCGTGGTCAACACAAACAAGTGGCCACAGCCTCCAAGGGGGAAACTGTATGTTCCGTACAACCGAGGCTTATGTCCACAACACATAGAAAGTTCAATCATTACAAGATGAGCCTCCTCCGACATCATACATGGAACCACTCCTCGCTTGCTTGCGACATCCAACATGAGCAGAAAGGAACGTCAAGAAGTATAGGACAAAAGAAAAGGAACAAAGGAAATCAGTGGTATCATAGAGACAAAGCTAAGGAGGAATATGAAGACTACCTCCAAGCGCCTTGACTCAAGGATAATAGACCTTGAACACAGTCAAGGTCTTCTTCTTGGCTTGCAACTCCTCCGCCGGCCATGAAAGCCGAAACATCCGCATCAAGCTCTGGCATGGATTTGATGCTTTTGCGGTGCGACGGTTGAGGAATTCGGGAACGTCTGCCTGTTGCGGCTAGATTCCTGTTTATCCTGCCATCTCGTCCATTGGCTTCTTTGAGCGCCGGGCGCTGAGACTGATGGTGGGTGGCGGCTCGCCGCCGAACATGTGAGACTCGGGTCCCAGGAATCCAATTCTCTTTGTCCGAGTCGCCGCATTCGATATCCAAATCTTCCTTGTCTTTCATCGTATCACGGAGTTTGGAGATCTTATATGTGCCCGATGGCGTTCTGTTGAGATTGCTAAAGCCAGACTCAAGTCGGCCTAGAGAGGAGACAGTACGCGAGAGTTTCCGCCGCTTCTCACCAGCATGCTGTGGAATCGGAGTGTTGAGGTAATCGTTAGTGGTCGAAGTCGACATATTAGTGTGTCTTGCTGATAAGCTTCGGGTCAATGAGCGCTGACCAGGGGCAAGCATGAGGTTAGGGGAGGCAGAGTTAGGAGCACTCTGAGAGCTAGTTGGAGTCGACAACGCGCTTCTTGCGTCGGTGTCGAAAAATGATTCCCAGTTCCGAGGGTCTCGTGATCTTCCGAAGGCTTTCTCCTTCTCCATGGCGCCAGCCCGAGGTGTTCCAAGGACCACCGCACTACTGCTTCTACGCAACCCTGCGAATCGGGAACTTTTTGTTGAGAACATGGAAATGCGGCCTTTGGACGGGGATGGCTCATCCTCTGTACGGATGACAGCTTTCCCATCCGAAGACATGGCGATCCGGAGAGAGTTGCGTCCTTTCGGGGGAGACGGTGTCAACTCGCCTTCCCTTCGTACCATTGCCTCTCCGTCAAAGGACAGTGACAGACGTAAGGATGGTGGCGACTTCAGAATCTGTAGGCCGCCAGGAGTTTGTTGTTGCTGCTGATGCTGCTGATGTGTGGTTGGGACATCTCCGCGCAGGTCTGAAATGGAACGCTTTCTCTTGGCAGAGAGTTGTGTGTGATCAAGCGGCGTGTCGTTATCTTGCTGAGCCGACGTTGTGTCGGGAATGACCTTAATGAGCTCTTGACTGTTCTCGCTTGATTGCGACGACAGGCTTGTCTGTGAGCTCAAACTAAGCTGTGCCGTATCGTCCTTGCCTCCACTTTCTACCGACTCATAGGAAGACTGCGGCACGCCATCTTCCAAAGGCAGGTCTGCAAGATCCCTGTCTTGTTCCCGTCCATCGTACTGCTCTCCCCCACTCGATGATTCTGGCTCCGCAGAAGGGCCGCCGTCGCTTGTAGTTTGTCTTAGAGGGCTAGACACGTCCGATCGAGGGGCGAGAAGTTCGTGTGGCTGGAGGGGTTTGGACTTTCGCCGGTCATTCTGACGACGATTCTGGAACCAGATCTGGAGCGTTGCATGATCAGAACTAAAGTGTCTGACGACGCGGCGTTCTTATTCTCGAGATCATACCTGCACTTCCTTCTCTCCCAACGAGACGCGACTCACAATGTTGGCGCGCGCTGTCTTGTCTGGTTTGGGGTTGCGTTGATATTCGGCCTCGAGTATCGCGTGGTCCTCGGGACTGTACGGCAGCAAATGGACAGCAATTAGCGAAGATAGTTCAAGCAGAGCCAGTCAATGGCAATTGACTACTTCAGATTCGAATTGAGCTCATATATACCTTGTCCGACGGCGCTTCTGACGAGCAAGCAGCTTGTTGTCGACTCGCGGGGGGAGGTTCTGGGTGAGGGTCTTCTGGGAGTGCACGAGGAAGGCATAGTTCAAAGTAGCAGATTCAGGAGTCTGTACCGTTGGCGGAGAGGAGGAACATGCCGCAGCAGAACGCTCGGGATCCGACATGTTCTCAACACTGCCACCGGTCGATAGGATTCAAGATCGGTATGGCATGGGGGAATTGGAAGCCAGTATAAGAGCAGTAACAGAAAAGAGAGCCGTAGAAATCAGAAGATCAGAACATTGATATAGAAGAGAATGGGGAATTGGATGAGAGATCCGGAGTGGACTAGATCTCTTAGTGGTGCGGTGGGAAAAAAGCGCTTCATCTAATCGCGTCGCGATGTGGACGCGGACTGCACAGCGTGGAGGCGTTGTAGTACGGCGTAACTAGTCCCAAGGTACCTTACTATACGCCCGCGCGGTAGTGCGGCCGATCCAGCCCGCCCGCACGAGGTGTCTTTGGCGTCGACAGATTCCACAGTTCCTGATTTGGGTCCAATTGATCCTTGGTTGCCAACATGAAGAATGCGTAGGCTGATAGGGTATTGACCTCTAGTTCTATCTATACAAACCTATTGCATCAGTGAGGGGTTGTCCATCGCTGCCTTACTGTTGACAGATTGTTACGTGTGTGACTTCCACTCGTCCAGTGCTTGGATGACCTGACGTATTGCCTACGGACTCTCTATTACAGGTATCTACCTCGGGCTCATAAGACATTGTATTGGGATCCCGACGTCGTCTTATTCCACTGCATCGAAGACCGAGGAAAGGACACCAAAGTAAGGAGACAATATGCTCCCAATTGAGACCGATAGGCTTCAGCTTTTATGGTTGCGAATAGCCTTGAAGCGCATTCAAGTCATTCAATGATGACCAGCTGATCTTGTGCTCATTTTTCTTACTGCTGCGGCATTTCCACCGACGAAGCTTTCCGTCACAAGTTACGCCGGGTGGAAAGTTGAGCGTGTTTGGCGCGGAAGCTGGACCAACGCGCTCGACGCGCTGTCACGTGAATATTCTGGCAGTAACAGTCACGTGATAGGTATGACAGCCTGAGTGCCTGACAGATCATGCCCTTGAGCACATGACTTGACCTTTTTGGTGCTCAGAGTCAGCCCTTACCTACGGAGTAGTAAGATCTAGTCTAGTTTCTCATGGTCTATCGCTGAGGGACCGAAGAAACTACCTAGGTACATCCAGGAGAGCCAGTCGAACGACTTTCAAGATCTGTCCACCTATTATACTATCCAAAGCATCTGGTTTCTCTTGCAATTGGAATTTCGGCTTCGTCAGCCGCTGAGTGGATCTCTCTGCTCTCTCCGTAGGCAGTACGGAATTTAATCGCCTGGATCCAAGTAGAACATAATTCAGAACTAGGTCATGCCACCGGAGTCGAGCGTAAAATGACAATGGCGCACGCCAGCCTTAGACTTGTGGTTGCTTGGTTTGGTCGACGATAGTCTGGACGGAGAAATCTCCTTGATATACCTGGCTTGGGCAATGGTTGTTCGATCAATAGGAACACGGGAGGATAAATGTCAGATGTTAGCCTCAATTTTATTTAATGCACCAATCACACCACATCATTCTTCCCTGCGGCAAGAGTGTCAGAGCAGCAAGCGAATGCCTCGAGTGGACTGGCCGGCTGAATTGTCGGTTGCTGAGAGTCTTAGCTTGGAACTTTAACCCGCAATCCCCGGATCTGGAGGTTCTCTCCCCGCTTGTCCTTCACTAGGCTCTCAAGTTGGCATGGCTCGCTTCGATGGCCTCTCGCTACTTTTGTTGGTTTCTGCGACACAACAAGCCTTTTCACTATTCCCGCGAGGGGCTGAATCTAGATTTTATATAGAGATGGCTTGCTCCCCAAACGCCCAGTCGGTTCTGCTCCCCAGGTGCACTCCGCTTCTTGCTGGTCTTTAGTATTGCTATCTTCAAGTGTAGCCAAAATGGGCCGACTTTTCACCATGAGTCTGGCTGCTTTTGCAGCTACCGGGTCGTTTCTTTTTGGTACGTTCAGCAATGATACTTTCCAAACCCTTTTTGTGTGAATACCGAGGTTTGAGACACCTTTGTCTCTTCTCAGTTACAAAAGCACTCACTTTCATGTCCACCCTATCTGAGTTTCTGGCTAAGTCGCTTCTTAAAAGGATACGATGCCGGTGTGATGACCGATGTTATCGCGAGTCCTAATTTCCTCGCCTTCTTCAACACCAACAAGACCTCCGCCATTATCGGTGCCATTAACAGTACATTCAATGGGGGCGGTATGTCTTCCCCTTCCTACTGCAATTCTGCTAGTTCACTGACAGAGACTGCGATAGCCGCCATTGGGGCCCTTCAGGGAGGTCTGACGATGGATCGGTTCGGGCGTAAATTCACCATCCAGATGGGTGCTTGCATCTGTCTCGTCGGCGCTATTCTGCAGGCTTCGGCGATGAACCTGGCCATGATTCTGGTCGGCCGTATCCTCGCAGGATGGGCTGTCGGTCTCATGTCCATGTCCGTGCCCGTCTACCAGGCCGAGTGTGCGCATCCTCGCTCTCGTGGTTTGATCGTTGGACTGGCGCAACAGATGATTGGTGTTGGTTTCATCGTCAGCACGTACGTGCCGGTCTTTGCCTTTGTGATCTCCAGGGGTTGCTGACACCCGGCAGATGGGTCGGTTACGGATCACTCCACGCACCAGACACGAGTTCGTTCCAATGGCGATTCCCCTTGGCATTCCAGGCCGTTCCTGCTCTGCTTCTCGTTGTCGGCATGCTTTTCATGCCAGAGTCCCCTCGATACTTGGTCGAGACCGAGAAGTACGACGAAGCGATGAGGATCTTAAAGAGATTGCACTATGACGGTACCAACGACGACTGGATTCAGACCGAATACACGGAGATCAGGGCCACTATTGATGCTGAGAAGGCTGTTACGGCGCCTGGCTGGCTCATCATGTTCCAAGTCCCTCAGTGGCGGACCAGATTGATGTACGCCCTCCCCATAGCCGCCACCTGGCTGTCGACCCCTCTGCTATAATCGCCGTCGCTAACCATATCATATAGGCATGGTGTCGCCGTGCAGGTCTTCACTCAGTTTACCGGTGTCAACGTGATCGGCTACTATCAAACAATTATGTATGAGTCGCTCGGTATCACAGGGAACAGAGCCACGCTAGTTGCGGGTATTTACAACTGCGTTGGTCCTCTCGCGAACTTGTTCTTCATCATCTTCATTCTGGACAGAGTAGGGCGACGCAGGCCCATGATGTTTGGTGCCATCGGAATTTCCATTGCGTTGATCTGTGAGGCAGCACTGAACTCGCAGAATGAGGATGGTAGCCGCCATGGCTACAGTATCGGTGGTGTTGCATTCCTCTTCTGCGTGACCACTATCTTTTCCCTGTCCTTTGGCCCTTGCAGTTGGTAAGTATTCTCATCGCTCTACTTCGACGCTAGCTGATAGCAATCAAGGGTCTACATGTCCGAGGTCATGCCCATGCAGATTCGTGGTAAAGGAAACGCCTTTGCGACAGGTATCGGTAACTGGGCCGTGGCTACTCTCTGGGCTCAAGTCTCTCCTATTGCTCTGGGCAAGCTTGGATGGAAGTTCTACTTTGTTTTCGTGGCATGGAGTAAGTTTGCTCCCCAAAAAGGTGTCATTGTGGCGAAACGGGCTAATGTATCTTGTCTAGACATTTGCATTACCCTGCCGGTCATCTACTTCTGCTTCAAGGAAACCAAGCAGAAGTCTCTGGAAGAGATTGATTTGCTCTTCGGCGGACGCGCCCTGGGCACTCTGCCCGAGAATGTGGCTGAGAAGGGCGAGGAAACCGGTATCTCTGTGACAAACGTGGAGCACCGTGTTTGAGGTTGTGTGGGAAGTATTAAATGAACGCGTTATGCCGTCTATACCCTTGTATGAACAAATGCAGACGTTAAAGCCTTATGCTCAAGCAACGACCTGCATATTCATGAGAATTGGTCTTTCCTCCATAAATATATTCGAACCACGGAGTTGGTGACGTCCCGGGGCCTAGTCTACAAGAATTCGAACTAACACCAAGACATCCCTAATCAACGATCCTGCTCCGGCATCTCCATCTGTTGGGTTTCGCTAAACAAATCATTCATCCACATGCCCATCTACAGCCTCCCTTCCAGATGCCCCACAATCATCCCCAGATACTCCCGCCCGCAGCGTAAAGTCCTCAATCCCCGGAACCTTGGCCCTATCATCCCAAAGCCTCAACATGACCATCTCCTCTCGCAGCGGATCCGCCTCAAGGGCCGCCAGCTCCGCCCCGCTAAACGGACCCCCTGGAACTCAAGCGACTATTTCAACGCAGCAGACAGCGAATCGTAGTACGCGCTATCCGCAGCCGTGAGATATCTGCGATCATTAGTTTTCTGCCCGCGCTTCCGTAAGTTTATTTGCAATGGCAATGCAATGCAAGGTGACAGGCTACGCACCGCTTCGCAGGGACATGACTCTCGATTGATCTGCAAACTGCCTCGCTGAAGCCCAGGCCGCGGAGATACTCCGCGCCTAGTGTCTCGTGTCCGATGCGGCCGACGGATTTCGTGGTTGTTGTTCGTCTGCATGCGGAGGTGCATCTCGCGCGCGGAGTAGATGGGGATGATCTGGCCCGATGTCGTGGAGGAGGGCGGCGAGGATGAGGTCCTCGGTTGCTCCTTTCGGGGAAGTCAGGTTGAACTGTTTTGGGGGAGGGTGAGTAGTCTAATCTGCTTTCTTCGCTTGGTGGGCGGCTTGGAGAGAGTGTTCGAGTTGGCTGATGTATTCGCCGATGTAGTGGCCTTGGCCGTGCTTTTCGAGGCAGTTGATGAGGTTGTTTGCTTTCTCGAGGGGAGTTGATGGGGGCATTTTGGCTTGAGGTGTACGAGAGGGTGCCTGGGTGTGATGCTCCTGCGGGTGGAAGTGGATGACCCGCCGCGAGCTGGGATGGAGTTACTTATATGGTTGACTTCACGCTGCCCACGTGCGATTTTGCTGTGTCTGGCTATTTTTCGACCAGCTGGTTTAGACTGCGTATTTTCATCGAATGCTACTGATGTGTTATCGTAATATCTGACTCTCTGTGCCTTCGGTTCCTATTACAAGTTATATTCTTATTGTGCTTCATCAGGCCCGTACGTTGAGTATTTAGCTATCATCGAGAGGGTCATTTGTCCCATTCCACAAAATGACTATGCAGCATGCGGCAGAGGACTCTCTGCCCATAGGCATTTACCTAAAACATGACCCTTGGATTCGTGCTCTGCGCTATTTGGGGATTCATCCTGGGAGGAGCACTCCGTCCTATTCACTCTGTATTGCCCTTGTTCGTTGTGATGTATGGCATTTTCAATGCCTTTCAAGAGATTAGCCCTGGCGTATTGACCTTCCCCTGCGCATCAGAGTCTTTTCCAACCCCGCTCCGAGGCCACTTCACCACCGGGACAGAAGTGTTCACCCCGATCCAGAACTCCTTCGATTCCAACTTCAAAGGTCAGCAGGCTGTGTTTCTGATGCGTTCTGGGTTTGCTGTGCTTGGAGGTCTTTGTTCGTGGTTCCTGATCCATGACATGTCCCGTGAGCTAGAGACCGAAATTGCTCGGTTCAAGGCGTATCTGGAAGAAAATGGTTACAATATCAGCCACTACGGGGAGGCCTTGTTGGTGGAGCGAAGAACTTGAGGTCCGGTTGTGTCAACTCGTGCTCGATAAGATCACATATCAAAGCAAATTGTTGACATAAGAGCAAGTCGTAGTAAATCCCCCATTGATAAATTTAGGATAACCGATCAACGACTTAGGCCTCACTGGTATTGTTCTCGGAAGGAGTTTGTCTTGAGTATGGAGTAGGACTTGTCGATGGAGGATCTATATATTCGATCACACTAACCGCATTGAGCTAGACGGCCTGAGGCCCACTTTGCCGACATGCCCATGTTTCACTTTCACCATAATCCTTTCAGATGCATAAATTCAACTGTCGAAACTTAACCATAAACTCTTGAAAATGTTGTGATGATTTCATGGAGATCAGCCTTACATCACGGAGGATATTTTCAAGCTGCCGAGAATGGTCGAAATCGGAGGACAAACCCGATCGCCGGCAGTCCGTCGCAATGGAACGCTGCAGTCCTGCGAACCCTGTCGCAAAGCGAAATTGCGCTGTGATCATGGGCGACCAGTGTGTGGCCGCTGTACGGCGAAGAACATCGCTAACCGATGCTTCTATCATCCTGCGCCGATGACAAAGCGAACAGTCGCCAGTCGAGCCAGCCCCATTGAAGCATCAAGAAGATTGACGAGCCAACCAAGTTCAAAGTCAGACCCTTTCGTTGATTCCGGCTGATGAAGATGCGCAGTCATGGTAGACTGATTGTTTGTAGTGCCTCGAGTCCCAGCTCAAATCGTGAACATAGTCGGTTCCGTACAACTCTGGAGCCGCCATCGGCCCTTCCTGGATACCTTGGGTCAACCAGCTATTCAGCTGTACTTGCCGAGCATCGCAGTGACATCCCTTTTGAAGTAGACAACAGCTCGGCGGCTGCTGTGTCCACTCGCTCTGTTGATTCGGATCGACTGCAAATGGGCTCGGAGGTGCTCAAACTGCTCTACGATCTTCCGGTCTGCGATATCATGATTCGCAAGTACCATGCTCGGACGGTGATTACCATCGTGCCAAAAATCGTTATTTATTCCATCGTTGAGTCCATCCGGAGGATATTTGACAGTTTAGACGCAAATGACTTCGATTCTCAGTTTCAAGATTTGGTCAACCAGATTTTTCAGAATACTTCTCGCCCGCTGACCGTTCATGGCTCGATGACCGTGGAGCAATACTTATCTTCGTTTACTGGGAGGAACTCCCGATGGGAAGCCCTGGGGAACATCTTTGCGATTACCGGAATAGCGTTGATGTCCACGCCTGACAGCGATCCTGATTTCACTCAAGCAGCGCCTGATAGCGAGGCGAAAGATCGTCTTCGCGCTCAGATTGTTGAGGCCAGTGGCATCTGTCTCGGTTTCTGCGATCAAGCATCGTCGGTGAACGAACTCCTGGGCTTCTACCAGTACAACGACGTCATGTTAAGGACACAGCAATATGGGGACTCCAGTATGACTAACTACCCATTGCGACAGTTGATGGTTTGTTGATCGTTATGTAGGTTATCAAGCTTGGCGTCGACTGGGTGATTTGTCTGCCACGATCTACGCTGCCGGTCTCCATCAAGAGAGCACTCAGACCGATGACTGCCCATGGTTCCTTCGTCAATGGAGAAGAGTCTGCTTTGCTTCAGCATTCTACGCGGACAAGTCGCTTGCTACGTTTGTGGGCAGGCCGCCCCTCATCAATTACCGATACTGCACGTTGACTCCTCCCATGGATATCAGTCATGAAATTCTACTTGCTGGCGGGAGCACTCTGACGCAAGCAATATCGGATCTGGACAAGGCGGGATGGCATGTGTATGGGACCACCCACCCGGTTACACTAATTCGCCTTCGATTCCTGCTCGCCATCTTCCGAGAAGAGGCACTTGAATTAGCGCTCGGCACTGGTGATCAGGATGATCTCGTGGAGAAATCAAAGTAAGACCCCAAAGACAAACATTTTACCACTACTGAGACGTTCTGTAGTCGCCTGGTTGAGAAAGCACGGAATACATGGAACACGGCTCCTGCTTATCTGCGCTACGATATTCGTGCGGATGTGGAGGAGAATGATATCTATTGCTCGTCATTTGCGGTACTTCACACCTATCTCGACTACCTGTACACCGTCTTCTTGGTTCAGAGGACGCTTGTCAAACGCACCAACACCGGTCAAGCGGCACTTTTTGAAACATCCAGACAGGTACTGTCAAACATCATCAGGATCAACGCGGAGAGAGATTCGCTGATGGACATGACCCGGCATTACTCATGGATCGTAGGAACACTCTGTTTGGTTTGTTCGTGGCTTCACAGGCTGACATGGTACAGATCCTCTATTATGGTCTCCCCAGCGCCAGTGTCTTGACACTTGAGCTCCTCCGACAGAGCCGGGAAGTCGGACCCCATGCCATCGTTTTACCGCGGGCCGAACTCATCCGGAACCTGAGCGTCTTTCTCTCGTGCCTGTCCTGGGTAGCACGCCCCGGCCATGGGAATTACCAGACATGCAAGGAGGTTGAGAAGAAACTAT
Organism: Aspergillus lentulus; assembly: GCF_010724455.1. The sequence continues at coordinate 367,406 of NW_022983886.1, read as the reverse complement.
CGCATATCCTCGATCAGATTCTCGACCCACAGCCTGTGCAAGCCGAAGTCTTCAACGACGCGACCTCGGGCCTGTACAACGTCTTGGACTGGTATAATCCGGATACGTGGGATTTCAATTTCGAATATCTACCATCGAAAGATGGGTTTCCCGTCTGATCGGTGTTGGTTCATTTGTGAGGTATTGCATTGGTCATAACATCATAAGACAAAGTCGTAAGTCTTTGGTAAGCATTACGCGTCCAGCGCGGGTTCCAGGCAGGAACAAAAAGCAGAAATCCACGACGGCCGACCGTCAAAGCACGCGACTCCGGTTATACCATCCATACAAAGTCGTGACTGGGCCGTGACTCCTGAACATAATATGCGCGATGACAGAGCGGACAGTTGAAGTGGTCCTGCAGGTACCACTTATCCAGACATTCCTTGTGGAAGACGTGCAGGCATTTGAGTTCTCGGATTTCCTGGGAGCGTAGGACGGATTCAAGACAGACGACGCTGATGAACATGATGTTAGCCGGTGATGATCTTCGTGATCGCATCAGCTGGAAAATCCACGTACCAGATAAACTGCCCATCCGCCCCTTCGGAGGGCAAAAGAGGACCTTTCGATTTGGACCACCATTCTTCCAGCGTCCGTATCGGCGAGACTGCGTCCAATCTGCGCAGCTTATCGCCGTGGTCTTTTCTGTTTTTCTTGAAGGTGGGCGTTCGCTCGCGGCGGTTGATGAAGATGGTCAATCTGTCAGATTAGCTACCTTACTTGCATAGCGCAGCTTGGTAGATAGTGATGGGAAAGGACTCACAGCAGACACATGATGATCAATGAGACGACTCCCAAACCTATACCAAGCACGATGACCATGTGATGATTTTTACTGTTCATTTCTCCGTCGCTTGACGACAGCCCCATGGTCCGTTCCAGACTCCTTGATGGTCTGCGCTTTCGGCTGGGAACAACGGATTGGCCGCTTGTGTACCGTAGAAACGAGGAGTACAGACAGTAGCTACTAGCTAGTGACAATGGATGGATTGAGAATGCGACCGACCGCAAATCGGAACGATGACAAAAATACGGAATGAAATGAGACAGAGAGAGGAAAAAGAAAAGACTCAAACCTGGTATTTACTCGAGCCGCCTGAACGAGCTCTTTATCATCTACTCGACAATCGCGTCTTGTCTTCTGATCGCCCGTCCGTCACCTCATTCATGGCGGGGTTCGGGTTCGCTCCATCCAGCCTTTAAAGTTGGCGTGCACCTTAATCAGACCATTTACAGTGAGTTGCAGGATCACCACAACACGAGCCCATCCGATCCTTTCTCGACAGAGTATTCTATCTACAATCATCTACGGCGATCGCAAATGCAAATACAAATCTGCAAGGTGAGATGAAACAGCAGAAGAATGTTTTTTTGTTGCTGGCCGCCTAACTCGCCTAACTATTCTATTTCTACCTGGGTTCTTGGTATGATTCACGGCCATATGTTGTGGAACTAAATTTCAAGGAATCCAGTACAGTGTACGAATACTGCGTACTCCGTAAGTACAGTACCCTTCACATTCCAACAGGGGCCCAGAGCACAGCCATTCAGCCCCGGCTCCGACAACTAATCCTGGTAGACATGCCACGGGCGGGAAGGGCGAGCTGACTGGCCCTGGAAAGTCTGGCGTTTACTAGTTCTGAGACTTTTGAGTCCAGCTTCGGATTTAGCTTCCTTGGCGGTTGGACAAGGGAATCTGGGTTTGGCCCGTTTGGGGTCTTGTGAACATTGAATCACCCACTTATCTTATTCCTAATTCCTACTATCTACGTCAAGAGGATCATTGGCTGGTGATAGAAGATATCAATGCTGTTAGTTGTTGCTCAATTTCCTCCTATTTCGATCTCCATAGCATAATAAATAGTCTGCAGCTACTGCATGCAAGTACCCTGTACTCCGTAACTAGAGAGATCATGCCATGTCATACCACTGTTTCCTGGAGTGGAGTGACGATATTCTTTTGTCCTCTGCCTCTTATCTAGCGATAATGAGAGAATCGCACATTTAATCCTATCTAATCTTGAGCATGACGTGTTCTATAGTCTGCACACTGCCATCATTGATTTATTTAGTTAGATTTCTAGAGAAGTATCCAGATGATAATTACCCCAGGTGAAGTGGGGAAGTTGGGCTCTCCAGTCTCCACCTCCGCGCGCATTGACATCATACCTATTTCGGCAGGACAGCAAAAGTAATTCTCTACGTCTCGTACTTATCAGGTGAATTGGAGAGGTACTAGAAAAAGTAATTCTGCAAAAGTGCTCTAATCGACCTTCATCTGACACCTTCACCGGTCTCAATTCCAAGTCCGCGGTCCAAAGGTTCGTCCACGCTCCACCATTCGCAACGGAACGCCCATCCCATCGGCCGTCCGCGAGGTGATCTCGTTCCCAAACCACTTGAGCTGGACGCCGGGGTACGCCAAGCAGAAGAAGATGAGAAAGTTGCCGACTGCAAGCGCCGCATCGAGTCCAGCTGACAGGATATAATTATACTTCATCCACCATCGTCGGTACCTGCGCTTAAGATGGCCGTTGAAATAGAGCCCCACAATCCCCCAGGCCATGTAGTTTGCCGCGGTGGCTGGTGGTATCGATGCGGTGGAGGCGAAGATTGCGGGCAGGTGGATCTAAGTTGCAGTCAGCATATCAATCTGTATTGTATGCGGTACGGCCTGCTGGTACCTTTCTCAGCATTGCTCTGGGGAAGCGTCTGTCCAGAAGGTACAGTACTATAGGGGATGCGGCACCGATGAGGAAGAACCACAGCATAGATCGGTACATTGAGCCCTCCGAAAAGAGTCTCTTCGGGCCGATGAGGCCCCAGAAGGTTGCATTTGTGGCGTAGCCTGCAGCGAGTGGGCAGAGGAACTACCATGCCTCAGTTTAACAGTTCCAGACTTTAGGGTTCTGCTGAACTTACACTATTACTTGCTTCCGGGGTGCAGATGTCTTCAACGTTGCCCATCGCCCAGACGTTGACTGCGGTCTGTGTCAGCCACGAAACGATGATGCCCGTGCACTGTGCCGCGAAAGTGACGCGAGGAGGAATTTTCTGGATCCGTTAGGGGAAGCCTTGTTCTTCCGGTTTGAAAGGAAGGCTCACCATATAGTGGGCAAGCTTCATGACGGAGATGTACCCGAGCCCTTGAGCAGATGAAACCAGAGTAAAGATCTTGAAAACCACATTGTTCATCATCCTGCCAGGCCAGATGTATCCGGCTACGAGGGCCGATATCACGGCAGTCGAAAGCTTAATATTGCAGTAGGCCATCATGATGCCAGTTGGCAACAAAAGTATTACGTGAAGCGCTATGGCCAGGATCAGACCATACCAGGGGAGTCCGGTATCATAGACATAAAGAAACGCGACGCTGATGCTGAATATCGCTAGAAAGGTACAGCCATACCACCACAATGGAACTTGCTTGTACTTTTTCATCAACTGCGTTTGTCAGTAGCTATCTCTCATTAGGGTCGTGGTGCTTACCCGCGCGTGAATGTCTGGTTTCTCTTCCACAGACGACTTTCCAATGCTGGCAAGAAGACCGTACCAAATCTCACGGCGGTGGTAGAGAGCGGTATGGACTATGATTGAAGCCACAGCCGCAAATCCCAACCCATATGAAAGAACAGACGTTGTTGACAGAAACACTGGAGAATAATCATGATAGGCAGTTTGATTTAGTGAATAATCCGAGTTCATCACTCGACTGGTGTTGTATGGTTTGCCTGAACATGTTAGGAAACCTCTGAGAGATGTAGGATGAATAACTCACCTGTATTATCGAACGTCTTCGACGAAGAAAACGGCATGTACATCCCTTGCCAAACATTGCTCCAGTGTAATGTCGGAGACACGATCCAAAGGAAAAAGATACTTCCACAGAACACGTTCGTCAACGCCCATGTAGGCACAAGGAGAGGTGATCCTAGATAGCCAGTGATCTGGTTCCAGTCCAAGGTCATGGGGAGAAGATCCATCCCTGAAACGGCTCCAAAGACCTGGTTGACAGTGACGTTGTTGGGAACAATCCAAGTTATCCAGGCAAACGTTGTGAGGCCTGTGAATAGAAACCCGGGAAGAAGCTGATACACTGCTCCGCATAGAATAACCACAGTAAACAGCTTCATACGACTTATTTTCCATCCGTCAGCTTCCTCGTTCTGTTTGTTCCGTTGGTGCATAGTATACAACATGGAGCAAGTTGGGAGCACCCCCGGCCAGACGCAGGCTGCTGGCTCAACGAGGAATTTGTGAAACAACCCTGCGATGCCAAAGCTCAAAGCCTGCGTCGTGAGAAGAAACATAAACCTGTATCCGAGGGAAATGGGAATGTGAAGGAACTTCTCAAAGGCGACATAGACATCCGTTGCGAGAGACCCGTTATCGAAGGCGGTCACCAAGGACGCCATTATGGCCACGATACAATGCTCTTTTTGATTGAAGCGTCCTGGGTTGGTGGTAAATGTCCAACCCAGTATTTTCCATTTTCTTTCAGGCAAAACAGCTTCCATCAACCTTCCGCAGGGGAATGTCACTAGGATGGCTAGGTAGGCGGAAAGGAATACTACAATCCAGATTAGTCCTTCTGCTACTGATAGTTTGAACCAAAACACTCACGCGGTGGAGAATGAAGCTGAAAGAACTGATTCAACGCTGTAAGGATTACAGTTCCTACTATTCCCAGGAACCAGGCGCGGAAGGTATTGACTGGGATGTCCTCATCGTCTGCAGGAACACTCGCTCGTACCTCTGGAGAGACACTTCTTTGGTCAGTATTGCTTGCAAATAACCCGTATGTGTTAATATACAAATAAAGAGAAAGACAGGGCGTACACGTCGTCATCAGTATCATCACCTATCTCAAGCTGTGTCTCCTGCGTATAGATCTGCGGCTCGAGTGCTTCGGCTCTCTCATCATTTGTCGGTTCTCTCGATGACTGGCAGACGCTGATATCCACTGACTCCTTCTTAGACCCCATATCGAAGCTGAGTAAGATGTCCAGTCCCAGACTGCGTTCTCAATGTCGGTTTCGATCAAGAACCGTCGAGAAGACGAAACAGTCCTTCAAGCGGAGGGACCATCACAAGAGAAGTTGACTAGGTTTGATGACTCAGGAGATAACAGTATAGATTGGCGAGGATCAAGAGAAGCATATTCCAATTTGAGGAAAATATCCAGCCATGAGCTGACGGCAAAGGCAATGGACGACTGAGGCCAGGCCTTCACCCGATGCCTGAGTAACCCCACAAAAGAGCTGGTTTGTCAGACTTTGTTCAAGCAAGGAAGATCTGACACGCAAGATATTTTTAATCTGCATCAGTTAATTGCGGAGAGTATATATGCAGCTTAGGTTTCATGGTTGACATTCTTCTGGTGCGATCATGTTTCAGGGAAGCAAGGAACTGGAATAAGAGCTTAACCACACTCAATAGAGTCAGTACCCTATAGGAGGCCAGTCACCACGACCTGGGTTATTACAGTTATCGATTGCTGCAACTATCCACTATCCGTGCTCATTGAGCGATAGATTCCATTGCAATCTTTAGGTTCTGCTGGTATCCGATGGGCTCGGGTGGAAGCAGTAGGATCGGTGATCATTGTTTGCCCGGTGAATTCTGTCAAGCAAATCGTCGCAAATTCCAGATCTCATTGATTACATTGGTAATTCATTATCCATTCTACTCCGTAGTGCATGGATAAATACCAAAACGATCCTCGCGCATCTCTCTTTTTTGGGCGATCTGCAAGCCACATCAGACTACAGAGTGCGCTCCTTGCTTCTTGGTCACATTTCAATACTTCCACGCGGTCAGTGGACCGGTCACTTTCGAAAGCGTTCATGCTTTGGTGATCTATCAACCCCCAATTGAATACGACTTTGAGGATGGAATATTGGACTCTTACACAGAACGACTCATTAATAGGTGTATTTATACCCTCTATAAAGTGAGCCTTCTTGCAATGAGCACACACGAAGACTCATGGAGTTCGGTAAAGACTTTGAGAATGGACTGATTAATTGAGTGTCACGGCTTGAAGCTCGTAATAGTGAGGTCTAGACCGTTACTAATCGAGCTCGAGTCCAACCATTGTGGATATGCTGGCAAGCCTGGCAGCATGCAAATTCCTCTTGTATCAACCAAAAGTGTCAAGGCAGCCAGCTGGAGGTTTCTGATCAGAGAGATTTTTGAAACAACCACTTTTGATAAAGATCAAGCGCCACTTCAGGCTGATCTAACGGAACCTGCGCTGCATTAGCCCTGTATACTGAGTTGCTATCACGACATGCACTCACCATGTGTCCAGAGTTATCTACCGTGACAAACGCGAAGCGCTGTTTGCCAGAGACCGCGTTGGGGACTGAGACGAAGACTTCCTTGAAACTCCCAGCCTTGACTTTGCTACCACCTACATTCGAGTACCAAGGTTTCAGATCTTCTGAAGTGAACGGTGCCTGTCCATTCCAACGTAAAGCCTCCGCCCACCTTAAGTTACCCGCGGTGTTGCATGCAAGGTCCAGGTTCCCATTGTATATCAAAACGTCCACTCCATGTTCCAATGTGTACTTGATCTCATTCATGACATTGCTGTACAGATCAGTGGTAGTCCCAAACGCGGAAGCAACTTCCGTGGATTCGATGGAGAAATTCCGGACAGCTTCCGGAACACCAAGAGCAGCCCAAATGCTAGGCTTATTTATGTATTTCTGAATCTCGAGAGTTTGGGAGAAACACAGGTGGTCCACTTCACAGGTTCGAGTGACTGGCAAGCATCAGCACATTGTTCCTTTGAGAACCATTGAAGTCCAAGTCTTACTATCAAAAGGGTCACGTCCCCCTGCGTGTGACTCGTTGTGATACAGTTCCTTTATGACGCCACAAACTGCATCCGTAGCTTTGCATAGGACCTCGTCTGGATATCGATAGCACACCTCATAAATGCTGATACATCTAGGTAGGTTCTCTGAAATAATATGGCAGCGGGTCTGGTTGAAAACAGGCTCGTCAACGCCTGGCTTCGTCGTGCAGAGTGTCTCGTAATATCCGTACAGGGTGTCGAGCGGCGAAACATAGCCATTTCCGATCAAGATCGATTGAAGTGGAATCTCTGGCCTTTCAAAGACCTGGTTTTGCCGAAGTATCTCCCGTGACAAGGTAGGAATATAATGCCCCTTCGACATACTGTTAGAGTAAACCAGCCAACTAATTCAATGAAAAGGAACATACAGCATAACTCTCCCCTGCTATGTGGAAGGGGGTCTGTCGGCGTTCAGGAAAGACTTCCGTCATGAAGATTTGCAGAAAGATATACATGTCTTCTGCAGCAATTTTGGAACTTGTTGGGATATCCGGATGAGAATCCACATACGAAAGCCCTGTTCCTACCGGCTGGTCGACAAATATCATGGATGAGTGTCTTGTCCAAGAGTAAGGGTTTCTCTCTGTGTGATTGCCTCCGGTCTTGATGCGACAGGGACCTAATTCCAGCATTAAACCTGATCTCTAGTTAGTCGCACTGGATCGATTCCTTTACAAGCAAAGGAGAATCCCCACCAACCAAGCTGCTTACGCCAGGTCCTCCCGTCAACCACAATGTGAGCGGATCGGTCAGGGGATCATTCAAGCTGTCAAAGTACCCTTCCATCCCATGGTCAGCGAGAGTACCTGTCGACTCGTCTCAGAACTTACAAAAGAATATATGTTTTCCTTGAAATTCAAGCCATCCAGTGTACTGCTTTGACCCTGCGTCGCAGACTTCGTCATTCTGTTCTTTGATCCGGATCGAATGGGAAGGAAATGCAGGGCTTCTGAACGTCCTAAACGACCCATCTTCATAATTGCAGGAGAGTAGAGCTTGAGAGCCCTCTGAGTCTGCTACTGCTCCCTTTGCAAGTGCGAATAAGCCGGCAAGTGACCACTCCGCGAACCAGCGTCTCATGGTGACTTGTCCGGAGGCCAAGTTGAAGAGGAGAGAAACGGCCACAGAACCAGTCGAAAAACCGGCATATTGCTCAAATTAAGAGAATTAGGGAGCTCGGGAGCATATGATCAGGGTTTTGCTTGTCATCGTGTGTCGTGCTGGGTTGTGTTTGTCCCATGTTCAGTTCGGTGTTGGCGCTAGCGGTGGACATTCCCAATCGGGTAACTGAGAACGACAACCTCGTCAAGAATCGAGACGTGCTCTCTTTTCTCGCCTCCCACATCACTGAGACTAAAGCCCTCTTAGCGGATGATCGATGTGTCGTTGGCGTTGTCGTACGATGGGAATCAATCTAGAAATTTTGCACCAATCCATTGGGCCCTATGCAGAAGAGCTTAATCTGGCCCCGTGTCTTTTTGCCCACCTGGGCTCCTCCTGCTTGTTGGGATCTACAAGTTGGAGTGCTCAGACATGGCGGACTCTGAACTTACTCAATTGGGCAATTTGTATTGCAAGGTTGAGACTACCTATCTGCGGACCCTGCTCTTGGCTGTGCTATATGGCCGGTCAAGTCTTGTGTGGAGCCAAAAAGGTAAAGATCAAGGGGAATGATCTGTGAATGACCGTGTGTTTACTGCTTTATAAACCTCTTTTGTTCAAGAGGAAATAGGCACTTCTTCAAGAATTCTGCTTCTTTGTTGCGTGCAGTTCTCAATCTCTCGCCCTTGGTTATAAGGGTGAACGCACAATTAGTCATTGCTCTTCATACACTTCACAAACTTCCTTCAAAATCATATCCATATACTGACCATTATGCCGATTCTCTTCCCTTCAGTTGAGCTTAGCATGCTAGTTCTAGCTGGGCTGTGCGTGCTCATTTACGTTGCCAACATTGTACATCTTTTATGTCGACGAACGCTGGCCAGTCCGATGACATTGAGTCCAACACAGATACTCTGCGGAATTCTAGGATTTCTTTCCGCCGTGACATGTGCGATTTCTTCCTTTGCCTTTCTATGGGCTGAAGGCTTCGATAAAAAGTCAAGGATTATTATAGCCTCGCTCTGGGTAAGTTCTGGCAAGTTATAAAAGGATAAGAACTTTACTAACTTCTCAGGTAATCATATCACTATTCCGAGCTCTCTACCTGGCGCCAACGCCTTATCGATTCCTTTTCCTAAAAAACGCAACGTTTCTCAGTCTATCCATCTATCTCACAGTAGATGTACCTCGGCGGTTATACCCAATGATATGGCTTCAAGTCCCGTCAGGTTCAGGACTTTCCTCGTTGGATATAGTCCAGCTAGTGGCGAGCTCTACATGTTCGGTTCTTGTTCCTATTTTCTCTCCAAACTTGAACACATCGGTTAAGGGTGCAAATCACCCTCAAGATACATGCTCGCCTCTCTCCAGATGGTGGCTTTATACTTGGGTCAGTCCCCTGGTGACACTCGGCTACGAACGAAACGGCTCCATCAACAAGGAAGATCTCTATCCTCAGAAAGTCGAGGCCTCAGTAGACAGTTGGCAACAAGCCTATGCAAGTTGTGGCCCGGAATCTTTACCTTTCAAGTTCATTCTCTGGAAGTTGTTTCGAATGAGGCTAGCTACAATGGCTCTATTTGCAGGCCTGTGTGGCTTCTTCGAGCTTGTGGGGACGATCGGGCTACATCAGCTTCTTCTTTCTCTTCAAAGTATGTCTGAAGCCAAGCTTCAACCCTGGTTCTCCATCACATTATTTGCATTATCGCCGATTATTCGCGGTCTATGCATGCAGACTTTCGAGTATTTTGCTACCCACACAATAGGAGACTGGAAGTCTCTTATTATCACCGCTGTATACCAGAAAATGACGATGCTCGAGGCAGATGCAGATATTAATGTTGGGCAATTACAGAGCATTATATCAGTCGATATTGACAGGTTGGGTACACTTCGATACACCGCAATGACGGCATTTATGGTCCCCGTTGAATTCATCACGGCCTCCATTCTCTTATATAGGGTTATGGGATGGTACTATATCCCCAGCCTGCTATTTCTTCTTGTCACTAGATATCCTCTTTCCCGATTCATAATATCGGAACAAACCAAATCTCAGTCAGCGATCGTGCGGGCAACCGATATGCGGATAACACGAACAAGTGAAAGCATACGGGCTCTACTAATGATCAAGATACTTGGAAACGCACAGTCTTTTATAAGAAGGATCTTGGATGAGAGGAAGCAAGAGTTAGATGCTATCTGGCTGAAGATGCGTGTCATCATTCTCTCAGAAAGCCTTTCCTCTTCATTCTCCTTTCTGGCAATGGTCCTCAGTCTATGCCTTTTCATCTTCGCAGGGGAAAAGCCTTTAGCGCCGGATATTGTGTTTACACTTGTCGCTGTATTCAATATTCTCAAGAATATGCTTACCTTAAGTGTACTTGGTGCTGGGCAATACGCGCAAGCGATGGTGAGCTTGCAACGATTAAGCGACTTTATGGACCGAAAGACTCCCCCGGTGGTCACAGACAAAACCCAACTTACGATGCAGGCACAAAAATTTGACCGTCGGGTTCCCTCATTTTCTACAGCGCAAGTCCTCGGGGAGTTCAATCACACTCAAGCCAGGTTTGACGTCGAGTTCGTCAGGGGCGGACTCAATGTGATTACGGGTGATACTGGGTACAGCCCTTCCCTATCTCCTTTCCACTGCTTTTCGAAAGAATTGCTAACATCTGCAAACTAGGTCAGGAAAAACTTTGCTGTTACACTCATTGCTGCTTGGTGGTTCTGCAAACCAAGGCAGCATAGGGCTCGGCAAAGCACAATTCGAGCCGATTGCCTACGCATCTCAAGAACCTTGGCTTTTCCGAGGCAGTATCAAGGACAACATTGTATTTGGGACTGCATACGATCAAAAGCGCTACGAGCGGGTCATTAGAGATTGCGCGTTGGAGAAAGATCTTGCAGCTTTCAAGGACGGCGATCTCAAAGAGGTAGGTGAAGGTGGCCGCAGTCTCTCTGGGGGTCAGCGTCAGCGAGTGTCCCTTGCGCGAGCAATGTATACGAACGCAAATCTCGTCATATTGGATGATATCCTCTCAGGGTTAGATCCAAGCACCTTCGAGTGGGTGGTGACGAAATGCATCTTCAGATCGGAGCAGCGGAATCGCACAATGATAATGGTTACGAATAGTCAGAGAATACTCCAGATGGCTGATCTAGTCATTCACATGGAGTATGGCAAAATCGCGCAAGTTAAGAACAATCTCAGCACCAAAAACAGACAAGGCGTGCCCGACAAGGATTATGTCGATCGTTTGTTTTATGATACGCCAGAAGCCTCTGAAACAGTGTCTGCAACCTTTGAAAGCACCGGTGGCAGCGATAAGATGAGCCCGATCTCTGCGGAGGCCTCTAATGAAGGTGCTGGTTTTCAGCGCGTGAGCAGTTTGAGATATGGTAAGTTTAGCAGTATTGTCCATTTCCAGGTATTAACCCTTCCAGGCTTCAAATATCTCCGGTCCTTTGGCAGTCGGACATTCGTCACTTTAGCAGTGATTTCTGCCGTAGGAGCTCAAGCCTTGGAGATCGGACTCCCAGCATGGCTCTCAATTTGGAGTGCACTATCAGTGAGAAGCGAAGGGGAAGGTAGGGATGGGTTTTACCTAGGAATTTATACAGGTATGACGTCCCCTTCTGATAGTATCAGATGGCAGATGCTGACTACAAGAGCAGGACTCGGTTCAGCGCAAATAGCGATCCTGGCAGTCTCGCTGTTGTTGCTATACTCGGGTGCTTGGCGATCTAGTCGTGACAAGCATTTAGAAATGATTTCCGCAATCTTCGGCACCACTTACACCTGGATCTGGAGTACCCCAGTGGGACAAGTAATCAATCATTTCTCGTCTGATATCGCAAGTTTAGACGACACTCTGTTCAGGACGTTTCGTCCAGTTTTGGAGACATATCTGTCAATTGGTCTCCGAATTCTCACCGTGACATCGCTTATACCACTCTTCTTTTTGCCCTCTGTCGTACTGTGCGGGTTTGCAATCTATGTGGGCTACCGTTATCGTTTCGCAGCCACCGCCGTGAAGCATATATACGCCGCTAGTCTCACGCCGCTGCATCATAGTATTGCGGAAACTGCGTCGGGCCTTAAGACAATACACGCCTTTCGTGCGCAGGGGATGCTACAGAAGCGCTTCAATGCGGCAGTTGAGCACCATGCCCAGGCATGGAATGCTGTCAGTGATCTTCAAAGATGGCTGGCAGTACGGATGGACATCTTCGTCGCTTTGATATCATGCTCGGCGGCGACATTAGCCATCTTGCGGCCGCATTCAAGTGCGCCTGTTGTTGGTCTTAGTTTGACCCTCACAACCGGCCTCTGCACGGCTCTACTTTGTACGTTCTCTTTGTCTGGATGTTAGTGGCTGTACACTAACCGTCTAGATCTGGTTTATCTCTCGAGTCTTCTGGAAGTAGAAATGGCCAGTTATTGCCGTATTGAGAACTATATCCAGGACCTTCCACAAGAAGTTTCTTCCGCTGATCTTGACGCCTGTGCGGTAGAACATTGGCCAACTCGGGGACTGATCACTTTTGAAAACTTCGGGGCCAGCTATTCGTTGGATGGAGAGGAGGTTCTCAAGAGTGTCAACTACAGAGCGAATGCCGGCCAACGAACAGCCATTGTCGGTCGCACAGGGAGCGGAAAGACTTCCCTGGCACTGAGTCTACTACGGCTGACGACTAGGACGCGTGGATCCATATCCATTGATGGCGTTGACATTGAATCAGTTCTTGTTGAAAAGCTACGACAGAGCATAAGTTTTATCCCTCAAGATCCCACACTGCTTGATGGAACAATACGTTTCAATCTGGACTTCAACGGAGATGATGACGAGGGATACCTGCAGTCGATCCTAGATGATGTGGCGGGGACAAGGAAATGGAAGCTGGATGACACCGTTGAACTGAATGGGAGAAATTTCTCACAAGGCGAGAGACAGCTCATTACCCTCGCACGAGCTATGGTGAGCAAACACAAAATTCTCATCATTGATGAGGGGACCGCTAGCCTGGACAAAGCAAGCGAAGACCGTATCATGGCTGTCCTTGGGGACCGCTTCAGCGAATGTACGGTCATAGCCATCACACACAGGTTACACAGCATTATCGATTTTGACCAAGTCCTCGTAATGGGCGACGGCCAAGTGCTGGAGGCGGGAAATCCTCGTCATCTTCTCGAAGGAGGGGAAGGTGTTTTCAAAGCATTGTATCTGCAGCAGTGTGGCACGGATGCTGTGGTTAGTGGCAATCTCAGCGACTATCGCCAATCATAAGGTATTATTTTCGTTGATACATCCGAGACATGAGCCCCCTGGGGCATCTGCAGGTTATGCCACTCCAAAAAAGCAGGAAAAAAAAGGAAGGAAAGCAAGTCAGAATGTAAGGCAAGAATTTTCCATGGCGCGGTGCTTACCTCCGACGTACCACAGTAAGCAGAAACATTTGAGGCTTGACTCCTAAATACAGATGTTCAAGCCACCGAAATTCTTGAGTGCTGGAGCAGAAAGTCTAAGTTCGGAGCAAAGACCACTGCGTTTGCCTCGCTTATCTTTTAAGGGGGTAAAACAAAGGAAAGAGGCGACACAAACTTAGTGAGATTGGACTTGTCACATTCCTCCCTTCGGTGTCCATCCCAGCCTGCTTAGCGTGGCATCTGGGGGCCTATCTGGTGACTGCAGCGTGGATCGTTCGCTAGTCTGTCGATCCCTTGCGCCTAAGGTGTTTGCCGTCCTTCCGATAGACTCGAATAGGCGTTTAGTTGACATAGCTTGACATAGCTCAAACGGTTTGAATGTCTCAAGAGAGATGATCCTGAGTTTGTATAAGCATCGGCTTCTTGCATCACCATTTCAAGTCAGCAGAAGCAGATCGCTCCCTGTCCACAGGACTCCGGATCTGAATAGTATTGTACTCCGGAGTTCAAAGGCGATCTGTTCCATACTACCTCGTCCGTTTCCTTGTCGCTACGATGCCCCTTGCCGCTTCGCAAGATAAACCTGTCAGAAAGCGCAATGTCGTCTCGCGTGGTCGAACCGGTTGCCTAACGTGCCGACGCAGAAGACTCAAGTGCGATGAGACGAAACCGGGGTGTAACAATGTGCGAATCTCGTTCGGACCGTTGGCTTCCTGTCCATTTCCAATGCTGACCACCATACAGTGCAGACGTATCAACCTTCCGTGCGAAGGATATGCTCAGAGGATTACTTTCAAGGACCAGACGAAGCTCGTCGTTGCAAGAGTGACAGGCAAACCTGTAGGGAAGAAAGGGCGGTCATCGAGCTCTAAGAATGAGGAGGATGACGAGCCAAACGGCACGTTGCCCAGTTCCAGCGGCCGGGAACCGATCGGCCTCAGAGGACCACTCTCTCCCCCATCGTCCGAGTATTCAGAATCAAGTTCTCCTGTGGAACTGAAGCAGGAAGATACGAAAGCAACTTTTCGACGAGATCCGGACACTCCGACCGATTCTGACCCTGAAATATACTGTGACATTAAACCCGGCCAAGTGCATCATTCCACGCCTGAATGGCCCGATGTTCTTGATGCAGCCTCAGATTCATTGATGGTGATGCATGACGGCTACTTGCCGCCATACTCGCCAATGTCCACAGAAACCGGGCTCTCACCGCGCCGTATCCCGTTCAATTCATCTCTCTCCCTTCTTGGAGCGTTCGAGTTCCCAGAGGATTACAGGTATTATGAGTACTCTGCCAGCGGTCATTTATCGGGACTTTCAAAAGTCTTGCCTTTACCAGAGATTCTCAAATCACAAGCCATGTCCCACCACGTCTATAATGCCGCCATGGCCCTAGCAGCTCTCACAATGTCGAGTTTCGAGCCGTATTCGAGAGGCTCGATCAATCTACGCCGTCACGCCTTTCATCATAGTCTCAAGGCCATTCAGGGCTTGAATGCAGAGTTATCCTCGAGAAGCGCGGCGGACACTGCGGTTCAATCGTGGAACTATGATAGGATTCTTTCATTGTTCGCCACAACCATGTTGCTTGCCAATTTTGAGCTTCAGCGAGGCGCCTTGCTTGCATGGCGCTCGCACATGCAGGGTGCCGCATTATGCCTCAATACCGGATACAAACAGCTTAGGCAGACTCCGGCAGGAATGCTGTTGATCAGGTCTTTTGCGAGAATGGCACTGTTGTTGCGCTTATATAACAAAGACTACTCAGTTACCTCCCCGGAAACTATGCCCGCAAAATTGTCACGATGGCTAGATCTGCTTTTGAAGCAATCGTCGCAACTACGGGACAGGATGTTGCTGTTGGTAGAGGAAGTAACAGCATTGGAGATACAGAAACGTCAGGAGCCCGAGCTGGATACTTTCTGGTCTAGCAAGAGTTCAGAGCTTCTTTGCAACCTGGATGAATGGCGGACGGACGTACCGATTGACGAAGTGCCCGTGGATGATGACATTAGCGGAGCTTATCTGACGATATCTTCTTCTGATCGTGCATTTTTGATCCGTGTATCTGCGCTCGTTTTTCCCAATGCCAAAGACCCTTGCACTTCAGCCGTCAATTACGCGGCGTATCTCTGCACGAGCATGCGGGCGCGTACGCGATACCTTCCAGATTCAGGACGGATAGTTCCTCCTGACGCGGAGCGGACCGCACTCACCATATGTCGGATTGCAGCAGGGATACCGCCCACGCGGTTCGGCGAGTCTTTCACGCACAGCTATGGCATGCTTCCCTCGATTGTAGGAGCCTACCGGTGGTCAACGAACCCGGGACTGCGTAACTGGGTCAAACATTGGTTGGCAGGTTATCGCGGGCCGCGAGAGGGAATTTGGAACGTTCAACAGACGCTCAAGCTTCTCGCGACGATGGACAGCCTGCCGAAGCCAGGTTGGCACTTTGTTGCTATGAAGGTCATTGACGAGCCGCAAGAACCATCGCCAGATCTCGACGAAGCTCACAGCAATGAGCCATTCAAGGTAGTCTTGCAGGCGAGGGTCCAAAATGGAACTTCCACCAATGTCTTTGTTGTCAAGTAGTAGGTCGTCTTTCCGGTGACAAAGGCGCTTTTGGCAAACAGTACATTGCGTCTTATGAACAGTCTAGAACCACCAGCGAGGACATTGTCGCTGTCAATTGTAGGGCGTCCTGGTCGACGCTGCTGCATATCGCTTGACATAGTCCAATGGGCGGCCCATTGTTGGGCAAATTCGAAGTCCAAAATCTGGTGAGAATTCGTCCCTGGTGTGACATGACGTCTAGATCTTAAAGAAAGGGACTAGACCCGTTGGGCACGCGGGTGGTGAGGCTTAATTGGGGAAAGACCGGAATGTTCATATGACCACCTTACCTTAGCGAGCTCCATCAGGTTCCATCGACACTTTCCGCGACCGAATCCTTTCCAGGATTCCAACTCCACTATCTACGCCACTACACTACTTTTCTCACTCCTGGTTTCTTCTTCCATCACACTCTATCTCTTCCGCTGATGCCTCCTGTATTGTTAAACTATCAATGGATCTAATCGAGACGCACAATTGTTCGTGTGATGAGGGCTCCCTGGCATATGATTAAATACTCAAATAGGGTGGGTTTCGTCGAATACAACCTGGGTCTTGATCCTTTCATTACCTCTGCCCCTGCACTCTGTTTACAGCGAATCAAACGACAAAATTCGGCGAGCCAAGACACAACTTACTAATACGGAGTAATGTTCCACGGGCTCTTGCTTGGGCAGCCGTGGGAAGTCATTCAGATTATTGGCTTACGGCTTGCTTTAAGCTTGCTGAGCGCTTCCGTTGGTTTACTTCTACAAGCTAGCAACAACTCGGAGATGGACCGCGTTTGAGACAAACTCTCAATCAAGAAGACATTTCATTCGCTGTCTCCCCCCAGCTGGGCCGTCCCTGGCTTTACTGCTTTCTGGCGATCAGCAGAACGTTTCTTCAGCTGCTCAACTTGCTCAAAATCGAAAAGTTCAGGATGAACGCCGAGTGCGGTGGAGTAACGGATCCTTTCAGGTTGCTTCAAGCTTAAAAGTGGAACGAGTAGGAGGGAAAATCCGGCAAGCCTTACGAGAGGGCAATAATACCTCTTTAGACAGAAAGAGCATAGAGAACGGAAAGTACTCGAATATCTGTTTCTTGCAACTCTTTTCTCTCCACTTCGATCATTACTACCCTGGCAACTACCGCTCAATAACTCACATCTTGTGAATTTTTCCCCCCTCCCTCAAACGTCCCATTATTACCTGCATGATGCTCCGTCTCGAATCATTGAAGTCATATCGATCGTGGTAATCTACGCATACACCGTACCAGCCTTAAGAGAGCATGTAGCAGCCAAATACTCAAACATGGTTGGGGTCCCACGAAGCACTGGGTGTCAGATTTGCATCAAGAGACGCATCAAGGTTTGAATTCCTTTTTAGCTTAGAATCCGCATCTACCTACTTGATAACTAACAGAAACAATTAAGTGTGATGGGTTGCGGCCGGAATGCTCTCAATGCCGTAAATATGGTGTTCAGTGTCCTGGCTATGCAAAAGTCCGCAAATTTATGGACGAAGGACCCGTGATCAAGAAGCGATATCAGCAGACTGCAAGTCTAGTCAATGAGCACGAGGTCGAGGAAATAAGAAGAGAAGATAGTCTCGCACATCCACCTGATTCAATTGACGAGCAGATTTTCCCTTCTTTAGTCGCAAAGTCCATGACTCGGCAACAACCTGCAGTATTCCGTGACTTCGTCCTCACAGCATTTCCCCGCTTTTTCGGTCTCAACAAATATCGCGTCCATGTTCCTTGGGCAGTGTATGTAGCGGATGTTTTGGGGACAACTCCAGCCCTGGATGCAGCTATTTTCTGCATCACGTCCGTTTTCATGGGACGTTCAAATCACGATGTCGCCCTGCAAAAATCTAGCCGAGAGATGTACTCAAAGGCTCTGATCTCCTTAGGAGGCATGATCAAGCATGACAAGATCATGCGGTCAAGGGAAAGTGTTAGCACATCCATCTTACTCAGCCTATTCGAAGCATACTCTCAGACAAGAGAGGACTCTTGGGCTCAGCATGCCGCTGGAGCAGCTCTGCTGATGTCCATGCGCGGGGCAAAATCCCATCTCACTGGGTTCGATCGCTGCCTGTATCTTTCCTTTCGCAGCTTTCTCACTGCCGCTGCGTTCATCGAGGGCAAACCGTGCTTCTTTGAAAAGCAAGAGTGGCAATCCCTCATCAATGAGATCCGAAAGCAAGACATGGCCGATCCACGAGCGAATGCAACTATTTCGGCCATTATTGACGTAACGGACCGATTATTTATGGAAGTCGTGAAGATTCCCGGCCTGATGTATCGGGTCAACCGGCACCTCTATGCCTCTCCGCCAGCATCGCCCTCGGAATCAGAACAGCTGATCTCGAGGTTATACCAGTGCAAAGAGAAAATACACGGCTTAGCATGTGAGCTGCGTCTCGTTGCCTCTGTGCAGGGCCATAGAAACACACGCGGTAAATTATCCCTCATAGGACCGATTCCGTCTACACTACCGCAAACTTTCTCAAACGGCGTGCTGCGCGGCACCAAAAATTGCTTCAAAATCCTTGACCTTCTGCTACACAATCTCATGGTTTCTCGACATGACAACTACTACTCGCCTTATGCCATATCTGACACACCCGCTGGATCTGGATCATTATCGCCATCATCTTCTCCTCTATCAGCTCTGGAGCCAATGCCCACTGGTTCCTTTTTCGACGTACCCAGGATCATACCCTTCCACATCGTCTCCAGATTTCGCGATTTTAACGACGGCGTGAGCTTCCCTCTGTCTGAGGGTATACAAATGAGTCCGGTGGACAAGTGGTTGGATCAGGTCGCTTCGTCCATGGGTATGGAGGCCTTTGAAGTTGTCGTCGATGATGGGATTGACGATAGATGTTCGAGCCTAGACGTGGATCCGCAGTTCGAACATGCCTCGCCGTTGCCAACGAGAGAGAAATCCGTGTTCTGACCCTTGCAAGGACTCCGTTTCCGATTCAAAAATGATTGGTCGGTTGGTCTGCTTCAGCGGTTCTCATCGGATGGACTCCATGCACGGCGTTGGTCCCGTATGCCAACCTGGATCCTCAGTAGAGATTCTTAAAGATTCGCTCGACTGAATGAAGACGACCAGTGCCTTGGTTTGTCGGTGTGTTACAACACCGGCATCCTACGATGTTGATCAGTCTACATGGCATGGGGGTTCTTTGTCTGAAAGTTATGAACCGACTTTATCAGTCCGACGTAGATTGTATACACATATGCACACGCACACACACATTCGACTCAATCGCCAAACGACCATTCATCGAAACCCTCCCTATTACCAGAAAGTCACACGACTACCATGAGCATTTTGCGTGTTTTCAGAGCTCGATTCGGTGCCAACGTCTAGATCATCTGATCGTCAACAATGCAACCATACGCCACAACGCACAAATCCAGACCCGTCAAGCTTTAAACCCCGGACTCCAGCGAATAACCAAGAAACAAGAGAAGAATCATCAAACTAATGGTAGCGCAAATGCAGCAAATTGACGACGGGCTATTCATGGCTGGGGGTATGTAATATGGCCTTGCCCAAGACCAAGAAAATGAAAGAGAAAAAAGCGGTTGAAGAAGTCAGCCAACACGTCGAAGGGAAACAGATAAAGACAAGCAATCTCGTTCACTTGACGCGTGTGGGACTCCCTGTGCTACCGATTCGGCCGCTGATCTTGCGAACGCCTTTGGAGGCGCTTCTGCTGTCGGTCACTCGCCGAGGGCTTGTACGAACTTTGGTGACCGAAATGGCGCCACTTCCGCTCTTACTGCTCAGGGGAGTCTTCGGTGCAGCATGTCCAGCTTCCCCCCAGTTCTCTCTGTCCTCGTGGATGTCGTCTGTCAATGTGTAGCTGGCAGTCACTGTAGCAGAGTAACTGACGGATCGCTGGCTTGGCGATGCCACGGGCGATCGAGAGGAACGCTTGGCCAACATGCGCAGTTGGATTTCCTCTTCACTTTCGCTGCTGTCATTACTGAGACGGGAACTGCGCTGCCTGGTCTGCTCTTCAGTCTTGCTCATGTCTTTGTCCATAAGGAGAGTGCCAGACGTGGTGCGTGCATAGGGATGATGACGAGAGTCCTTCCGATGGGACTTGCGAGGTTGGCCAGGAGTCGGAGCAGGAAGGTACTCGTCGCTTTGCGTTCCGGCACCCTCATTGTGGTCAATCTCTCCAAGCGCGGAACGCTTGGAGTGACTATTGTTGGGTGGTGTCGCAATCGGGCCGTTGTTGGCACGTTGCTTGGTAGATGCTTTTCCGGGTGTAACCGGTGCTGGCTGCATCTGGGCCAGCTTCTCCTTAATGCTATCCTCAAACCACCATTCGCGGAATGAGCCCTGGTTCAGGTGCAGCCAATGCTGCTGTGGACCGACCACCATACCGGGACGCATGAATCTCATGAAAGCGATAATTTCGTTGGCAGTGAATCCGTACCGGTAGATAAGATAGGCACCAATCAAGCAACCGGTGCGACCCAGACCGGCCTTGCAATGGACTGCGATTCCCTTATTCTTAACTGTGATCATCTCATGTGCCATCTTGATGAATCTTCGAACCAACGGCAATGGAGGACAAGTACCATCTTCAAATATCATATCAATGTGGTTGATTCCCAAAGCCGTGAAGTATGACGGAGAGTACAGCTCTGAGTTCAGTCGCACGACGAGACCCACATTGCGGGTTGCGAAATGCGCCAATACGTTTTTAAATGGAAGTGGCAGCTTCGATGAGATGACCTGGGAAACTGTTGATGGCAACGAAGCGTATTCAGGGGTATTGGAAGGGATTGGTGCGACAGGTTCATGTTGCGGGGAGGCGAAGGCGAGGAACTGAGGGGTGATCCAGTTGAAGTCGCCCATGTCGACACGCTCGAACTTCTCGTATCTATCAAGAACAGTCAGTGTGCGATCAAAAGGTCATCCATCAGCCGTATACATACTCTTCAAGGCTGAAGCTGCTCAAACTGCAAAGCGACTGTTCCTTCGCCTTCCATACTCCATACACAACGTCCTGGATGGTCAAAGTGAAATCTGCCTGACTGTACCCCGCATCCCGGAAAGGCATGTAAGGCGGATCAGCCTGTGCGATTGGAGCCAAGGCAAGATGTGGCGGCCAAGACTGGATGAGAACCATATAGCAAGCGACAAGGCATGCTGCGTTGGCACGGCTCCGTGGATCGCTCTTTGAGTAAAAGACCACCGCTCGATCTTTATTTGCGGGTTCGCCAAGGATCTCGTGGAAATGGACCGCAAAGCGATAGAGATGTCCTATGTGAAGAGGACCAAAGTCTGCATGGAAGGAGTTATAAAAGAGAGTATCGTCTGCGGTGAAATACACAGGGTATCGCTTCTTGCTAGGCGTCTGGGGCTGGCCTCGCGCGGATCGTTTGCTGGGAGATTTGGATTGTTCGAGAGGGAAGGGAAACGGAGCCTTTGGGTCAGGTGGGGAGTCGTAGGAAGCGAGGTACAGGCGATCTGCGATTTCAAGTGGTCAGAAAGCTTGCCAGGCAAGTGTGAAGTTCATATTGGACGAAACAACTTGTTGGACTCCCAGGATATTTTCCCGGCGGATCGGATCAAAACAAAAGCACGAACCTTGGATATACTCGATCACCTGGCCGGGGCCGCCCATATATCCAGACATTGTGCTCTTCAGTTGACAAACACTCGAAGGCAGCTAGCTTATGCACTTTAAATAAGATGAACAGCCGAACGGAGTGAGGGCTGAACAAGATAATGTCTCTTCGCAAAAAAAGGCACCGCAGCGGCTCCAAGTGCTTCTCGCAGCCGGTCAATGATTGAAATAATAGAGAAAAGAAACGATGACAATGTATCCAATCTAAACAATCATGGTCCGCTCTTCTGTCGATTCTTGTCCGATGAATGGCGTTTCAACCCACAATGCAAGTAGGGTAAAGATAAGAGGCAACAAGGCCCACGGAGGAGGAAGATATACAAGACGGATTATGGAGAGATTGCGGATGAGGGTTTTAAGAAGGATAAACACTAGGGCAGAAGTAGAAGTGAGGAGGAGAAGGAGTAGTAGATAATGTTTCGGAGACCGCACGAGATAGAGGAGAAAGCCAAAGCTCGAGGCCGATGAGACCGTTTGGGCAACTGCGATGCACGCTAAGTGGCCGCTGTTATGTTGTGATGTTCCTAAAGTGGCTTAGTGCCGGGAGTTGGCAGGACAACAACACAGTTGCCTCAGGCATCGACCAAGAAAACAGCATCTTGGCCGCCATGCTTATGTAAACATCAGTGTTTTCCCTACAAGCAAATGAGGCAAACAAAACAATGCAAGCCACAACCAAAACACACAGCCACATCTAGTCCTCCAATTTCAGCCACGCAGTCTCTAAGCAGACTGCAGAGACACCAACGATCAGGTCTGAGCTGGATGTCTTGAGTCTCTGTGATGGTTTGCGTTTCCGGGGTTCCCGATAAAACGGAATGAACAACTTACATTATTAATGATGCAATCTTGCCCGTCCTTTTTCTATGGCCTGCGAGGCCAATGTCAGTTGACTCACTCAGATGTTGTGGTTATCATCCCACAGATATATACCTCAGTCATGATTCGCTTGTTGACGGCTCCTGGCGGTAGTGCTCCGGCTATCGATGATTGTAGGCTCTGCCTGTCTTTTAATTCTCATTCTGCTGGTTTGTTTTCTCTCGATATTCACTTGGGAACTCGGTCTTAAGCCCTCATATCTACCGTGGTATGGCACAGCGCAGATCAGGTGTGAAATAGGAAACACTATGAACGGTGGCTGCAACGGGGTACAATATGATACGGATGCGCTTTCTAGTTCTATTGTTCGTGTCACTTCACTGTACCAATTACCTTTAGGATAGAGCTCAGCGTCGTCAGACAAAGAAAGTTAAATGGAACCGCAACTATCAGCCACCTTCCAGAAGCAGAGCTTGATCATCGAGATACATTGATCAGTTGATCAATTGCAATGAATACGAGTATATAAACCATCTGTTGCACCTGTACAATGATATCTCGAGCACATCTCTTTAAGCAGTCGTCTCTGAGTCAGGTCTTTTGACTGAACTGAGCGATCGCATACCCAATCAGCTTCATCGATATGATGTACCTCAGGGAAATGGTCTTCTCGCTCACCAACTGGGCGCTGTTTGTTGGCGCAGAACGTGCCCCTCGAGAGTGCGACCAGGTGTCCAGCTCACGCTCTCCATGTCGCGAAGAGTATGGGTTCGTGCCCGACAGTGCCTGTCGTCTGAGCCGGAAATGCTGTTGTGGTCGCTGCTGCATCAATTTATAGATGACTTGTGAGGATCTCCTTATCAGTTTTGCCGTTTTTGGGCTAACAGGTGTACTTCAGTCAATTTCAGGAGGATACGGGTGGTTCGGCTAGAAGGAGTCCCAGTGGAAGGGGAGATCGGGGGCGAGAATGGTGGTATGAGGTTGTCAGAGAATCACAATGCGAATGTTGCAATTCCTTTTCCTTCGAGCCCATGATATCCAACATAAGTTTGCGCAGTCTCTTACGAAACCCGAATAGATTGTGGATTGAGAGTCTTGAGGTGGGCTAGATGTCCCAAAGTCATGTCAGCAGCATTTGAATGTATGAACGATGAGGGTAAAGAAGGAAGATGAGGGATCGTTTACAAGAAGAGCCTTCCGATTGAATCAGTCAGCACAACTGAGAGATTTAGCTGCTGGGAGTGTCAAATGAGGCGCAGCAAGCAAGGAAAACAAGAAAGATGATGTCCTACCAAGGGGGACGGTGTTCAGAACGCCCATCAAAGAATACATGGGGAGCTGAGCTCCGGCAGAAACAGAAGTTCTAATTTTGAAGGCAGCATAATATTCACGAAGGTCAGTTCTGTTGAGGATGAGCAAGAACGATGGAATATGGAGTAGCAAGTCAGAAGGTGAAAGCTACAAAAGACACTGGCTATGAGGCTGAATTCGCAGCTATTCACAGCTATTAGAGGGCAGAAAAGTTTGGTCCTAGTCAGATAACTGTGCAGACCATGACCGCTGCTGCTAAACTCAGGACGATATCTACCACTTGGGAAATGAGTCCATATGTTTCCTTTGATAGTATGTCTTGAAGCGCAGGTGACTGGGTCCTAAGGCATAACACCTCCAAGCTGTATCGCCAGAAGTTTAGTACAACATCTCCAGAGTGCTTTAATCTCCCCAGAGAGTAAAGGACATTCATTATCTGCCATGAGAATGGCGAGTCTTATTTGCTCTTCTGGCGCTGTCTTTTATTTTAACAATACATTCGGCGTCTGAGTCGATCCGTTTCAAATCAATTCGTGACATCAGTCATACCAAGTGAAAATGGGTAAAAATATAAAATTACGATAGACATGATGAAGATCTCTCTATAGTTCAGCCTGACTGACCACGAGGTCAATAGTCCTTTGAACATGACTTTAGTCCGTCTCTGTGTTCCGATGCAATCTCGCATGAGTCGTTTCGTTCATTGGTCATTGAAGCAGAGGCATAGGCTATTTAGTAGGGATTCTTGACTTAAGGCCAAACGGACAAGGGCCTTGAAAGAAATCAGGGTTCGTCCAATCCCTCGTGTCTTCGAACCCTATTATGAAAGTGGAATAGATATGATTCCTGATCCTCTTCTCTGGCCCCGAAGGGTAGCTTAATTGCGGTGAAAGTCGAAGTTTCACGACATGGCTATCACAAGGGAAGAGATACATTAGACTTTGGTCGTTGCTCTGGTGGATTTCATGATTCGACAACTGGGATATTTTCCCCAAAGTCGAATTGCGATGTCCCAAGAGGTGGAGTCAGATCAGCAGGGATAATGCGAATACTAGGTAGTTAGTCCCTGAGGGGTTGCTGATCCAATTCCCTCTTTTCTACCTTTCCACCTTAGACCAACAACCATTCTCCTCGATTCTTCCTTGAAAACAACAACAATCCGAACAGCCGACAACTCACTGGCATATGCGAAATAAAGAGATGTGGCGTTCTCGATCTTGCCGAAGGCTGTGATTCCGATAATAATCCTCCGATCAGGATACTGCACAGCTAATGGCTCGGACAAATAGTGGCAAGTTGGTAACAATAACCAACTGCCGATCGTCCAGCTAATCCACACTATTTACATTCAAGGTTCAAGTTAAGCAATCCGTTGCCGTTTATTTGAATTCTTTCTCCAATCCACGGTGGTTCTGCGGAGATGTTCGTAAGGGATCGACAGCGATTTTAAATGAGAGCATTTTTGAAATCCCCACGCGGTTTGCCCCAACGTCCTCCGCAGGTCATGATATGAGGCCCGGCAACAGGGTTCACAGTGCAACTATTGAAGTTATTTCCGTAATGACTGCTCAATATCCGACATGTCCGTCCATACTGCTGTGAGCTCGTGTTTATGAGTTGGCAGCCATCACAAAAATCAAGTTTGGCCTCAGTCCACATCTCTGAGAAGACAAAATTGATCGTGCAGACCAGCGCGACATTCTGCGATGATGATACCTACGCCGCACACCTCGCTATGGCCTCTTAGCTCCCTGCAGTGGATAGACCGGTGCCCATTAGTATGGACCTGGTCTGCATGGCATGCTTTCGGCGAAATCTTCTGAGGGGCATCGTACCAATCGGGCGCCCCCATACCTGAAAGGCTTACTTCCTTCGGACTCAGATCAGCTTGCATGGGGCCATGTTAGAGTTTAGTGACTTCATTCAATAATAACCTGAGCACGCGTTCTACTGAAGCAAGCGGACTAGATACAAGCTAGCCTAGTAGTACGGGCAATAATGGAACCTGAGTTAAGAAGAACGCTTTTCTGTGTTGATCGCTGTAGCCTTCAAGCTGCTAGACTCGTATGTAACAGACGGCGTGGGCTGCGATGACCTATCACTGACATCTCTGGCCATGATGCCCCTGATCTACATGTGGAATCCGAGGCAGCTCATGAGCGGATGAGGTCCACGACAGGAGAGAGATGATTTGCTCTGGGAGGGAAAAGGAGCAACAAAACCTGCATATAAAACGACGTCTTGCCCTACTTCAAGCTGTTTTCCTCTTCCTCCTCCCACCAGCCAAATCCACTCTTTCCAGTCAATCTCTTCCAAGGCCTGCTTTCAGCGACCATCCACTCTTTTCAACAACTCTCAGTCACTCCTTTAATTCCTAATTCTTAATCAAAACCAACCGTC
The DNA here is from genome assembly GCF_010724455.1 of Aspergillus lentulus. The sequence goes on along the minus strand of NW_022983886.1, from coordinate 341,158 downwards.
ACCATGAAGTTCACTGGAATCGTCGCTTCCCTGGCTGTTGCCAGCTCTGCCTCTGCTCTGGCCATCCCTCAGACCCCTGTTGATGCCACCCTGAGCAAGCTGAACAATGCTCTCAACAATGTTGAGGGTCTCGTCGGTGGTCTCCTCGGCGGCGTTTGCGAGGAGGTCGACCTCACCCAGGTTCAGACCGGTATGTCCTTTACTGAAGGAACCTCTCCAAAACGTCCAAAAGCATAGTCCGGCCTCGCTAATCCCGATTCTGTCCATTAGAGCTCATCACCATCAAGGGCCAGCTGACCAAGCTCGTCCCTGTCTCTGCTGCTACCAAGCGTGATGTCATGGGCACGGCTAACAATGTTGCTACGCCCGTCACCGGTGCCGCCGGTAGCGAAGTCGGCAATGTTGAGGGTGCTGTTCAGCCCGTCACCAATGTCGCTGGCGGCGCAGTCAACACCGTTGAGGGTGTTGCTAAGCCTGTCACCGATGTTGCCGGTGGCGCTGTTGGCACCGTCAAGAACACTGTTGGCGGCGCTGTTGGCACCGTTGAGAACATTGCCTCTGGTCCAGTCGACACTGTTACCGGCAGTATGTAGCCAGCATCCTTGGGGCAGAAATCAATGTGGCTAACAAGAACAATCAGCTGCCGGCGTCAACACCCTGGCGGAAAACCTGGTCAGCAAGGTTAAGAGCGGTAAGTAACTTTTTTGCGTCAGTAATTTGCATCTACTGATTGCGTCTTTAGGTGCCCTCGACGCTGCTGGTGTCAAGAACGTCCTCACCACTGTCGGCCAGGCTGGTAAGTTGCTTTTCTCAAACAGCGATGGCTAAGCTTACTAAATGCGTCCATAGGTGGCCTCAACCCTACTTCTCTCACCTACGTCCTCGCGGGGCTCCTTTAAATCCAATACCTACCTTAGTGAACGCATTATGTACCTCGAGAAACCCCGTGATACCATGACCATATGGGTGTATAGCGCGACTCTTTAACTTCACGCCTTCGGTTCGTTTTGATCTGCCAAACGGCGCTGGATCTTGTGGATAAGCTTCATGTACAGTACCTTATCAAGTTCATACATTTATGTTCAACCTCATTTAAGACTGTAGAAGACACATATTGCATTAGTCGTATGATAGGCTTGACCATAGAGCACCATCTCATTAGCCAATTGTTAACAAAGCCTGAATAGCCGTCAAGCTAGAGTTCGTAGCTGAAGTGATATGAAAATGTGGTGGAAAGTGTGTACTCATTGACTGCACTTCACCAATTTGCTGACTCATCTGCTACTCCAAAAACTTCCCCGCCTTACGCTCTCTAATAAGGATTATACGAAATCATACCGAACAGTAGTCCTTGGATATTCACATAGTCAGTTGATTCGATTGAATTCAACATGGCTGCCAACAAATCAACCAATCCTGAATTTCCTTATTCACTGTAAAACTCCTCCCTCAGCGTCCCTGTCCATGAAACACACCCCACTAACGAAATCCAAACCAAAAGAACAATATCCCTGCCCCTCCACAGCAACCGCCTCGCCTCCTCTGCCCTCCAAGCCCTTGAAGTCGACGCCGAATTATCCCCCTTCGTCCGCCGCAGTTTTGCCCTGAGATCTCCAGTTCAGAACTCCAGCACCGACGAGGACGAGGCGGCAAAGACAGTCCTTGAGACGACGTACCGCGCTACGACGAATCGCATGCTTCGTGTGGCTGTTAACGGGTTCATGGAGAGCTTGGGGGTTGTGCTCGGAGTTATGGAGGAGTTGGATGTGGATGTTTTGAGTGAGGAGATGGAGGAGGAGAAATGAGGCATAACCGCCACGAAGAAGCGATGAGAGACGCGATCATTTGTGGCCCTTAGTCACTACGTGTGCAGCGCCTACGCTATCATTGATCAAGGCGATCCGGTTGGCTTCCTGCGTTCCTGCTCCCGGGATCTGGCTTGGGATACGCCGAACTGGCCAGTTTTCGCTGCGATGACCCAGACATTTGAAGTTGCCAGAGTTCAGAAGGGATGTACTATCGGACACAGCTTACCACGTGCGAGAATGTGCGCAAGTACATGGGCTGATGCTGTTGGGTTACCCAAATGGTCTATCATCCATCAACGATCTCGCATCTGAGAAGTCGCTACGATACCATCGTGTGCCGCGTGAGCGTTGTTCAGAGAGATCTGCTTGCATTCTTGCTGGGTGTATGGTTCCTCTGTGACCTGCAAGAAAGCTATAGAATCTGACATGCAAATGATTCATGATTTAATTGATTAATTTGTGGCTATACATTTCTATCATGAAAGACTGTGTGGCAGTGCCTAAGAGTACTTGGCGTGCCCTCGGACATTTTAAATCCCATGCCACATGCATGCACTAAGTCAGTGTGGCTTCACGCAGCCACCTTTACATACATTATGCAATGGTCCCAGTGATAACGATTTTTATGACTTAAATATGAATGCCACAACGAGTGAACTATCCAGACATTAATAAGCGGTGGTTGTAATAGCCTTGGCCCAGCCTCTGCAGAAATCAATCTCCGATGTCTAGACCCGTCGCGATGACAAAAGGTCAGCGAGAAGAATTCGGGACTGCAATATCCGTCTTAAGACTAATGTAAATGATTTGGAATTGGTTGCTTATTCTTTGTCTGGCGCAATCTGATAATTATCCCTCAATCGGCCGATGACATCGTCATCGGCGTCGGATGGTCTAATGTCCGACGGCAGCCCCTCTCAGGGTCTCAACGGTCGTGCAATTATATAACGCGACGGCTCACCTTCCGAGCTGCCTCGGTTCTCTGATGATCTAGAATGGTATCAGTGCCTTCATCACTATCGGCTTCTTCTATTATATTTCGCTGTTCCTCCTTGCCATATATTTCGCGACCAAGCCCTATAACAAGACTCCCCAACACTGTAACGTCCCTTGTTCGATATCCTAAATCCCATTTCATCAGAACAATGGCATCCGCGACGACATTCTACGACTTCAAGCCCGTCGACAGTATGTCTAGCATTTGCGATTCCCTTCGCAACCCCGCGAAAGAAAGAAACATTGAGAATGTCTTGCTGACCTAACCTCACCACAGAGAAGGGCGAACCCTTCGACCTTGCCTCCCTCAAAGGCAAAGTCGTCCTCGTCGTCAACACCGCCTCCAAATGCGGCTTCACTCCTCAATTCAAAGGCCTCGAGAACCTCTACCAGTCCATCAAAGCCAAGCACCCCGAAGACTTCACCATTCTCGGCTTCCCCTGCAACCAGTTCGGCAGCCAAGACCCCGGCTCCAACGACGAGATCCAGTCCTTCTGCCAGGTCAACTACGGCGTCACCTTCCCCGTGCTGGGCAAGTTGGATGTCAACGGCGACAATGCAGCGCCCGTGTGGACGTGGATGAAGGAGACGATGCCTGGACTTATGGGGCTGAAGCGCGTCAAGTGGAATTTCGAGAAGTTTTTGGTTTCCGCTGATGGGAAGGTCGTTGGGCGCTGGGCTAGTATTACCAAGCCTGAGTCGCTGGAAGCAACGATTCTGAAGGAGATTGAGAAGGCTCAGAAGGAGGGGACGGCCGCTTCGACGAGGAAGGGTGAGGGAAAGGCTACCGAGCAGGCTACTGAGCAGGCTACTGAGCAGGCTAAATTGTCGTAGTGTTCCTGGGGGTGAAGGAATGATGGTGGGCTATTTGCAGAGATACCATTTGGGATTATATTATTCGTGTTTACGATACCTCTATTGAATGAGCTTTCAGTTTGATGTTTTCAGCTTCGTTGGGCAGAATAATGTGATATGGTTCGGCAATTCATTCGACTAGTACAGAGTCTTCAGTACGAGGGGTCCGCTTATAAGATTCAAGAATGCCTGCTACAGAGCCTATAAAGTAATGTTGCTGGCTTTCCACCTTGCGCAATTGTTTTGCATTTCTTGGACCGTAATCCCTATCGCATAGTAGTATCTAAGCCGCGGCACTTCCCTTGGGAATCAGATTGCGCAACGACAGATCATAAACCACATCTTCAACCTTCTTGACCTACAGCCGAATGTCCATTAGCCAAGCATACTCAAATAAGAACCAGAGAGTAAAAGCAACTTACGCTGTACTTGATCCCATCACTCCTCTTTCGCAGAATATCGTTTTTTAAGTTGAGCAGCTGGAAACCAGCGAACAGATCCTTGATAAATTTACCGATTTGAACAGGGCGGTTGTAATCACCAAGAGTGACCGAGTTGACTGCTAGACGTGACTGATCGGAGTCAGTATCTCTCACGCCGCAAGGCCAATGAAGAATGATGCCTACTAATTCCTCAACCATGCCGATGAGTGCCAGGAGATATTCTTCAATGGTCAGGTGAAAAGCATCTTGCTCTTTCAGATTGACCGGAACTAGCATGCACCGCGTCAGAATAAAGCTAATTTCACGAACAAAGTGCAGAAGATGATCTACCATTCAGGAACTTCCCCACTTCCTCGATGGTCAAGAACGAAGAAGAGCCGGTACCCTTGAACTCCTCGAGCCCTCCCAGCCACGCACATAACTCGATCGACGTTACCTGTCTCGAAACTTAGCAATTCTCACTGTACAAGGATTTTGAAGGCGACTAACAAGATTCTGCAACTCTCTCGTCCACACCCCGTTGTACTTGTAGAAGGGGTGCTTGTCTGCCACGGTCTTGAGCCGCGCAACTTCATCTCTTTGAGCGATTATCTCTCTAGTCGCATCATCAAGAACCGGCTTCACTGTTCAATGTCAATTAACAGAGCATATATGCTAACGGACAGATACATACATTGGTCCGATGGCGTGGAGTGAGCTCGGGAGAGGATAGCTTGTGTGGATCTTCCTGTGCGCAATCATGTACGTCAGCTGAGCTCGGAGATTGCGACCTTGCCTCAACCAGGAGGCACAAAGGTCCAGATGGTAGAGATTAAGGATAGCACCTTTCTTAGAAAGCGTCTGGACAATTTCGTGGAGTTCCTGCGCGGGCATTAGCTTTCTTCATTACTTGAGCTTTGGTACGTCGAGCTTCTGAGCTCCTCTGGACCTTACATCACGGACGGCGGTCTCTTCGTCAATCTTCGCTTGAAGATTCTCAAATATCGCGTTATCAATCATTTTTAGAATGTTGTAGGTATCTCAGGTTCGCTGTTGCTACTACTTCAATGTCTGATCGAGCTGTTGCGTCGTCCGCTAGATTGTTACGTCAACAGAAAGTGGTGAAGAAACTGTGGGGCGAAGATTTAAGCTACGGAATACACAAACAGTCAACTGGTACATGCCAGCCTAATCCATATATTTTAGATCCATGTCAACAATTGATAGGAGGGAGAATATAAATACCAAGGAATCCAGTTAGATAGGCTTACTTAGTGTAAGACGTGCCATTAGTAGGAGAGCATCCATGTTTATCCCATTGCAAGTTAAAGATTAGTGATCATAATTCAGCCTTCTTCTGACAGTGCTTTTCTGGCGACAGGCCACAGATGTTATACATGGGTAATATCTATTATTTAGTTGGCAGGTGTACTTACGGAGGCTTTCGACAGTCCCATAAAACGAATCAACTTTTATGATTAGAGAGGGCTTTTAATGCATAGACTATAACAGTATGTATGAATAGGATACTGATAAAGCAACAGGATATAGTAACCCCTGGTAGGTCCTAGTAATACCTCCCTTACCTGACCAATAATGAAGCAGTCCTTGAATAGCCTACATAACATGTCGTATACTGTTTAGCCCTTTTAGATAAGCATCACTAACCCACTTTTGCCTGTCTATTATTTAGCTATGACAAGAAGAAGGTCCTGCCATTGAGCTATAATTACATGGCTCTTTTAGAATGGTGTTATCTTTTCACATCTTCCATCACCGCCTCTCTGGCCGGTGGCCCGCAAGAGCACTCAAGGTATTACACCTTCAGATAGAGCTCATTCTTGATAGTTGATAACAGAAAGCTTCTAGAATGTGCGACATCCTTGTGTCTAAGAAACATTACCGTGGCTGTCCGTCAACATGCGACACGACTTCAAGAACTCTAAGCAGATGTCCCCCAGCAAGACAGACTGGAGTGGATTGTCCCAATCCTAAGGAGAGGCCACTTGGTCAATCAACGCATACTGGCCAATCGAGATGAGGGGTACAGTCGACGTTGACTGCGCGGAAAAGGATATCCCCGATAGCAGTCTGCACATGCGCCGCCGAATCGACTTGGGATAGCCAACATTGTTTGATGATCTGTCGACATGGAATACCGGAGACATCAGGGAACACTTTCTGTGTAAAAAGGTTTTCTACCTCGTCACTAGGTACCTCCTCGTACGGACTGGTACCTTGAAAAAGCTCGTAAAGGGTCGACCCTAGTGCGAATAGATCTGTGGTCTCCGTGGGTTGATCTCTCCAGTGCCGTGGAAGAAAAAACCTGGTGCCCTCACCAGACGCTGGCTTCGACCCATCTAATGAGAGCCAGAGAAGTCAATGATACTGATGTCGAGAGCCGTGTCCAAGAGGAAGTTTCGTGGTTTTATGTCGCATGGATTACGCCGTTCTTATGTAAGAGGTCGACAGCCTCCGCAACTTGGCATGCCCACTTCAATTTGGAGCTCATCGATATTGAATCATGAGCTTGGAGATATGTCCTGAGATCACCATTTTGCATATATTCGAGTACGAGACCATCCCTGGAATGACCCAGTAGTCGAACAAACCTCTTATGTGGTCCAATACACGATAGATGGTGGCTTCTTTGGTGATGTCTAAGATATGGCTTTCAATCTCAGAATCAGGAAACAGTGACTTGAGTGCAGTCCCATCATCAAGGAGCTCCACTATCCCGGTGATCCCTCCCGAGATAACTGGCCTTGAGCGTCCCTTGTACTGGAATGGACCTTGTCGTGTCCAATCTCATTCAAATGCTCCTCGCTTAAATTTGATTCTCCCAATTGTTGAATAGTCAGGGAAGTCTTTGGCAGACAAAGCGAGGGAATATATCGTACCGTTTCAACATTTCCAACAGGGGGCCTAGAGATTAGGCGTGGCAATGAAGGCATCCAAGACCATATCCAATTCTTGAAAGTAACCCATGTCGTCAGAAATAGCCACAGTGGTCCAATCCAAGGACCAAGTGCCATCCTGGACTTGACATTTGTCGATGGTCAGCATGAGGTTGGTTAATATTAATATAGGTAAGGAACCCAACTGCATCACGTGACCACAAGAGGGAATCACCCATTTTTCAGTTATCAAGGTAGGGAACCTTGTGACTGCCGCATTCTGGTAACTTCAGAAACCTAATTCGAAAGCACCTTGTTTAGGGCTAGGTGCACAGTACTACGATTATCAGCACTTTCAAGATGGCTACTTCGAAGCCTTATCTTGACTACTCCATACCCTAGATAAATTCGTGGTAACCAGACAGATTAAATCTAAAGATTAGAATTTTGAATGATCTATAAAAAATTATTGAGAGATCTTGCAAACTTCCAAATCACGGTATCCATCCTGCAGTTGGTTAGGTGCACAAATAGATACTGGCTGCGCTGGCATACGTTGGTCAGAACAGCTCCGGTAACGCAACACATAATATCATGTCGTCATTGTAGTTCTATTTACTTGAAATGAGCAAGCATAGAAGTGTTCTCAACCAGTCCTACAAAGTGGATATTGACACGGAACAAGATGTCATAGTAAATTTCATGATTCATAGTCGCATCTCATAAATGGAAAGATAGACCTGAAAGGCATGGAGTAACTGAAGCCTCTCAAACAAAGGAGAATGAGGTCTGCTTCGAGCAAGACTACACACAGAGCCAGTCGAACAAAAGCGTCTAGTAGCGATATCTAGTCGAGTAGTCTGAAAATTCGTTAGTTTACAAGCCCGAATGAGATCCACAACAAAGATAGAGTTACCTTTAGGACTCACGACGAGACCACGCCCTTTCTTAGCACCCTTGTAGATGGTTTCAATAATGTCGATCAACTCCTGCTTATCCTCGAGCACCCAGTTCAACTTGTTGTTGTTACCCGTGCCGAAATCGCACATCATATGTTTGTTCCTCCAGAAGAACATGATCGTCATGGGATCGAAAAGCTCGTACATGGAGTTGAATTCAGGTACCTCGTCAATGTCGCAGAGGTAGATTACCGCGAAGTCTGATCGCAGATGTCAGTACCATCACCTATGGCTGAGAGAAGAGAACTTACTCTTCACGCGCTCAGCGATCTTGAAGAGCACTTCATCTTGGCGCATGCCTACCGGAGATCAGTATTGTCCATCGGAAAAGAGAGAGGGGCAGTAAGCCTACAATCAACGTCATGATCCCGACCAAATCTGATAACCTACGTTCCAATGGCCGACGTCAGTCAATTGGTCAAGGAACCGAACGAAATCTGCTACATACCACAAGTCTGTCCTCCTCCGAGAGAATAGCCTGATCGACGTGCCAGGCAGAGCGCAGATGTGGCAAGACAACGGAACCCATGTTGTGATGCTACTAAAGAGGATAGTATTGCAGATGGGTTGCAGTTGTAGATGATTTCCCAACCTTACTGTCACGTGCGATACAGACAGTCGGTTCGTTTTGCACTGCAAGCTTGAGCCTGGATGCTCCTTAATACGCTACGAGAAACTAGCAGATAAGCTTCTAGAATTTTCGCGCGGATTTTTAAGTCTCATTTCTTTCATTTAGACTACATATGTGATATCATAAGGATCAGGTACAGGCCAGCCATCAACGTCCAAAGCGAACACCTCCGAAGAACCCCATTTTCTTCTCCAAACGGTCAGACAAGCCGGCCAGATTGATGAAAAAAGGTAGTTCGCGTCTATCGGGGGTAGTGTAAGCCCGATGACACTGTGTGGCGAGGCATGCGCAAGCACAGAGGCCTCACCACTGGGTCCAAAAATGAGATTAATCAATGTTGTGTTCCTTAGAACACTTTCAGAGATTAAACTGAAAAGAACAGATACTACACTTGATCTAAGCCAAAAGGCAAAGAGAGCTGAAGAAGAAAAGAAAAAAAGTCTAAAAGGATGGGGGGCCGCGAGGGTATATATACTTGGCCAAAGTGGTCCGTGCAGCACTAGCACGCTAGCCTCGTCTTTTCGCGAGGCAAGCGAGGCTCAGTCGGCAGGGTCAGCTGATACGGCTAGCCCTATACTCAAGTGCAAGCCCTAATTATTTCCCAATCAGTTTAGTCACACGCACCGCCAACCGTATGCGATCACAGAGAGACTCCACTGCAAGCGAAAAGTTTCATCTACACTCCTCTTCAAGGCGCAGGATAATCACCTCTTTGCGACCACATACTCCCTCTTCATCCTCCCAAAAAAATACCCCCATCAGTCACAATGGCCCCCGTTGCTGTATGTTATCACTCCACAAACTGCTTTGCTGTTCCTCCATGAGGACCGGACATGATGCGCTTCTTGTCTACAATCGCGCACTTTCCACAAGTCGGCGTTTGTAAGCCAGAAGATGTTCATCATGGACCTCCTCGGGATCCGACTTATGGAACAGTAGGCTAATGGCTTTGTTTTCTCGGTAATAGGCTCGTGGTCGCAAGGCCCAGAAGGTCACCAAGAAGGTAAGCAATGATCACATTCAAGATTCAACATCCCGACTGATGGGATGCTAACATTGATCCCTCTAGTACATCATCAACGCTTCGCAGCCCGCAAGCGACAAGATTTTCGATGTCTCTGCCTTCGAGAAGTTCCTCCACGACCGCATCAAGGTCGAGGGCCGTGTCGGCAACCTCGGTGACAATGTTGTCATCTCCCAGGTTGGTGAGGGCAAGATCGAGGTTGTCACTCACATCCCCTTCTCTGGTCGCTACCTCAAGTACCTGTAAGTCCATTGTGCACAGCTTTGAGCCCGAGAAGACCGGCCTAACGTTGCGCAGGACCAAGAAGTACCTCAAGAAGCAGCAGCTCCGTGACTGGCTGCGCGTTGTCTCCACCTCCAAGGGTGTCTACGAGCTCCGCTTCTACAACGTCGTTAACGACGAGGGCGAGGAGGAGGAGGAGTAAATCATTCCTCAATAGCGAATCAAAACAGTCCAATCTTTTGGATTCATGGACACTCGCATGAGGGGAGTAACTTCTTTCAGACGGGAATGTGCTATGGGTCTGTTCGAGTAATAGACGTGGTCGATGAAGGATTACGTTCCGCTACTGGTGTTTGGGCTCCAGGACGGGGTTGACTCACAATACCTGAAAAGGTTGTGTTTCGCCTGTTTATGTTGGGCTTGTCAGTTATGGGAGTTTTCCTCCTTCTACTCATGACGCTATGACTGGTAGATATGAATTGACTCGAACTATTGCCCGAAAATCTATGCTTCAAGTCTGCGTAGATGCTCGGTGTATGCTTAATTTTAGAATTGCCTTGGGTATCATTGCTTTCAAGAAATCACTCCGTATCCTTTCTTTTGTGGCCGGCTCCAGGCCCAAGGTTCGAATCCTCTGCCGCATCCTTTGCGCCAGGAGGAGGTATGAGCTTGCTGCCCTCTATCCGCCATCCCTTGGACTTCAAGATCTTCCACGTTTCAGCGGCTTTGACCCTGACCAAATCACCGGTGGCTATCGCGTCTTCTTTGGAATCATGACCTTGACTGCCTTTTGTTTGAATGTCTCGATCCAGATACTTCTTGACGAGAGCTTTGAGGCCCATGCGAATCGGCAGCCCTCGTGGGTGTGGGTAGAGAAGCACGGTATCGATGATTGTTGGATGTATAATACGGCAAGCGTTGAGGTCGTTGTCGATAGCATGGCCAATCAATGGCGTATCAGGTTGTAGAAATTTGAATAGGAGCGCACGTGCCGCTGCTGGTGATTCCACAACCTGCAAGGCGCCATCCTCAGTAGCGGAAGGGCTGCTAGTGCCAATATAGGGAACTGCCTTTTTGTAATGCTCGGGAAACACGCCTGAGAAGCGCGAGTTGAGGTCCAGAATTTCGCCCATGGGTCGAACGAGAACGTCCAAAAGGAGCTTTCCTTGAGGCCAGCTGACCGCGGTTAGACGAATGAGCTCAAGTCCGAGAGTTGTGTATCCCATCTCGCAGTCGAAACAGACCGGCTGCTGGGGCCCTTTATCGGCCTGGGTTGGTGTCTCTTCGAACTGAAGGATAGACGCCAGGCGTTTAGATTCAGATACTTTGAACACATGCGTGTTTCCCTTGGTACAGCCAGACGAAGTTCCGATGGACTCGTTGCAGCAAGGAAAGTATGCTTCTCTAGCACCGGTGATGTGGTCTGTTTGTCTTCTCGGTGGGTAGTATGGCTTGCCAGGATGGTATGTGCATTGACCTCCAGTGGTCAATGAGCCATCTTCACGACGGCCAGGAAAGACTTGAAATCGTCCGCCACATCTATCGCACTTCTCCCAGCCTTTTGACTCGCTGACTCCCCTCCGTGCATTCTCGACTTCTTCCTTGGTAGGCTTCCTGGTCACATAACCATACTGTTCGAGCCCTTCCAGAGGTGTGATCAGCTTGCTAGCAACGGCAATTTCTTCCTTTGCACTGAGTCCAGTTTCGAGTGCCTTTTGCTGAGCGTTCTGCTGGGCCGGCTCAATCTTATAATATCTCTCATTCAGATGAGCTTTCACTTCCTTCTTCCATTCTTCTAAGCTCAGTTTTGGGAGCTTAACAATCCGAAGTTTGATGACGTTCGCATATATGCCCGGGTTATCTTTTGCTGCCTTCTCCTCTTCATCCAGCGCCATTGTCACAAGTTCATTGGGAGATAAGACTAATGGATTATCCGTACTCCCTTCCTCCTTTGCCAATTTCTCATTGAGGGCACACATAGCGGCGTGAAGCTTTGTCAATATGGATAGCCGCACACCATGAGTCGCAGGTGCCTTCGGGAGCATGCGCGGGTTCAGACTTTCTCGGGGAGCTCGTCTAGGTGGTAACCGCGCTTCGCCCTGCATAGATGCGGGAGGAGCATCTTTCTTTGGCGAAAACTCTTTCCGCAACGTTGGAGGGGAGACTTCGCGGGTCATCGACTGAAGCTGACCAGCGCGTCCAGTTGTTTGTTCTGGTTTGCTGCCCGTCACAGCCTTTGGAGCAGGGACTGATTTTGTAGATTCCCTTTTAGGCTCTGGCAAGGCTTGGGCTCTTTTCACGGCAGTCTTTGGTGGAGTCTCCAGCCTAGGCTTCTTCGGAGGCGGGCCTGACTCATATGCCTCTTCTGGTGCTACAGGCGTATCTTGAATATTGCTCTGATCAACTAGCGAAGAGCTCGCAGGATTGTGAGAAAATATGCAGGTCAGGAGAGAGCATTGTTGACCTCCCGGACAAGGAACGTCCTTGAACAGCCCGAGAGGTGTAAACATGATGATACAGTATCAACCAAAGTAGATGTCACACTGATACAGGTGGCGATCAAGTTCAAATGAAGATCTCGAGAAGTGAGACTGTAGTCAAAGTAAAATGAGCTCGGTTGGATCGAACAAGTGAGTCGAAATCCATATCAAATTAAGAGTGATCTTGAGGACGCATCTTCGTCGCTGACCCTACTTAGGATTGAGTCGGATGATTATGCCCGAGGTAGATTTTGAGGAGCACTCTTCGCTGATAGCGCATTAATCCTTATTATGCACATGAAGCTGAGAATAGCAACTTTCATATATTCATAGCATCGCTTTCAAAAACGGGGCGATACGGAGGCGTGTCCCGCGTCCGAAAAACGTGAAGAACAGCCACCTCAGCTGGCTGGAGTGGGATATGATAGATGTCCAAGAAACAGGGATCTATCAGCTGATAGGAGCCCGAGCTCGATATAATCGGCGGATTATTCGCAGAGTTGGTTAGGACGAGCCATTTGAGCAGGTGTTCTGGTCTTCGGCAATCCTATCAAAGCGATGAGCAAGTTGCAAACAGAACAAACATACTTGATCATCAGCCACCGGTGGCGCTAAGATCCCCTTATCTCCGGTAATCAATGAGATCAGGCAGAAGGATGATAAGTTGCAAATGACCTGGTATTTAAACTTATGACCATGGCCAGGAATTCAAGCTATTTTTCTGCTATACTGCTCACAGAAGGGAATTCACAACACTAACAATCTCATGAAATGTCGCAGAGGGTTGATCATCTTTGTGTCCTAGTCCATGGGTAAGTCTTGCTCTTACACCTGCCGCCACGTGGCGTTCTTCGTTAAGACACATGGATAAACTGACTGTGGCGATGCATATTCTAGGCTTTGGGGCAATCCATCCCATTTGGACTACCTGGCCGCGTCTCTCAGAGAGCGATACGGAGAAGACCGTCTCTACATACTCGCTGCGAAGGGAAATTCTGGGAATTTTACATACGATGGAATCGAGCTTGGAGGGGAGCGACTGGCGCACGAGGTTGAAGACACTCTGGGTGCCTTAGCCGCAGAAGGGACCCATATCAAAAAACTGAGCGTTATCGGATATTCTCTAGGAGGTCTAGTCGCCAGATATGCGCTGGGTTTGCTTCACGCGCGAGGATGGTTCGACAAGCTGGAGCCTGTCAATTTCACCACGTTTGTGTCGCCACATGTCGGTGTGAGAATGCCACTTAAGGGTATTCGAGACCATATTTTCAATGGCTTGGGCGCCCGGACGCTGTCCATGTCCGGCAGGCAAATGTTCATGGTGGATGTGTTCCGAGATACGGGAAGGCCACTGCTTAGCATCCTCGCTGATCCGGATAGCATCTTCATTCAGGCTCTGGCGAAGTTCAGAAATCGTTCAGTGTACGCGAATATCGCTAACGACCGTTCGACGGCTTTCTTTACGACCGCTCTTTCGACGACGAACCCGTTCCAGGACCTAGAAAACCTGAACGTCAACTATGTGAAGGGCTATGAGCCAGTCGTCATTGATCCTGATGACTACTTCCTGCCTCCGAAAAAACAACAGCTGCCCTCGTTCTTTTCCAGGCTATGGCAAAAGATCAAAGGCACGTTAACTCAAGTGGCAATTTCGCTCCTCGTCATTGTGTTTGTCCCCATCGGCGTTGTACTATACCTCGTAAATGCTGCTGTACAGACGTACCGCAGTCACCAGCGTATTCGCCTCCACGAGGACGGAAAGGCAGGAGTACTTCTCTCCAACTACCGTGTGCCTGTTATTGTGAAGGACATGCAAAATGCAGTCGAAGATGCCTTTGAGAGCGCGACCGCTATGCAAGATCCAGACTACCTACCAGACGCTCGTAACCGTGCCGGAAAGGCGAAATCACTCCCACGAACTTCTGCCGTCAGCAAGACTGGGGCCATCGAAAATCAAACAGATACGCCAGACGAGACTTCTTCTACGTCTCCGGACACAAAACGCGATTCCACACTGGCTCTAACGCCAGCCCAATTCTCCATCATTGAATCACTCAATTCCGTGGGATTCCGAAAATACCCGGTATGGATCCATAACCACTCGCACAGCCATGCAGCCATCATTGTGCGAATGGCGAAAAAGGGATTCGAAGAGGGCAAAGTCGTCGTGAAGCATTGGCTCGACAACGAATTTGACATTGAGTGATACCCACACTGAAACGCGGGGATTGATCTGTGCGGTATTAAGTGGGCCAAAAGTGGAACACCCCATGGAATCATTGGAATATGCCATGAGACTGTCTCCAACCCCCGCGGCCATTCGCTGCAATCAACCATGAATCGTCAAATTAAGGGGCAGTGAGGACTATGGTTCCATTCTAGGCTCCCTGCATTTCTTGGCTGTTGGTGCAGCCCACCATTCCCGTGGCGCCTAGTCTCACCTCCGCATCCCGGCTTTCTTACTGCCATACGCAAATGAAACTGACATGCATATCAAGGATGATACTAACTTTATGGCTTCGGATTGCCGTTTGTGGACTTTCCGTTACCCCTGTCCATTGTGGCTGCATGATTCCATAGATGGCGTTTTTTAGGTCCGCTTAGCTTCAGCCTTGTATAGCCGCCCATGACGTTGCTGAATTACAAGGGTTGTGAATTTCTACGTTTCGAGTCCTGTACTCGTCTGGTTGCGTGTGATTGTTCAGCAGGGATAATATAGAGTAGGACTGTGAGCTTGCATATATCCGGATACATACTAATTCAATGATAGATTTGAAGATACTTAGACAAGTAATCTGATCCATGCATTTATAAAGCTTCAGTCCTAAGTAGTCAAACTCGAACCAATGGGAATCTATAAGCGATGAAATGTCACCGAAAAAACAGAACAGTCCGGAACATAATAGCCGAGTCGCATATGGGAATTAAAAACGTGGGATAGATAGAATAAGATGGGGTATAGGTGTCGGATGTAAGATAGTGGGGTGATGATGACGGATTCAAGAGATATCTGAGGTATGAGGGGTATAGACTGTGCAATTTGAGGGCGAAGGCGAAATAAAGGTGACGAGTCAGACACAGGACTAGTGCGTCGCGGCTGACTCCGAATCAATGCCGGAATCCACATCGGCATCATCCTCGATAATGGCAGACTCATCGACCTGCTTCGACATCTCGCGGTTCATGGCGAACTTGACGGCCTCGAGCACATTAGCGCAGGTCTTCTTGGGCGGATACCGCGGGATGGTCCCTTCCTGGTACACGCCCGTCTTGACAAGGATGGAGAACCAGTTGGAGTCGCTGATGCGGTCGAACTCGTTGGTGCCGCGGATGTCGGACTCGGGGGTGTCTCCGACGAAGTAGACGGTGGAAGGGGGCTTGTTGATGCCGTGAGTATCCTTGCGCCATTGGCGGAGGAGGCGGGTTGCGAACTCGTAAGTGCCGAGCTGGGGCTTGCCGAATGCGACGGTGGTCAGTTCCTTCCCGGTGACGGCCTTGTAGAGGGCCTCGAGCGAGGCTCTGAGAGCACCCATGCCAATGCGGACGTGCTCGTGGGAGGTGGACCAGACGACGTCGTTGTGGGAGAAGAAGATAGGAGGACCTTCGTCGAATGTCTCCGAGCGTGTGCCTAGGTATCCGTTCTTCGACATGAGGACGTCGAGGATGATCTGCTGATCTCCGGCCCAGTCCCGGCTGTCGGCGAAGACGAAGATGGCCTCGATGGGCGTCTTGCTAAAGTCGCGGAAGCGTGAGTTGTTGTACTCTTCTTCAGTCAGTTTTCGGAATGGTGTTGTGTCCTGTCGTGTCTTGATGATGTCGCCTGGGGTGATGACATCCTTGAAGCCGTAACCTTCGGCTACGATCCGGCACTTCTCACCCTCGCCGCCGACAACGAGGACTGTGTGGTATTTCTCAGCCATCTCCCGCATGGGAGTGTGTCCGCAAATGAATTGGCCGGGTGAGACCTCCAATTCGAGCTGCCGGCTGAGGTCCAGACACCGTTCCTCTTCGGTCTTGCCTCCACCATTCGTTACGAAGATGTAGGGACTAGACTATGGAGTTAGTAAACTATGATGCGTTGGAAGCTTATCGGGAAGAAAAACGTACATCTTGACGCCATACGGATTCTGCCCGTTGATATATTTCAACGCATCGACAGCCTCGGGGATAGCTTGACCTCCTCTGATGAGGACACCATCGATGTCAAATGCCAGAGCGAATTCATCCGCTGTCGTGAGATTACGGGTAGTCCTGGTGAGGGGTGAGGCGGCACGAGGAGCCTCTTCTTCCGAGGAGACTTCTTCATCCAGGTGCTGCTTGGCCATCGCCATCTCAATGGCCGTGTCATGGGCATCGCTGGAGGCCATCAGATGCTTCGGCGGCACGACGACGTTAGGTCCGCCATACAGGTCGGCCCGAGTCGCATCAATGCTGGATAGCCGGCGCACCCTCTGGGAGCCGGAGCCGTAGGTCGCAGCCATTTTTGGACGAGTCTTGAGGAGATTGGGGAAATGTGGTACGTATCAGAGCGGGTGGCGATGATGGATTGGTGAGAGTAGAGAGTCAACTACACTGCAGAATAGGGGGGCTGAGGGGTGTGGACGACGAGTCTGATCACCAAGGCACTCTTCTCTCAAGGAAGTGGACCTGGAGAGGAGGATTTCAAAATAAATGGAGAGTGAAGGAAACTGATTCCGCTATGCGGAGATGAAACTGTGGGGATAAGCGGAGCAGTATCCGACTTGATACCAGTGGTACAGATGTAGGAAAGAGAGTTGGAACCAAAGTGATAGTAGGTGTGGGGATGGGAAGAAGATGATGGAGCAACGAGCTGAAGATGGAGATCAAGGCCCATTCATATACAAGTGTCGAGGACTCGAGGGAGGCAGAGTGGAGGACAGATGCTTTAGATCAGAACCCAAGCGGACACCGCTGATGCAGTCCGTGGTTTCGTTATCCACCGTGGATGGACGGCTCAATCGATCTGGTGCAATCGCGGTGAAGCATGAGCATTGTTATTTGTTGTTGCAATGCAATGTCGCCCATACTCGAGGATGACGGTCTCCACTGGGTCCCAGACTTTGCCTCCATTTCTGCGCCATCCGAAACGGCCGGGTAGAAGATAATTCGCAACCGTCCTTCAACTCAACCTCCATTTCTAGATGGGAGTCAGCCAGGATGCGTCTACCTTGGTTCAGACTCGGCCGTCACTATTCATCTGAAATGAGTCTGAGATCTGATTCGTTTCGAATACACGGACAATGGATTTGTCGCCGTCAGAGGGCAGATGTGAGTCGGGCTGTGGTAAAGTTAACAAGTGGAGCCTCTCTGCTTCTACTACTGTAGGCGACCATTTCCATCTATTATTATTATGGATGAGCTTTATAGTGATCAACTCTACAGTATAGTGTATGCTTTCCTTGTCTAACCCATGCACACTATTTAGATAAGAGACCTGTGAGATCAAGAGAAAGGCAGCCTCCCTCCTCGTAGGCCAAGCACGATTACCGAAGTGGCTCAGAGACTTCAAACAAACTTACTTCTGATTGGCATCAGCCTCCATAACAAACACATCCCTGCCGATATTGATCCTACCTTACTCCATAATAGTGAACCTTCCCTAGGCATAGGCTAATTACATTGGTCCTTTACCTCACTCCTACCTCCCGCGGTGACACTGCATTCCTTTCCGTCTACCCCTCGTATACTTGTGTTGCCGATGATGTCGCGCCGAGTCCGCAGAGAGGTACCCCTTTATTGGCAGCATCCCGCCTCAGATAACAAGGGCCATGCTATATTAAGTTCGAGGTAAGACTGACTCAGTGAGAGATTTAATTTATTCGTTGTCTGCAGTCCGCATAGCTAATCATCGTCGTCGTCGTCCGAGCACAATTTAGTAATTTGAGATCACACCACGCGGTGACGTCATGTCGGCGGGGCGCTCAGCTCCGAAGTATAACACATATCTAAGGTATCCAGAGGTATCTGTACTTGAGATAGGGAGGCTGAGGTATGGACTATACGGACAGGACCGTGCCTTACGCTCTTAACTCTCAATAGGCAAGGCACCGGCAAGAATGTATCTAACATTGTCCATCTTGTTGATACAGACCCCGAGATGTTTTGTTCAGGACAGAAAGAGAGCATCCTCAAACGAAACAACAGCCGTCTTATGGTGGGGACCTGCAACGCAGTACGGCTGGTAATTCAGGTACACGTAGGGAGTACCCACGCAGTAGATACACATTCCTTCTCTCAGCCACAGTTCCCCTTTTGCATGTGACGGCGCCTCTGGATTGGACGAGGACACCACCTGTTACGTCCTTTCTTTAGTATTTTGGTTGTATGATGAAGTATTCCGAGGTACACATATACCACTGACTTGGTCCGAATGAGAATTCGGTGAATGATTTTGCGTTAGGGTTGAGGATCACTCTGCATCGGGGCTCTGGATATTATACATATGCCTCAGCACCTGGAGGGTAGGATATCGTTGCATGAGTTGACCTCGCTTTTCAATGTTTGTGGTCTGAGGATAGTCATTTGAGATCCTGCTCTTGATTCCGGATTAATGCTTTTCAATCTATCATTTGATATTTTGTTACACTGGGAGAGTAAGGGGAAAAAAGTTTCATCAAGAACGTGCAAGTCCCTGGAACATGATTCGGTTTCCCTCCTCAGAGCGGAACCAGCCGCCCAGCCCTGTTTCATTTCGGACACATGAAGATGACGATAGAGAAGAAGCAGTAAACGAGCACACATGTTGATGTGATGATATGGTACAGGGTATTATTAGCATATATACTGGAAGTTGAAACCTCTCCCGGAGAATGCCTGCAGTAAGTGGATACAGTCATAACGCTTTGACTTTAATAGGAAAAGGGAAAGAGGATCTAATCCACGCGCAGAATCAGGTCAGAGCCTCGCCGTGCAGGTGTCAGGTTGCGACCCCAGGATACTGGTTTCCTCCGCGGCGTAGCAGGTGCCATACTCTCCACTGGAAAGCTGGGGTCAACCGGGAGTTTCTTGGACTTGAGGTCGGAGTACTGAGTTTGAGAACCGCGGGTCTCTAGCCAGCCATCCTTCGGAGAATATGGGATTCTCAGTCCTTGGGATTGCGGTTTGCCCTTGCGAATCTGCACTCGTTTGATATCATCACCTCGTACAATCCGAGGTCGGGAGACGATTTCCTGCACAGGAGGAGCTGTCCCGGAGAAGGGTATTCTGGGATTCGGCACAGTAGCACCGCTATCAAAGTAGCCCCCACCCTCGTTCTTGCCAGCGTTAACCGACGGAGTGACTACTTCCCTTACTGGAGTGAGTGGCTTGAAGTCGCCAGAATGTCGAGACTTTCGACGGAGCTCCGAGCGGTCATTGAGGCTGATGGTCTCGAAGCCGTCTGAGGTTTTTACGAGATCATCGTGCGTTACCAGCTCGACCGACCGACGTGCGGCTCCACGAGTTAACTGCCGCCCATCACTCTGACCGTACCCAGCGCGTGGGTTTAACCATTGACTGTCCACGTAATCCTGCTGATCCGGCATTTGGACCTCCGCATACCAGCGTGGATCATTGCAGATTTCTGCTTGTTGGTAGTGCGCGATCCTTTCCCCAGTATTGGCGAAGACCGGCTTCGCTCCATACCGAACGTTCTTCCTGGATAACGACGCGTTGCCCATTCCATATAGCATTGCGCGCGGGTTAGATGGTAAGCCCATTGCTGGTTTATACTGCTGGCTGCCATTGTGTCCGTTTGTTCCACCGATGGAACCCTTGTTTTGGCTCGAAGACCCAAGAAGGCTTCTAGGTCTCACTGCATCCTCTTCGAACAATGTGTCACTACTCATATGTTTCAAGGGCTTGTGGCTGCTCCATCTTAATGGCTTTGGATATAGGTTCATGTTTGGCTTATCCGGTAATAAATCGGAAACCGTGCGCTCTGACTGGCTTGGGGAAGCGTCAAATTCGGAATTCGTTGACACCGCGAAACCGATCCTATCCGGACTATCATATGCAAAATTATAATCACCAGGACCTGTAACGATGACCGCTGGATTGCGGGTTGCCGGCTTGAATGGCGACATTAACCTCGCACTCTCGGAACTGGATTGCTGGCTTCCTGCACTAAAAGAAGGATTGGGTGGGCCTTGACTTGGACGTCGGGGAAGTGGTAAGCCAAAGTCTGGAGGTTCCGACATGACGCCTCCAATCTCGAAGAAATCTCGATCTTTGACTTTCTCATGCTGACGCCGTACCCTCCTGCAGCAGAAGAATATGATAACCCCGAGAATGAAGAATCCAGCGACTCCAGACGTGACCGAAACACCAATTACTGCACCGGCGTTGAGGCCGCTACTTCTAGCAGTAGAAGTGGACGATGCTGGTTGATCGGTAGTAATACTTGGGGATATTTGTTCGCTGTGCGTTACCATCAAAGGGGTTTCAAAGCTGGCAAGCGTGGATGATGTAGAACTCGATGTAGTAGCCTTGGTATCTGTTGTGGTCATTGTTGTGGTTGATGTGGTCAATAATGTTGATGGTGATGTTGTTGTGGTTTTCTGTGTTGTCGGGTAGATAGTGGAGATGACTGTGGCGGTTATGGTTGCATGTGTCTTTGGAACGGCGCCAGCTACCGAGTCACAGATGTTATAGACATCGGAGCTCTCGGTCACAGTCATGGGACAGAAGGACAGGTTGCAGCGCAAAGCTGCCTCGCCTAGGGTATAACCACTCTTCGTGTTCGTCCTGCAAAGGCAGTCTAGGACTAGGCTGGCGCACGCCTTCGCTGGGTAATCCGATTCTATGAAAATTTTGACGCAGCTCAAAGCACATCCTGGAATAGACTCGAGCGGCGAGGTGGCCAGGGACGCCGTACGTCGAGAGTGACGGGAGCCATGTGCCACACATGATGATATGCACGAGATCGCTGCGACAAAGCTCCGTCGAACTAAGGCGAGGAGCATGTTGTAGCATTCCTAATCCGGTCAGACCACTTAGGCATCCAGATTGACGAAACTTTGCGCTGAAGAATATGGGTTTGCAAGAGGAATCTGAAGCATGGGGACGGCTGGACATACCAATCCTCACCTTGATAATCGCACTGCAAAGGAACTAACACCCCAGGAGTCATGAGTGAAGATGTAGCTTCATTCTCAAATATCTCAGCACACAAAAACACGGAAGAGCCTGGTGCTCATGAGTCCGGTGCTGAAGAATCTGGAGTTAAGCAAACGGAAAAAGAAAGAGAAGAAGGATCGAAGCCCACATGGCGCGTAAAATGGATGCCATCATTACAGTCCATCTCACTTCCTCATCCTGCTGACGCTGTTGCCGGCGTCAAATGGGAAAAGTCGCCTCCTTTCGCCTCCTTTCGCCATGGTGCTGACTGGCTACACATCACGGAAGCCCAATATATGAAACAAGACAGCGAGGCTGAGCGTCTGTAGGCGCTCTGATGGAAAATGAAACACAGTTAACGCCATGCCCAATACATGAAAGATATGTTCGAGACAGCATGAGCAAAGGCTGGCGCTTCGGTAGGAGAAGAGTTGAAGGACTTGCTGAATACGCGCCGTGTTGGCGCTGTCCATGCAGGTACCTCTGATTTTCCTATTCGAGTTAGTTTTACCCTTTTAGTTTTTGCACCCTCATATATTGCCAGTAATGATGCGCCGTTTCTCTGGTAACTTTTCCTTTATAGTCCAATGGCCCATCGTGAAGAAGATATACAACCCTAAGTATCGACAGAACTGTAATCAAGTAGATAACTTTGACAGCGAGGAAACTGCAGCTGCTGTTGATGCAGTATGTGCTAAATGCTTTCATCTTGACTGTGACCAACTGCTCAAGGGACCCTAGGATCAAAGTATATAGTTAGGTGGGTGTTGCCTGATTCTAGTAGGATTTTGGGAGATCTACGTAGACAAGATTCAGTGGAAATTATGATCTTCTGACTGTATTACTCCATAGTCATTGCCGCGCAAATCTATTGGCGATACTGGGCCGCATCTTGACCTGACACTGGGCTATCTTATGCTACGTACCAGGAAGACCAGAAATCTACTTATTAATTTTGTGAGACTGATTGCGCGTAGCTGAAGTGGTTGCCATCTCCGGCATTTGTCCATCGAATGGGAGATAACACCTACAAAGTCATTTAAAAAGAATTGTAGACAACTGATTGTGCGTTTAAACTCGTTATTGAACAAAGATTTGTAGGTCGATAATTCATGTCATTGCCATGATCACGTAAAAACACAGATAACAAACCAAGAGCAGAAGCCCACTGGGAGAAATGAGCTGGTATCATCCGAGTTGAAGACAAGAAACATAGCGCAGAGCAATAATGGAGATAACGAGGATAGAGGAGAAGATATTAGGCCGTATTGCAAAAATTAAGGTGGTATGGCACGATCAAGTCACAGCATTTGAGCAGCAACTGCCAAGACTAGTGGGGCTAATCTCGACCGGCGCTCCACGGAACCATGTTGACGACACCGCTCTTTGATCATCCGTAGTGTATCAGTAGAGATCGCATTCTCTTTCGCATCTAGGATTCATAACAGCCGACGTGATGAAGCGAGATGGGGTTTCGTTTGCGATTTTCGGTAGATAGACACAAGAGGGATGAAGGTGATCGACTAGTGGTGGAGCGTGCTCTAATACTTGAATATGATGTAGCTGCGAACTCGGTTAGCTCCGAAAGCTAGGCAACCACAAAAAGAGATGGGTACATACAAGGCGTGAATGATACCAGGAATCCAACCCAAGATGGTCAGACAGATGTTGATCAGAAGATCAGCACCACATCCTCGCTCAAGGAAAACACCCAGAGGAGGCAGGATGATCGCAAACAGGATCTTGCAAATGTCACTGTAAAGCGAGAGAACGATTAGTACCTTCTTCGCCCTCAGTGAATTTTTTTTCAGTGCTGAAGTTCGCTTATCATGGGCGAGTACCACCAATGGGCGTAGACAAGCAACAAGGGAACAAGGGGAGAAGCTTACGAAGCAGTGAAAGGCATCTTGATTTAGTGGTCTGAAGGGTGACAAGGGAAGATATCGAAGAAGTAATATGATGGATATTTGAGTAGGTGAGGAAGAGGTAATTTCAGAAAGGCGACAGCGATAGTAATGATGGGGAAAGTGTTGGTAAGGAATAGGGCGGAAGCTGCTTCTTAAATCATCGGCAACACATAGGGTAGTGCAACCTCAGGACTTGCTTGAGGTACCTTACCTACCTAGGTATCTCCACTAACGTCAGTCAATCTTGTCTTTGCCTTGCGTTACTTTTGCTAATATGGAATCGATAGACGTCTATTTTTATTAATTAATTCTTTAAAATTGTTATCTTCCATGTTAGCGACAATATTAATACAAAGTCACCTTTTTACTCTTTTTCCCAACGCAACATTTGCGTGCTGAGTATCCCATAGCCTCATACCAAGCCCATACATACATCATCCCTTTTTGCAGGCTGAGCATTACGTCATGCTTGTACCGCCCACCTGTGGCTCATGTCCGTACAGACTGACTTGATTGGTGGATGGCTGCCGTTGACGATTTGATATTCCGCTGCCTGGAACGGTACCTACTTAGAACCCTTCCTTGAGTCCTTCAGATAGGTACCTTAATCTGGTAAGGCTGGCGATCCCTCAGGGTTGGAAATTGGACTTGGGAAACACGGCTTAGTGGAATATCGTAGAACAAGAAAGGGGACCCTCGGGCGCCTTTTGCGTTGATGTTACGTGTGACTCGAAGTTATGCTTATCCCATCACAAAGGTGGCTGAGAAATATTAGCCACATGACGCTCTTTAAATTGGAATATTACTCGGTACGAGAAAGAGTACTCTACCTTATGTCTATGTGGCAGTGTGGTTTAAATCCTGTTGCCTGGACCTACGTCAGGACTGTCCCTAGCTCGAGCTCTATCTCGCAGATTTTTCGTTCGCTGGAGAGAGGTGCTTGAAGCGAGAGAGATATCATAAATTCATTCTTAGAATGCTATCAGTTCTACCGATGGCAAATATTTATATGGAATCAATTGAGCACTCATCAGTTGACTTCAATGGTTATCTTGCCCCTGGGAGTTTGCTTCATTCTCGAGGTCTTGGTGCGCTCGGCATGTCAAATGGTGAGGAAATAGCGAAGAGCTCACAATACTAGATGGAAGGAGGACGTAGTATTAGCACTCACATATTTGCTCCAGATGAATGATATACAAATGATGATAGAGGTATCAATCCTACCTCGCCGTTCTCACCCTTTGTATCTCTCTCTACAGGGTATCATGTCTTGGCGTTCGGGAAAGATAGCTTAAACTCCGCAAGATGTTCTCCGCATACAGAATTTATCAATTTATCAACTCGGCACTTATCACCAGCTCAACTTTTATCCATATCTGCTGGTCATCCTTGTCCATGCTTTCATGGCGATGAGACTCGGGCTCGTCCCGCTCCCCACGTCAAGGCAGTGGGCAATCAAGTCAGTCCCCCTCCAGCAGCGCAGATGCTGTCGAGTACAAGGGAAGGAAAGCCCATATCACCTACACAACGGCACAGCACGAAGATGCTTTCAGACTACCAGCACAGCGGCCCCCGATCATTTACCCTTCGCCTACACATGGCTTACAAAGACGCCTGAGCAGATCGTGAGTGCTCTCGCTCTCCTCCTTTGAGCAGCTAGCTAAATAGTCAAGAGACTCCAGACGATGTTCTTTCGAGCTTACCTGCATCCTCCTCATCGCTAGCAGAAACAGGAAATGTTCCGGTCCTTCTTGCCACTCCCTCTTTCGCTCAGTGGATAGACCCCGACGGCCACTTCCTCGAACAGTGGATGAACAGACTTTACCCGATACCTACAACGTCAGCGTCTCCAGGTCCCATCCATGCTATCCTTGCTGTCATCGATAGGATACCGGATGCACGTCTACCTACAAACTCCGATGGAGTCATATCAGACTCCGAAGGATTGACAGTCACGATCGCGCAGGCAAAGGATATAAATGCAAAAGCTGCTGCGCCGCGCCGGGCCAGAACAATGGGAATAGAACAGGCCGCCCTTGTGTTCTCGATTGAGACCAGTATTCCCGGTATATCTGATCAGACTCGCAGGCCTGTTCATGAGGTCGGGCTGCGGCTCGCCAACACCATTTTTGTCAATGGTAATGACAATACTCTTCTCGGAACGCGCTGGGTTTACGATTCTTCAGCAAACAAATATGTCTTAGATCGGTCAATCTCCTTGTCGACCTGTGTAATAACGAATTTTGCAAGGAGTCTACAAACCTCTTGTGGACTTCCGCTATATCCTGTCGGTCTGAGAAGAAAAGTCATTTCTAGCATGGGCAATATTCTCCGCCAGGTTGCGAAGCAGGTTGATGGCAGGTCGGACGAGCCGATGCCAGCTTCATCCGAACTGGAGAAGGAGCTCCCCCGTTACATTGCAGAACACAATATTGCTGACCAAAGGGTCTCGGTTTGGGCCTTGGTCGAGAAGCCGGATACCGACTTTGTACCGAGCGCAACTTCTGCTCAGGATCGCCTCATCCAAACAATTCAGGCCGGTGGCAAACTTCACCGTGTTATGAGTGGTGGAGGGGGATGGGGTAAGAAGCAAGGACTGCTGTCATTGGATCCCGAGATAAGCTTTTTGGAACCAAAAGAATACGGAGAGCTGTCAGTCCTTGATCATTTATTCCCAGATGATGGCAGGACCCCGGTCAAAGAGCCACTGCCCTTTGAGCAGCCTACAATGGCAATGGACGATTTGTCTTCGCTGTCACAAGTTGCTAGTCCAGGCGACTACGTTCAATTCTTCGTTTCTGTTGAGCCAGGCCAGACGCACAGTGGCCTTCGAACATTGTCAGAGCTACCTCAAGGGAGCGTTTCGTATCATTTCGGTATGGTTTCTGATGCAGATATGCCGGCAGCCGAGGCTACTGAGCACATAGATCTGATAGCCGTTCCTCGCTATTTTGGCGCTCTATCAGAGAAAGCAATCACATATTTCCAGCCCAAGATTGAGGCAAACTCCAAGGGAGGTGTGCTTGGAACCAGCACCAAGTGTGATATTCCTGGAAGTCGAATTGAGATGACTTTGGCATGATATATCTGAACTCAAACACATGTAAAAGCCCACAGGGGTATATATTGTACAATAGACTCTACTGGCCATCTCACGCAACATTACCTAGAAAAATCATAAACTTTTCTCGTGGTTAATGCTGGTTGACTTGACCCTCCACTATTGTCGATTTGCCAAGCCGTAATCACGTGGCAGCGCAGATGGTAGCTGAGCCTCTCCGAAGCAACCAGCCTGTTCGCCTTGACCTCCAACTCCATCTCGAAACCCAAAGCCTTCGCATCATCGCAACGATAGCTTCTGCAGTCCTTAAATCACCCGTTGTCGATCACTACATTTCTTTGAGTCTTCTTAAATCACATTTTTGATAGCCCGACCGGTTCGATCTTTCAAAATGGCCACGGAACTTTGGTACGTAATCACTTCATCTGCTCCTTTTCAACTAGCTACTGCTCGAATCCCAGTCAACCCCTGCATCAATTCCAGCAACCGATCGCAAGTGCTAATGCTTTCACCTGAATAGCCCAGTTTATGCTGTGAGTATTCCGCTCTTCCACAGCCACCGGAACGAGAGCTCTTTTCCGTACCCCCACGGATAGCTTCGTCATTGTTTCTCCAGCACTTGGAGCAATCTCACTCGCGTCTTCAAATACAGTCAATACTGACTCTGATAGCCCTTCTTCGGTGCTCTCGGCTGCACTTCGGCCATTGTCTTCACCTGCTTCGGAGCTGCCTATGGAACTGCCAAGGCTGGTGTCGGTGTCTGCGGGATGGCCGTCCTCCGGCCCGACCTGATTGTTAAGAGTATGTTTTCGGCATCGTACCGGTTTGACATACGGGGTGTATTAACTGATGGCTTTCCATAGACATCGTACCCATTGTCATGGCTGGTATCATTGGTATCTATGGACTGGTCGTATCCGTCTTGATCGCAAACGACTTGGGTCAGAGCGTTCCTCTGTACACAGGGTTCATTCAGTTGGGCGCAGGTCTGGCCGTCGGTCTCGCCGGTATGGCAGCTGGGTATGTTCCGCCACGAACTCCTTCCTTAAATTCTGTTAGCCATCGACTGACCTTGCTCCACTGCAGCTTTGCCATCGGTATTGTCGGTGACGCTGGTGTCCGCGGAACCGCCCAGCAACCCAGACTTTATGTCGGCATGATTCTGATTCTGATTTTCGCTGAAGTCTTGGGTGAGTAGCCATGACATGTGACTCTTGCGTAGCTTCATATCACTAACCGTCGCTCGTTCTTTGTGCAGGTCTATACGGTCTTATCGTTGCTCTTCTCATGAACTCTCGCTCGAGAATCGACGCCAAGTGCTAAACGAGCACTCCATCGACTCTCGCGAATGAGAAGGATTGAATCAGTATCAAGCGAGATTAGCCCCGCCCTCTTTGTGTGTACCAAATCGCATTCTGGGATGTGGGTTGCTCAAACACCATGTAACGAGATAATTGTCCTTATGTCTCGGACATGGTAGCAGGATCTGCTGTCCATTGTCCAGGCTAAGGTACGAAAACTGACTTGAACGAGGAAGGTGGATTGCGGGCTCTTCAACTATAAATGGACAACAGACATAATGCTGATGTGTTGGCGGCCGAGAGATGTAGACTAGGAAATTGGGGTTGGTGCACAGACTCTGGTAGATACATCGCAGGGCCAACATCCGCGGTGAACTTTGTACTTTATGCGAGTTTGTTGTTGTGATCCTAGCTAGTCTGGGTCATTTACCTTGCAATGCTGAATGTTTTTGCTTTTTTTTTTTCCGTTATTTTCCATGTATGTTCTTGTTGGTTGGCTGGCATTCTTATTCCTCATTTTCCAGCTTTCGAATATCATTGCTATCGCAACTATACATTTGTTAAACCTGATGACCATCCGTGCAATGGTGAGATGAAGGACGGCCATTACCTTGGTCAATCTTAGCTCGACACGTCGGCAAGCTGAATAGGACGCGGATTTCAAACCATAAGTGGAAAGAGTGAAGTAAAATACTGCCATTACGGTGATGGCTCTAGACGGAGGATAGTATACGGAATGATATTGTCTATTGATACCGGAATGCTGGATACTATGCATCATCGAGGAAACAAATACCACAAGGACTATGTCAACAAAAGCTTATGAGAGGAAGCATTGTCAAGCAAACGGGAGCAAGACCCGTCAGTTAAGAGACAGGCCCAACGCTCCTCAGGGTCGTGGTTGGTCAAGGAAAGATGAAACAACGAAAGAGAAGAGAGACGAGGGAGGGGTAAATGTAAGAAGCTAATGCGGTGCGAGAAGTACCCTTAAGCCTTGTCTAGCTTGCGTCGTAGGGTTCTCGTCCTGCGCAGCAGCTTCTTGAACTTGTGCTTCTTCATCTTCAGCTTGCGTCGTCTCCTGGTGCTGATAGCATGCAACGTGTTGTTTTCGCGCAGGCGCTCGATGTACGAGTTTTCCGAACCGTGGGGCATGTCGATTATAGCATCGTTCTCCCCGGCTCCGGGAGCCTCCAGGTCCTGCGTGGGGACGAACGGGGAAGCGTGGGCTTGGTAAGTCTTGCGGCCGTCTGAATGCGTGGACTCGTGGATGGTCAGTACAGTCGAGAAGCTGGAGGTCTCTTCGGCGGCGCTGGCATCCTTGGCCTCGTCGTAGGGCACTGGAGGTGGCGGGGGTTGGAAGGGACGCAGGCGTTTGGTGAGTTCTTCGATAGAGATTCGTAATTCGGACATGTTCATTCCTTCGAGGCCCTCCGTCTCATTGAAGCCCCGACCCAAGATGTTCATCTGGTCTTCTTGCTCGCCGAGGTACGCCGCG
This sequence comes from Aspergillus lentulus, assembly GCF_010724455.1. Next base: position 311,983 of record NW_022983886.1, on the reverse strand, counting down.
TTCTCCATGTTATGAACGGCGGAGGAAAGTGTAAGAATCACATCGGCCGGGTCGGACTTGGAGGGCTTCTTCGCGGTGAAGATGGCATCAAAAGCTTCGGGGCTGGAAGGTGGAGGTACAGTGGTAGAGACGGAGATAGGTCGATGAATGGAAAAGAATGACGCCACATGGACATCTGCCGGAAGACGAACAAGTCAGTTTGGAAACTATAGCGTCAAACAGACATGCGAAGTCACAAGTGACATAGTTGACTCCGCATATCAAGCATAATACTGACCGTGTGGCTGTAGATGTTGCGTTGACGGAACACTGGGCAATCTCGAAAACGCAGCATGCTGATTGGACTTGGAGCCATTCCGGCCATCCTTTCCCCTCCGCTTCGAAGATTTACCATCACGCTTATCCCCAGAGTTCACGCCTTTCGCGGGTGTCTGAGAGGAAGCATCGATGTTCCTTGAACCATCGCTGGGCTTTGAGGAAGAGGAGGAGTATCGGCGTTGACGCACATGCTCGGTCGTGCCGAAGAAACCATTCGAAGACGAAGCAAGAGCTTGACTGGATGTTCGAGAGATGGTGGAAATAGTCCCGATGGGCGTCCACACGGCCCGGCGAACGGAGGATGGCAACATTTGCACAACTGAGTAACCCAGCAAGTGGGTAAGGGAGTTTGCTTGAAGCCGGCGAGAGATGTTGAAGGCGAATTCGAAGTCGGAATCGATCATGCGGAAATGGCGATTATGTCAGCTACTCCTGCCTCAGGCATAAGCCTCGTTACGTAATCACGTGGCTCAGCCATGACTCAATTCAGTTATGGTCTTCATAGTTGCTGGTCCTTGTTTCTGCTCAAGTTTCTAACAAAGGCGAGAGAAAGATTCTCAACATGGGACATACTGCGCCACGACCCAGTTGGATAGCTGAATACATCAAAAAAATTTCGCAAGAGCCATGCTTGCGGTTTCCTTGGCCTTTGTTCAGCAGAGTATAGCACTTTCATGACGTAAGGTAGAACTAGAGATGAATGCGCCATAGGACTAAGATAGCTACATTTTATAACCTCAGACCTATCTCGTCATTGGCTCTGGGAGAATAATATTTTGCCACAGTTGAACCTCAGTGTTTGTTCGCCTTGAATAATGACAGAAGCTTAGATCGGCAGACCACACATACTATCCTGAAAATCGACTTTGATAATGATTTGAACGATTCCTCTATTCATTCCCAATACTAAACTCAGTAGTAATCTATAGAGGAAGAGATACGAAGACAAGAAGTATACAGGAAATATGAACAGGAACAAGTGATAAGTAACAATCATTAGGTATCCAAATACCAAAAAAGGAATCAAAGGAACGTTTAAATAGAAAGAATGGGTATCACCCAGCAGTATATAGACATAAGTACCATCGCTGAAATGAGCAGATATGAGATACCAGGCTGTATAAGCTTTCATGTAATGTAGCATGACAAAGTAGCGAAGAGTCCACAATCCTTCGATTGATCCCTTCAATGAGCGGAAGGAGAGATGGGCAGGTATAAGATATACAGGGTAAGATATACAGAATAAAGGATATGCAAGAGGTGAAAAATCCAGGAATGTGAACGCTCTCATATGCAATGGGAAAGAAGCCATGAAAAGCAGTGAAAATTCAGCGTCTCGGGTCGGCGGTAAGCCTCGTCAATAGCGATCGTCTCGGTCCGAGGATACTCATAAGATGAGCGTGTGGAGATTCTTCTGGATGATCATGTCCTGTACAGATTCCATAGTCGCTTTCAGAAGCGTTGTGTCTGTAGCATTGGTATAGTGGATGTAGATCTCACGGTCCGGTATTCGGTTGATACCGCGGAATCTATCGGCGAAGTACCTCGCTGCGGCGTCGAAATCCGAGTTCGAACCATTATAATCTGGAAAGTGCTTTGACACCGGTGAGAATTCAAGTTTGCCCCTGAAAAGGTCGATTTTGTTCAGGAATAGAATGATGGGCTTGCGCTTGAACCATTCTCCGTTCACCAAAGATTCGAAGAGCATCATTGCTTCGTGCATTTGGTTCTGCGTTTGCGTTAGATAAGATGCTTCTTCAGAAGCACTGATTCGGATTCGACTTACGGCATTTTGATCCTCTACTAAGCACTGATCGTAGCCAGATAGCGCGACCATGAAAAGAAGGCACTGGACACCTTCAAAACAGTGTATCCATTTTTTGCGCTCAGACCGTTGCCCACCAACGTCCATCATTCTGAAATTCATTTGCCCCAGTTCGAAGAGAGTCTCCGTGATACCAGTTGTCCTTAAACGGGCCTGCAGCATGTCCTGATTGTCTGGTAGCCATCCGGGCTTGAATAACCGGTCGAGGGACCCGAAAAAGCTAGAAGAGAGTAAGTAATCACTCGTGAGCGAGATACCGTCGACGAGACCTACTATTGCAAATTGTCATGTAAAGCAAACTCGTGACCTCGAGACACAGCTTTTTGCACCCCTCCGTCAACCCACATCTCCCTCATCGCATCGCGGACCTTGTAATCTGAAAATGCTTCGTCCGATCCTACATCGGGCTCTAGATTGTCTATGAAATCCGCCAATTGCTGGAAAGTGAAACCAACGGTTAGTATCACAAGTCGGACCAAAGCTTGGATGGGGAATATAGAGGGTTCTCCTTTGGTTTACCTTTGTATTGTCGAGTTCGAAATCAATCTGCTCTGCGCGCATAATATCCAGCAGGACCTTGAATGCGATGACTAGATTAGAGTATATAACCGCGCGTGTCTGTCGTCGCTCATCCTCAGGGAACCCTCCTGAATGGATAATGCGCATTTGTTTGATAATTGTTGATTTACCTGACTCCCCAGCACCTACGAGGAACCATCAGTATGTGTGTTCGAGCTTATGGATACGCCGTATCGTTTCAGGGGCATACCCAGTAGAAGAATCTTGATTGTCCTGTCCATCAATTTCTTGTCATTCTTCAGCGTTTTGTCTATCCGAGCTGTCCGCTGAACAGCTTCTTTATCCGCTGCTTCGGCCTGCTTGGAGCTCATGCAACCCATGATGTAGGTTCCCGTAGTCGACGATAAAGCGTGGCGATAGGAGACAAGGCAACTGCAGTCAGGAGAAATATGGTCAGTGGAATGGCATCGATAAAACGCACGCGAAATCAGATCTTCAACGCAGATTGCGAGTTTCTCACAAGCTGAATCAGGAGACTGCGTGCACTCCACCAAGCAACCACTTAACGAAAGGACATCGAGACATGTATCAATGATTCAATATAATACGAGGCATAGAAATTGGCAGGAAGGTTCGAGGAAAGCGCTTATTATGGGCAGTGTTCGGGGAAATCTATCGACCTACCCGAAAGTACGTTCGAAGGGCTGTGCTTCTATTGGTTACAAGTCAGTACATAACCTTGACCGGGGAAGTTGTCTCACATGCGCTCCTTTGTATAAACGTACTTTCACAGATTCTGTTATAGAAATGCTGAAGTCGATATCTTTCTGTCGCTTTGATATATCAAGGGTTGCAGACCGTTGCTCTGCCCTGCGGTGTAATGAATCGGGGGCACTCCCGATTGTGAGGGAGGTATTGTCGAAAAGTTCGAGACAACGCAGCCGACTCTATAGCTTGCGAGAATCCAGAGTCGTAATCGCAAAATCAGCCGCGACAAATTCCAAAATATCACAAGCCAATATCGATAGCTCAACTGCAACCGAAACCGACTCAGATCCTGATGGGCGGAGATTCTGGGGTCTCGGATAGGTCGAATGGCGGAGACAAAAAGGCCCGACAAAGAAGGGGACTCCTATGCCGACAGGCCGCGATGCTCCTCAATCCTGCAGGGGTAGGAATAGCAGTTACTCGCAGTTACTCGAAGAAACCAGCAGGGGCTATTCGACGTCTCTTGCAGCAATTCCCGTACACCGGTGTGAGAGCGTCCTCTAGAGTAAGGAGTTCGGGCACAGCGGACCGACTATCATGGAGGGGGAAACAAAGAAGGGAAGAAAGAGATGAAGACCGGTCGCCAACAGATAGGAGTGATAGTACATGTCTGTCGTCCAACAAGACAAGCAGACAATGGAACGGGCCAGAAACCAAGCGGGGGGAGGAGTTAGCCGGGATGGGACTGCAGGTTGGAGTACCTTAGCTTTGAGTCGTAATAATGGTGGTGGAGGTGGAAGTGGAAGCCTTCCGGAGTAGGAGTAGTAGAAGTGTCAAGTGAGATGGGCACAACGATTATTATTCAAGAAGTTCCAGGCTTGCGACCCGACCGGAGAAAGGCTAATTTGGCACCATTTCTCTTAGCTATTCAGTTAGAACTCGGGATCAGATCGACTACTTTGCTATAATTTCGTTATGTTTATGTTTCAGAGCGGTTATCGAGAGTTGCCCCTGGTTCTTAAGGATTCCGTACTCGGTAGTGTCTACCTAATACTGAGTAGTCACCTAGGTAATCTTCATTAAGAGAAAACACCCAAAAAGACGCTCCTTGGTATGTCTTATTGATTTGTTCTAATATCTCAGAAGTTCTTCTCCTCGAGATACTATTGGACTTCCTGACGAGGACCATTTTTCATGTAAAAAAGGTACGGGATGAGGGAGCAAATGAACAGAATTCCAAGTGGCCCAGAAGGTCCAGTTGTACCCACTAGGATGGGCCATTAACGACTGTCATTCTTCCTTCGAAGACGCCAGGAACTCTTCCATGTCTATTTTGCTGCACCTAGAGACTAGATGCATCCATGCAGCATATTCCTGTTGCATCATCCATGAGACATCAATAATCAACTGTGTCGTGAAACAATGCCGCTGTCGATGTCCCCGTCCACCTATTTGACAATGAACCAGCCACCAAGCCATGTGTCGCTGCTCCTGGCAGACTAATATCTATCTATCTTCCTAGTCCATTATGGCCCAACCCGAGCCCATGATTAGTCCCCTTCATTCCCTGTGCTTTCCCCTAAATCTTCTAGTTTGCACAGAAGGCAGGCCCGCATTCCCTTTCTTGGCGAGCAACTGCAACCGAACCACGCCACGAGGCATGGCATGAATCGCGTTTTCGCCGGATTGGAATGCAAGGATCGACAGAGGGTTAGTCTTGGTACATCCATTATTACAGAGTAATATTATTACTATTTGCTTAGCAAAAGTCTCCTTCTGGTACTCTGGTATCTATCTAAGGAGTCCACATAATTTCATGTTTCGGCGCATTGTACAGATTCTGGATGGTGTGCATCTGATAGCGAATGGTATCACTTGGTCAGGCCTAGTGCGGTAGCTTTACGAACATGGCACTAATACTTCGCTATGACTCGAGTCCACTCTAAAAGGAACGATTTTCGCTGAAATCGAATTAGAACTTCGGAATCTGGCCCTTGGCCCCTTTGGTTTCATGATCTCCTTGAACAGTACTCAGTTTGAGGTTAGGCAGGGATTCCTAGCCCAATACGAACTTGAGAGTCCACAGGACACTCAAGGTAAATAAGGCAAGCTGCACCACATTTCTCACTGGTATCTTTGTACCGCAGTATGCACATATGACAGATGGAAAAACAGACAGAATAGCAGGTTTTCCAGATCATACGCTGAGCCATATTCTTGCAGCTTGAAAGTCTAATAGTACCCAGATACGGAGTGCTTCGTAAGGTAGAACATAATAACTAATGAATCCCTGTACGACGTCAACGCAGTATGACAGGTATCATAATAATCACCTTCATTCAATGTAGATCCTGTGCGTTTTCGGTTTGCAGTCCGAGGCCCAAACCTAAACTAGATTCAGGAAAATCAGAGTGGAATCGCTGAGTTCTAGTACCTGGCTTAGACCGATCCTTGCCTTATCTGGTTGGATTTGATATGTAATCTCGTGTCTCAAGACATGAGCACACGACTGATTCTAGAGACAATCTTGCATTAGTAGTCCTCTCATTATCACCGATCACTTCGATATGGGTAGGTTATATTCCACACCCAACAACCTCCTCAGTTGTCACGGTCCACAACCTTGACACTCAAGTATCCATCAAACCACGTGTTGGCCGTGGCGCCTTAGCTAGTCCTATCCACAATGACCTGACCCTTGGAATCCCGGATTAGTTATAGTATCACCATCTGACAAACCTCTATTTCAGCTAACTAACTACTCCACATTCCATTTATCATCCGGCAGTGACATTCTCCGAGTCTGATACTCTTGAGAAATGAGGAAAATTGGATGTTTCCCAGCACTTACGAGTCATACGTATTATTAACACAGCATACGAGCCCTGCCCAGTAACTTTCGCTGAAGTCTGGGCTGTATGGGGAATGCCATATGCAACAAAATGGGCAAATTGCATGCAAGGAGACGAACTTGAGTGAGTCATGCTAAAGCCTAAAGCACGGTAAATTCTCGGCCTTGCCCTTGCAGTAACAGTGGTCAACTACCAAATAGATAGTCACTCCGTCATGGGCTAGTCTATGGCCTGATTGTGAAGAGAACCCACTTAGAAGCAGCAGCATCTGAGCATATTTTTTATCGTCCTCAACCTTGGTCTCATGTGCGATATGACAGTGACTTTGCAGCACCAATTTGCGTCAGTTGCCAAGCACTCTTAACTTCATGTCACAGGCTAACCACAGGCCAACCACATTTCGGACACTTCATCGTAGCTATTAAAGATTAGTGTAGTGGAAAAGTCTGGGGAAGGAAAGCTCCGAATTCAGACAAGAGCTCTGCCAGAGTGCCAGGGGTTTGCCCCGTTGGTGACGCATCCAATGGGCAAAAGCCATGAAATAGAGAGACATTAACAAGGTGGATATGGATTCCCTGACCAAGGACATGTCTGTGTAGAAGTTCTTCACTTTCGAAGCTCCACCAAATCCCGGGATTCCTACCACTGACTCTTGCTATCTACCAGAATGTGTATGTGTATGACAATAATGATTCTGTCATTCGCTAAACTCCATTTTCCCGTCCTCACCGCTATCTGGTATTATTAGATGGTCGTAGATCTGTCAAGACGACACTCCGGAGGATTTTAACATACGGGGTTGAGGCCAGTGTAGATAACATATAAGACCGCCATACCGAGGTTCTATCTTACAACCTTAATGTGATCTCTTCACTGTCGCCGTTTTCGTGACCATGTAATAATTTCTTCTAAACCCTCAACCATAGTCCAGATCCTGTCAGCCAGGAACCTCCTGTTCTGCGTCGCTGGTGAGCAAGTGCCGATGTTTGAGCGAGATATTGCCGTCTCTACTTCATGATCAGCACACCACCATCAGGTACCCGTATTTCCGAAGATAGAAACAGTTACGAAAGAGATGAATGCACAATGCGGGTCTATGAAGTACGGAGTACCCGTAATCCATGTTGGCTGAAGATCATCATAAGAGTTAGGGAGCTTTGGGAAACGTCTGATTTGGGAAGTTCCTGCTTTGGCCTCTTGCAGAGTGGGAATACCTCTCCGAGCCAGCTCTGCTGATAACTAGAAACCCCGTACTCCGTGCGCCGTAGAGGGCTGAAGCCATATCACGTCATAATAACACGAGAATATAGCTGAGATAACTGGACGAAGCGGAAGCCAGCATGGGGTGAGATAACCATCCATTATGAACTTCCCGCTCTGGGTAGATCTGCATTGTTTCTAGCTTCATAGAAGGACTAGATTAGATTACTACCTTAGAAAAGACAAGGATAATTCGGGTTTTGGCAGGTTCCGTTCTTTTGCCCGAATGTTTATTTGTTTCCGGACAATTTAATTGAGCCAAATCAACATAAAGTTTGGCAAACTTGACGAGTTGTGGGGCTGTGGTACTGCCCGTTGACAGTTGATGGTTGACAACAAGGTATATATCTAGGCCATCTATTGGATAGATGGGAGGATAATATGCAGCTACCCCGACGATGATCATCATCAGAAGGGGATTACGGTTCTCTATATGAATAGTCAGGTCCTGGATATCTACTACCTTAAGTGTTATTTCATACTCCGTGAAGCCTGATTTCTTAAGATCTCAGCTAAACTTGTCAAGCTTAAATTGAAGCAACTGGTCAACAGGTTGTATCACTCAACCCATGACCGATATGTTATAATATAAAGGGTTCGTCATACATATTTCAAGCTCACGGAACATGAATAACGTGCGTTTGGACATTCCAACTTTGATCGCAAGAATCATCAACTGTTCTAACAGCTCTACCTAGCGGCTTACTCATCATTGATCCACCATGTGACGCCATCCTTTAATGAGACGGAGGACAACTGCGGAGAACCTCCTGTCTTGTGAATGATAGACCTCAGAAACCCAAGGACACGAGCTGTTGTATACGTTGTATTCTTGATCATACGCATAATATTCACACATATATATGAACGCACTTTGAAGTGGCCCGCCATGAGCTACAGGGAGGAAATGACTCTCAACTCTCCCCCTTACAGGTTAGTTGCGGGACAGTGGCCGCCGTCACCGCCAAACATTCACTGACTATCTCAATGATGTAGTCATGAGGACCCTGACGATGCCTTTATACTACGAGAACTATCGACCCCCGAGCTTGAGAAGCGCCGGTTCCTCTACGCCGATGACCATGCCCGAGATGGCAGTCTCGATATCGATGGGTTTGATTCGAGGTCGTTCAACACACCGCGGTATCGACGAAGGGGATCTTGTTTCTCACTCATCCGATTTGCTGTAGTTTCTATAATGATATTCATCTCTGTCGCCTACTACTTTTGGTCCATAATTCCCAGTGCGTCCATATCAAGTGAATGCAGGTCCTCATTTTTCCATTCTAACGATTACGCAGACGAACCGTCCAACAGCGTTCCTCCCCGCCCTGTGTCTCCCCCGCTCTGCGAATCACCAGAATGTGTACATGCTGCCTCCGAAATTTTGTACAGTCTAGATCCCAACTATGCCGACATTGATCCTTGCGAGGACTTCGAGCAATATGTTTGTGGGGGTTGGAAAGAACGTCACGATCTGCGGCCTGACCAGGGCTCCATGTTTACTGGGACTCTTATGGCCGAAGCAGCTCAGATGCGCCTTCGACACATTTTGGAATCCCCAAGTGCCCCCGAAGCTGCTGATGAAGAGAACTTTAAGAAATTGAAATCCGCTTACAATGCTTGCTTGGACGAAGCCGCCATTAGCAAGCGTGGTAGCGAGCCATTGGATGCTTTGCTGGCTCAATTCGAAGATATCTATTCCGCAGAGTCAGCTGCGGTTGGTTCGGATGTCAATATCACTGATGCAGTATTATTCCTAATGAATTCTGGCGTCACGGCTCTGGTAGAAATGGGCCCTGGTGTAAGTACTCCAGCCTTTACAATTCCAGATCTTCTTGTTCTAACAGGCGAAGCCCGACGATCGTGACCCGGACAAAATTGTTATCTCTGTCGGCCCACCAGACGAAATTGGGCTTCCGGTCAGGGAGTACTACAACAGCTCCCAGACTGTGTCCGAGTACACCGAAGTGTTGAAAGAAGTTCTTCGGAACTTTGTCGGACAGGACAAGCGAGTCCCTGTTGAGGATATTGTGCTGTTTGAGTCGAAGCTAGCAAATGCAACACCAGATGCGCAGACCTTGCAGGATGTGGAGAAGTACTATAACCCACGCAATTTTAAGCAGATCGAATCTATGCTACCACAGATCTCTTTACCTACCATCGTTTCCGCGCTATCCCCTGCCGACTTCAAGACCGATCGCCTGATTGTTTCTTCGCCTTCGTATATGGAGTCCCTGTCAACTATTCTGAGAGAAACCCCTAGGAAGACTATTCAGCAGTTCTTCAAATGGAAGATCATCCAGGCGTATGTGGACCAGATAGAGGACGCCAAAATCACGCCCCTGCGCGAGTTTTCCAACAAGCTAGCTGGCAAAGACCCCAAATCTACAACCGAGCGGTGGAGAACGTGTATCAGGTCGTTAGATCGAGGACTCAGCTGGAGTCTCAGTCGATTCTATGTTCTCGATGCCTTTTCCAAGGCATCTAAGGAACTGGGTGATCAAATTATTTTGGATATCAAGCAACGATTTGTGAACATCCTACACCAAACCAGTTGGATGTCGCCCGAGGTACGGAAACTCAGTATTGAGAAAGTCGACAACATTGTCCAAAAAATCGGATACCCTACCAAGAGTCCAGATGTGATGGACCCAGAGGACATTGAGAGGTATTACCGCGATCTTCATATTTCCAATGAGACCTTCTTTGAGAACGAAATGGCTATTGCGAAGTTTGATCTTCACCGAGCCTGGTCGAAGTTGGGCAAGCCGACTGATCGAAACGAATGGGGAATGAGTGCACCAACTGTGAACGCCTACTACAATCCTCCCTTGCAGGAGATCGTGTTTCCCGCCGGTATTATGCAGCCGCCAGTATTCTATGGACCATCTGCACCCTTGTATCTAGCCTACGGAGCGTTTGGCGCTGTGAGTGGGCATGAACTTTCCCACGGTGAGTGAAGCCCTATATGAGAACTATCATCCCTGAACACCTTCTTATGGTCCGCGCTAGCTTTCGATTCGACTGGTCGACACTATGACCAAACTGGGAACTACACCGACTGGTGGGACGAGAAGACAGTCCAAGGTTTTGAAGAACGCGCGCAGTGCTTCGTCGATCAATACTCAAATTTCACTGTTCCAGGAGAGAATGGGAAGCCGCTCCATGTGAACGGGCGTCTTACTCTAGGCGAAAACATTGCAGATGCTGGAGGCCTCGGAGCCGCGTTCCAGGCATGGAAGAAGAGAGACGAAGCCTCGCCGGATGCTCACCTCCCCGGCCTTTCCAACTTTAGCAAGGAGCAGCTCTTTTTCATCGCCTATGGGAACTGGTGGTGTGCTAAGACCACCAAGGAAGCCGCCATTCAGGCTATCTATACTGACCCCCACGCTCCTAAGTTTGCAAGAATTATTGTGAGTTGAACTCCTGTTTCTTTTGGTATAGAATAGCGTTGACAATGATGACAGGGCACGATGGCCAATTCACGCGAATTCAATGAGGCATTCAATTGCCCCACCAAGAAGCCCGTGTGCAAGCTCTGGTAGCTGAAGTGGTGTTTTCTGCTCATTAACTCTGCAACATATCTCTTGCTTGATAATGTACCATCGGGCGCCTGTAATCTCTTTAAATGATATATCGACTGTACTGGCTATAGTCTTGGTTAATGCCTACTACTGCTTTGAGTTTGCTCAACCATGCGTCCTTCCATGTGTCTCCAGTTGATTCCTCGAACAATCTGCTATATGCTAAATACACCTATGGCTGGCACGACAACCCTTGAGGCATGAATTTCAATTTTGTACTCTGTAGACAAGCGTGCACCAGCACCAATGTAAAAGAATCACAAATGAATTACATAGAGTCTATAACCAAGAAGGCAGCACGAAAATGGAGGACACCATCGATCAGACATACAAGTACGCCAACCTGAAATGATCTATCGACACTTTCTGTTACTAGTCAATCTACCAGTCAACCCAACTACCCTTTAGCATGAACTATTAATCTGTGTATCGTTTCGCTACAAATACGTAGATTCGCTGGCTTATCTACAGTACAGGTGGGAAACGTATCACCAATCAGCAAGGGTTCCTTCAATGCAAAGGTATATTTATTTTATGAGCACCACCCAGTTAAGGCGGCTGGTTAGCCATTCCTTGATCGCTCCGGTGTGCATTTACTATAACTTGCTGAATTGCTGTATTATTTATGCATTTGAGTGTCAGTTGGAAAATGATACATAAGTAGGGTGGCAGGTCTGCAGTTCTGAGTGGCTCTTCATCTACCCAGCAATGGGGTTCGAAAACCGTTATGTGTCAGATGGTCAATCGCCTCGGTAGGAAGGTAAGTTAGCAAGACCAAAGACCAGCTGTACGGAGTAGATTGGTCAAAGGCAACTTTATCCCGCAACTGTCAAGGTCTGTACGAAGCAGACTCAGCTACATACCTGGTAGCTTGGACGACTCGTACTCGCACAGAGGTTGGCGAGCTCATACCAGATAGCAGATCGTAGGGGCAGGACGGAGTATCCTTTTTTCATTTTACTCCTTCTCCTTTTCTCCCTTTCCATTTCTGCCTCCTTTTTCTCTTTATCATGACATTTCGTCCTCTTTCCACCCCTTTTTTTTAGTTCCGAATATGTACCTAGTACGGAGGTTTTGGGGACGGACGTCACAGGTGGGCGATCATTCGATGGCCTAAAATTAATCCGTCCCACTTTTGTAGCTCCAACGGTCCTGTAAGTGCGTTAGGTATCCAAGTTGATACTGTAGACAGGTCTCCTACTAGTAGTAGTCAGTTTTCAATTTTCCTGCCTCATACTCCTGGCTTTAGACTACGGTGTGCGCTTGTCGCTCCTGGTTTGATCTGCTGGTCCAGCCTCCATGAAACATCGACCGGCGGTTGAATGTGAAGTCACGGGGGCTGTCCGAACAGTAGTAGTTACAGAAGACTCCCTTGGTGGCAGGCCAATACTCCGTATATAGCTGTAAATCAATCAACCGCAAAATGTCGACGGCACTTGTACTTTGGTATAATTCCGAATTCAGGCTGTTACAGTTTGGTGGAGGCAAAACCATAATATTCTACGGAGTAGGTAGATGCATAGGTACCGGTTTCGAAAACCATGGATACATAGAGGCCAACCCCATGCCCCGGATGCCATTGACTTCGTACCGCGCGGTAGAACCATAGAACAATAGAATTCAAGTTGTTCCTATGGTTCAACTGTCTGAGGAGAAACTCCCCTTTAAAAATCCCTTAGCTACATTATATAATAATTGATGCAAAGACAAAAAAGGACGAAATGAAATCCTTCACATGATCCTTGGATGGATCATGGGTTCCCTTAGACAGTTAGAACAGACTGACAGCCACAGAGGTTCCGCTGGACTGGAACGGTCCCACGCAGCGCCCCCCGATCAGGGCTGGATTCAACGAACTAGTGAGACGGTGATGCGCGTCTTACCTGTTTCTAATTTACATTGCTTCTCGTTCTCGCTCTCTTTCTTCCTCTCCATCGCGCGGCTCAGACATTCATGGGATACGGCGTAATTCATCATGGTCTTCTTCATGACTTGACCTCGTTATGAATTAATGAATTTGTTTCTGTTTTGTTTGAGAACCTGTTGTACGGACTACTATCTGTTTTCTCCGAGGCTTCTCAGCAACAATCATCTTGAAGTGATACATCACCTCCGTTATCATCTGTCGCATATTGTCTAATCTTCTATTATTCGCTGCCCGTATTTGATTCGATTCTGTCAGATGCCGAGCCAGTTCGTCACACCGTCTCGGTCTTGGAATCAAATCTACCCTGTTTCGTCATCTCTTCCTCGCAGCCCGCAGTCACCACAATAAGCACAATATCACCAACGCACTATAGCCTCACCAGGTTTGGTCATGTCGTGTCGCAAGCACGGATTTCAACCCCAGCTTGGGCTGTCCATTCGTCTTCTTTCGGAGTAGTCGACGCGAACCTCTGTGAAGCAGGGGGACGACTAGTCCACTACACATATCATCTCCTCATCTTACATAGACTGTACTCGATCTCCCACGGTCTTTCTCCCTACATTAGCCGACATGGAGCCGGTGGTATTGGCACCTGACAATATACCTCTCCAGTCGGATCGATCCAAGGACTTTTCCCCGACCGTACGCGAACGTGAATATCTCGCGAACGAACCAATCGATATTGAGCACCGATTTGCGACGTCAGCCTCCAATTTACGACGCGCTCACACTGTGGCACAGGGAAGGAACATCGCAAAATCAAATATTGGCATGAAAGTAGTCAGGGGAAGGGTTGCAACCTCTATCCTACGTGCCAAGGACAGCCATGAAGTACTGAAAAAGCGTCCTGTTAAGCGCTTCGACATCCCACAGGCCCCGCGTGATGCGCTTGCAGGTGCAAGGGAACCGAATCACTTCACAGTTGGAAATGTCGGGCAGAATGGCAAGATCTTCCTCAGGTATGGTTGGAGCAGGCGCTCAGGTTTCACGAAGCTTGGGAGAGACCACGAAATGACTAATGAACCACCTTGATTCGTTCAGGCCGATTCAGAATCCATTGCACAAGGAACCGCATCCTACATCCTTTCCCCCTCCACCTGCTCGGTCCAAGACCAACCACTTGCATGTGCAGTCACGCAGTCATGATGGGAACGACCCATCACGATGGTCCAATTCGCAGCTCTCTGAACTGCGCCCCGAATTCATATCGGAGGAAGCTGGTGAGGACGGCGATTCTGTGGTCACGGACGAGGCAGCCTCTGAGTACAACCGTCAGCACCAGCACCGCCAGCGCGCATATTCCTTCTCCACCATATCAGAGCAGCAATCGGTATCGGGGGAGAACCGATACGGAGAGTTTCGGATCTTCATTGACAGACCCGACGATCGACCCAGAACTGCAGATGAGTCTCGGCGCCCGACACTGGATATCCCAATCCCCCACTACCGATTGGGAACGCCACAATTCAATACCGAAGGGAGCGCTGCTTTGCACAGCTCCGTATATTCACGAGCATCCCTGTCCGACAATTTTCGCGTCTCGGGATTCCTAAGAGAAAATTGCAGCGCTAGTCCCAGTCCTAGTCCCAATGTCTACATCGGGGGCTCATTTCAGCCAGAAAGGCCGTCCTTTGCTGCCTCCATGTTCTCTGGCCAGCCAGCTATGGAGATGCCTCGAGCCTCAACTGCGACGGTGAATCCGGTCTTCTACGAACTGAAGGAGCCCATTGAGCCCTCCATATACGATCGCCTATCTTCGAAAATGCATGACGGGTCTGTAGTCCGTTATATCTCTGGGACCAAGGACATCGGCGCGGCCACGCCAGCACGTCTTGTAGCGCAGATATCGTCCGAGTCGTTCATGGATTATGAGCTCGTGTCTGACTTTTTCCTCACTTTTCGGTCTTACCTCTCCCCCGGTAATCTTCTCTCTCTTCTGCTCGCTCGGCTGCAGTGGGCTATCAATCGACTTCAGGACGATGGCAGGATTATCCGCATTCGTACCTTTGCCGCGCTCCGGCATTGGATTCTCAATTATTTCGCCGATGACTTTGTCCCTGATTATGACCTTCGCGCTCGATTTTGCGACACAATCAATACCATGTACGACAACGTCAAGGCCCGGGAAGGGGGTGGGACGAGCGACTTGAAGATCTTAATCGACCTTAAGCGCTGCTGGCATGGCAAATGTGCCGCCTACTGGGACTTGCCGACAGGTCATATAGCTCCAGGCACAGTCATTGTCCCGGGTGGTCCCGACTTCGAAACAGGCCCCAAGGGCGAAGGCAACACTGAGGAGCACGAGTACGATTCCACAACGCCTGAAGTCAACCATGAACACCAAACTGGTGCCCAGCAGAGTCTCCCTGCTCTTCAACAGATCCAGCACGATCGGAACAATTCCACGGCTACGGCAAAGAGCATGCCAGCGTCTACAAGAAGCGATCATAGTGTTCAGGCCACGTCTTGTTCCTTGCCACCCAAATCCCCTAAGCGCCTCTCCGTACCTGTTGCCGCATGCAAAGCGCCTCATCCAGTGCCTATAATCCCCTCTAAGCTTCTATGTTCCCCACCCGAGTCCCCTAACGTCTCCCCAATGATAGCGAAGCGCCTCCCGTTCCATGGCCATGCGCACAAGCGCAGTGGTAGCTTTTCCGACTCCGTTCGGGATGACAGGGCGCCTTTGCCTTTGCTGAAGCTTGAACAGCAGGCGTTCGCTTCTCAAGAGATACTGAACCTAGGAAGCCTGATTCGCGGCGAGCTGTATCCCCCAGCCGAGTCGTACATGACCATGATGGCGCCGCCTTCTCCCCCTTTGCCCTCGTCCGCGAGCGCTGGCGCGCAGGACCGTCGCAATACAATAAATGAGATTTCAAAGCCTCCTGGCTCGAGTTCGGGGATGAAGACGATTATCGGGTCTATTCGCCGAGCTCTACATAGCAGGCACGGAGGGCAAAGCGTCTCGTCACGTGCCGCGAATGGCCAATGGAGCCCTTCAATGCGAGGGAAAACATCAGCCTTACCTAACAATGTAGCCTTTGGTTCTGATCTGTACAGAGACAGAAAGACCGCGGCGACGTCAAAGAGACCGATTCGAATTGATATTCTGTGCGACGAGGCGTTGCAAGAATATCATCGTGCGGTTGGCGAGGTAGACTCACCCCAGACGGCTAGGGCCCCCAGACTAGAAGTGACCGAGCAAACGATGGAACTGGAAGGCAAGAAGGCAGACCGCCCGGCTCCCGGCTTCGACCGCTCAAAGGCCAAAAGTCAGATTACCATGGGCAGTCAATCTATCGTTATTGTGGATGACACCGGGGTGGGAGATGTCATGTCTGGAGCTGTGCTAGAGCATTCGATGGGGCTTGAGCAATCTCCTGGCTTTCTGAACGCTGCGTACACACCCACAACTGTCAAAGCAGCCTCTCCGCGCCCTCCTTCTCATAGGTTGGATCTGGCAGAAGATCAATATTCTCTGCCTATCTACTATGAGGAAGCGGGCTCTGGGCCACCTAATCGAATCTCAAGGTTCCTTCGCTCATCTGGGATCTCTGACCCCCGCCGATCATTCTCCACGGAGCGTTTCTCGGTCTCTTGGAAGAGGACATCTCCCTCTCTTCGTCTCCGAAAGTATGCTTCTTTTCAAAGCGGGATATCGAGACAGCGTTCGGCCATGGCGCGAGAACCATCGCTACCGCCAGCTGCTGATTCGAACCCTTCTAAACTCGCCGTTGGAATGCAGGTTGGACCAACGCTTCGTCGGCGTCCTGGTGGAGATTTGCGGCAGATGCAGACCGTGGCTGGCCTGCCGTCGCGCCCGGATTCCGGGTCATTTGCTTCTGGATCAACCTATCGCAGCTCCTTCCCTGATAGCCTGATGAGTGGACAACATGTTGATATTTCCAGGCGCCAAACGAGCCTGATCCCTCCTAATCCGCGGTATGAGTTGATTCAGACTCACTCGTCTCAGATGTTGAGGCGCTCATTTGAAGCTGCTATTGCGCAGTTTGCGCAGATTCCGGATGACGACGACGGAGGGATCGAGTCAGCGTTGTTGAAACTGGAGGGAAAGTGGCCCGGGTCCCCTACCGGCGGGGAACCGGCAGGGCTCTCGCATGATGACATGTGCAGAGAGCCAGGCCATCTTCAACACGGTCAGGCCCTCGGGTCGTCTGACCCTACAACACCGGAAGTTGCTCACAGACGGTGCCAAACTTTGCTTGGGACCGATTTGCTCTATCCGCAAGCACGACGGCGCCTTTCTCCCTCCAGACCATACTCCGATTCGCTTGCGGGATCGGAGTCGGGGGAGTCGTATAGCTCAATACCACTTCTCGAGCGAGGCCTGAGTGATGAGTCGATGAAGAAACCCGAGCCGACATCAGGATCGCGGAACTCTACTTTGCTTCGGCCCAGGCTAAGCAGGCTATCGATCCAGGACACGACGGAAGTTGAGTCCTCTCATCCATCTATCGATATCGTTCAAAAGACCGATAGCCTTGAATGTATCCCACGAGGATCCACGCTGCCAGTGCCTTTATCCAGAGATTCTAAAGACCAACGGGGACGCCTTTCAGGACTTTCGTCCGAACTTTCTGTTGATATTATAGGATCACAGGAAGCTTTCGACTCGCGGCTCTCGTTGGACACGCAGAGTCTTGGGGATTCCTCGTTTGGGATTCCACCTCATCCTCTGGCTCACCCTCCTTCACCCCCGATGACCATACAGAATCCTCGTTCAGTGGCCTCCTGCACCACGCCCATGGACCCAGTTTTGTTTCCGGCGGAGCCATTAACTCCAGACCCCTCACCTAGGAACAAGAACACCGAACGGAACAATCTTCGCCCGGTGAACACGCACCAGGTCTCGGGTGATGTACTCTCTCAATCTGAGATGGATCGCCAACGCTACAATATCTCCAAGAACCCTGAACCAGACCATGTCCCATTTATTCTCTCATGTGAATCCCAGATCCTTGCTCAGCAGCTGACCCTTGTCGAGATGGCTGCGCTCAGTGAGGTGGATTGGAAAGACCTGATCGATATGAATTGGAGTAGCGGCTCGCCCTCCACTCGGAACTGGGTCCAGTTCCTTACCGAGGAGGAACGAAGGGGAATAGATCTCGTAGTGGGTCGATTCAACCTCATGGTGCGATGGGTAGTTTCGGAGATCGTTCTCGTGCGTACGGTGGAAGAGCGAGCTAGCACCATCGTCAAATTCATCCATACTGCCGCCCACGCGAGACGGATCTGTAACTACGCAACGATGCTGCAGATTGCCATTGCTTTGTCTTCTACGGACTGTTCGCGACTGCAAAAGACGTGGGCTCTGGTGCCGCCATCGGAAAGGCGCTTGCTGAAAGACATGGAACTACTCATCCAGCCTGTGCGCAACTTCCATGATCTTCGCATGGAAATGGAGACGGCCAATTTGCAGGAAGGCTGTATTCCGTTTGTCGGTTAGTGAGCTCTCGGCCGACGGTATCTCATAGACATACTGACTGGATTTTCAGGATTATACGTCCATGACCTCACCTACAACGCGCAGAAACCAGCGCAGGTAGCAACCCCCAACGGAGAACCGCTGGTCAACTTTGAGCGATATCGCACGGCAGCCAAGATCGTCAAGAGTCTTCTTCGACTGATTGACGCGAGCACTAAATACAAATTCGAGCCTGTGCCCGGTATCATCGAGCGTTGTCTCTGGATCGCATCGCTTTCCGAAGATCAAATTCAAAAACGCAGTAGGATGCTGGAATGAGCTTTTGATACCCCACTCGTTTTCTCTTCCTGCTTTGGTCTCTGAGTGATTTACTGACTTATTATTTGCATCTACCTTGGAGGAGTCTTGTCATTTTGTGCTTTTGCAATTGCCATGGTATACATCTATACCCTGCAGGGATATCATCTTGTTCATGTTTTTGTTATTCTGCGGATCATGCGTGAGCACTTATCACGTCAATTGGATGTACACTATATACCTGCATTTATTTAGCGCTTGGAGGATGGGACTGAATGGAGCAATTATTTGATGGTATTTAAGTGGGTTAAAGTAATAAGCAGTAACTTCATCCATGATTGTTGATGAAAGTGCGGCGGGTGTTCCACTACAAAAACAACAGGAGAAGCGATGATGAAATGCGGGCATGCTTTTTTCAAATTCCAGCTGGAGAGGATGAAACACGCCCTCTCGGTCGAGTTGATTGAGAGTGGAGCTGGATCAGGTCAATCACTCCCGGGTTTTGTCCACAAGTGAAAGTGGAAGCACTGTTAATAAATGGAAATCTCCGATGCTGCTATCTACGTAGACTGCCAGACATCACTCACTGCATAATCCATCCCACTCTCCATTCTCCTGTTTCCGCCCTGCTTCCACCACCACTACTACCACCACCACCACCTCCTCCTCCTCTTCTGCCCACGAGGGATCATTTTTCCCGCATAAATCAAAGAGGAGGCTTTCCTCCAAAATCACTACCAGTTCCCTCCATGGAGCTACTACGTCGTAATCCATTCTGACCCGCCCCGATTGCTTTCCTACCGGTTAAAGGTTAACAAACCACAACATGGATTCGCCAGCATCCCCCCGCGGGGTCTCCGACGAGTCAAATCGCAGTCAGCACAACGAGGTCGATCGAGGTCATGACTTGGACGAGACGGATCTTCAGCCAAAGCAGAAACCCAGAGTTCTTCCGGATGATTTACCCACGTCATTGGACGATCGGCGCTCTGTGCCCATGCTCCAAGAGACGGAGATGTATGATGCCTGGCAAGGTGAGTGGTACACCTTTATCTTTTCCCTGTTTGTTGTCGCGGGGTCTACAAGGACATGGTCTCGACGACCCCTGGTTGGTTTGCACGCAAAGAGTCCCTGGCAGCTAATGTAAACCTCATGCCCGCAGGCCAATCCCAATTCCTCACAACCCCCATCGCCGCAAAACCGCTCAGCTTCAGTCTCGCGCTCGACGACCACTCACACGATGACGAACATACTCTCCAAGCCCAGTATGGGCGCGGACTCGTGGCCTCGCTGGACGATGATAACGCGTCCACCATCACCGCGCGTCTGGAGGACAGCGACGCTCGGTTAATGGAGATGCTGGCGGCACAGGCGGCGCACCGGGAACTCGAATCGCTAGATGCGGACGAGGACGCTATCGCGAGCGACGAGAAGCTTACGGACGAGGAGAAGCGAAAGATCTTGCAGCGGAGCCTGAATATGGCGGCGAGTAATGGTGATGTGGACCGCGTGCATAAGCTGGTGGGGGGCAAGGCGAAGGACTACGTTGATGTGAATATGCCGGATGAGGAGGGGACAGTTCCGCTCATCTATGCGAGCTGTTTTGTGCGTATTTGGATATTTTTCTCTCGTCGGGTTGGGTGAGGTGCTGATTGAGAACAGGGACATCAGGATGTTGTTTCGGCGCTGCTCGATGCCGGGGCCAATGTCGACCAGCAGGATCGAAATCAGTGGAGCGCGCTGATGTGGGCCATGACGAACCGGCACAAGACCATTGCGAAGATTCTCCTCGACCATGGTGCCTCGCCGGATATCAAGTCTTCATCTGGCGGGACCGCGTTTGACTTTGCTCAGCCGGGAAGCGAGATCTCGGAGTATTTACATGAGAATGGGTACAATTTCGGACCGAGCGCGATCGAGGATGACTTCTATGATTCTGGGTTCGCACATGGACGGTTCGAGGAGGAGATTGCGGAGAATGAGATGAAGCGGCGCATGATGATGGAAGAGAGCGCTATCAACCTGGAGGTCGATTTATCGAGTCTGGGGCTCGATGAAAAGTTCGAAGTGGGTACACTATTCCGCAGAGATGTCAATGATGCTGACCGTGTAGCCGCTCGACGAGGACGATCTGGAAGATGAGCAGCAAGAGTTTGTCTGGGACCGATGCTTAAATGATCAGATGTTCGTGTTCCAAGAGCACGAACTAGAACGAATCCTGGACATCATCATCACCAACATGACCCCGCAACGTTCACCGTCACAGAAACCGGTGCCCGCAAATCTCCTGTTCCTCAGCGCGCGATATGCCCATTATCATGCCAGCCCCGAACTGCTAGCGGATCTCCTCAATTCGGCGACGGAGAAGATCAACGACGTCGTTGAACGACATCAGTGGGACATGACGATACTCGCATTCTGGATGTCAAACGCTACCCTGCTTTTGCATTACTTGAAGAAGGACGCAGGCTTGGTAGAATCGACTGTCGAGTTTCAACTACATCTGGCGGAGCTTATCAATGAGATATTCATCTTGATCATCCGCGACGCTGAGCGTCGGATGAACAAGGTGCTCGATGCCGCGATGCTGGATCATGAGACCATACCAGGACTGGAAGATGTGGCCTTTCAGAACGAATGGAAGCTCTTCCGGCCCAAGAATAAGACAAAAGCCCCCGAACCTGCCGAGAAGCGATTCCGGCCACCGTCTCCAAGGCGAAGAGCGCAAGTGTCGCCGCGAAATATCACTTCTTTACTATCTTCGACCTTATTTGTCCTCGACCTCTACGATGTACATTCGGTCATCACCACACAGATCCTCTCACAGCTCCTTTATTGGCTTGGGGCTGAATTATTCAATCGAATCATGACAACCAAGAGATACCTCGCGCGAACCAAAGCCATGCAGATCCGGATGAACGTGTCCACCCTGGAGGATTGGGCACGTACCAACAATAGACAGCCGGAGCACTACGAGAATGGGTCGACGACGTGCACCGGTGAAAGCACCATGGAAAGCGCGCGCAAGCACCTGGCGCCGGTCATTCAGCTCCTCCAGTGGCTACAGTGTTTCTCGTCATTGGGAGACGACCATGAGTCTCTCGTCACTACCTTGCTGCAATTGCAGCAGCTGACTCCTGCCCAGCTCCTGCATGCGGTGAAATCGTATCGACCGGAGGTGGGAGAAAAGGGTCTTACAAAGCAAGCGATGAAGTTTTTGCTTGATCTTCAACGCGATCCCGATCTCCTTGCCCGAGAGCAGCTGAGACTACAAGGCGCCACGGAGCAAGGGACGGCGGACGAGCCAGGACCGAAAGACGGTCGTCCACAAACCCCTGGACAAGACCGGCCTTCGAACGTCCCAGCTCCCGTCACCCCTGAGGCATCCACGCGCAGCATGGCGTCGCCTGGTTCTGCCAGTGCGTCGCCCCATCCAGGGCAACCATCACGGCCCGATGAGCGAAACGGAACGAACTCGGTGTTCCTGGATCCATCGCTTACTCTACCTTTCTCCTTACCTACCAGCACCGACATGTTGATCAGCTACGGGGCAGGATGGGGAGGAACAAACCGAGAACGAGCGCGAAAATACATTCCCACGGTTCCCCCCGAGGTTCTGACCCGGTTTGACCGCGAAGGATGATGCAAGGAATCAGGTGCGCTTTGGACTTGGGTTACAGCAGTAGCGAGCTAGCGATACCCCCGTGGAGTCATTGAATTTGGATTCTCGTATATACTTTTTGATCCTCTATTGTATCACCATTGCGGCACGAGCTGCGAGTCGGCATCTTGAAACGTATTCCGTGTACTCCGTATGGAGAGAAATCACGATAATCGGTAGACATTCAGACTCCGGTATGGCAAAATAGACATGTGAGTGGCAGGAGAACGGAGACTTCATTTGCATCAAATGAAATAGGATTGTGATCATCTTTAGGATTACTGGATGTGGACGCGATGAATCTTGGGTCGCGTGAGGTTATGTAGGCAAGTGTGTATGAAGATGAGTAAGGACGTCAGAGATCCTTTAGCTGAAACATCTGGCCTGAATCCGAGTCTAGGCAATTTCGATCATCAACGAAGAAAGATTCAAGGCAAGATTCACGGCTTGGCGGTTAAGTAATACAAAAGAGGAGAAAAGAAGCGAGCCTCGGCCGAAATAGGACGAGGAATTACCTGATATGGAAGGAGCCCTCTCCATCCATCTCCTAACGAGCTACTAACGACCAGCATATCCTTGCTTCCTTGAGTAAGTCGAGCCTTGGAGATTCGTGATTGCCTCGATTGTACAGGGGTCTCAAGCCTCCGTTCTGTCTCATTCGTTGATGCATAGTTCAACTAACCCACTTTGGCAGAGCAGATTATGCGCTAAGCCGGCACTAATGCCCAGCTAAGGATTGGAGCTACTGCAATACTAACTATAACCCGTATGGCCATAACCCTATATACTAAACTAGGAATTGCTACCGATCCACGTCGGCTCCGATACTATCACCGAGGATCTCCAGGAACGCCAGGCATCAACATTTCTTCCCCAAGACATCAGGAAACTCAAGGTGAAACTTTTGTGAGAGTAAAGATATCAAGAAGCATCTTAAGAACAGAAGACAAGCATTGAGTTTGATTGCGATCGCCCTGTTGAGATTGAGCATGTACGGAGTATCATGGTTTTGCTGCAGTATGACAGGAGGGGTATCTACCTAATTCCTGGGTGGCCCATTAATGTGATATCTCCTTGGTCGATTCAGTCGTCAACAATGCGAAGTAGGTTATCCGCATTACGAAGAATATCTATTCTCACTTCATAAGGGGTTTATTTCATTACCGAGTACTCCTCTCTACAAAAGGTGTATCTCACCTCGGACCGTCCCGCTTCAGCACTTCTCTCTCTTAAACACTCCCTCTGTCGGAGAATTCCACGCCAACCAGAAAGACAATCGGCAAGGGTGATTGGTTTCTTCTATCTTGCCTACGTACTCCCGCAAGAAACGCCTCCAATCGATAGACACTTGCCTAGTCCCGGCCTCTTCCCACCTTCGTCGTCATCACAGAGCGCCAGAACTACGCAATGGGCGACTAGTCTCCACTCCGGGTGAACCATCAGACTAGAGACTCGTGTGTTTCCGTGGCTTTTGAGCGTGTGAATAAAGAACAGCTTGCATAAGATTCGACGATGACAATAATGAAGGGTTATTTGAGAAAGCTTTACCCACTTCTTTCCAGAACTCCTCGGCGTAGCAAAGCATTAATAATTGATACTACTCCGTACTTCCAACAATAATATTCAATATTAAATGCCAAACTCTAAGGGAATAGACAAAACTCCACTGATTTCCCGACCTGGCAGTTGTGGGCGGGAACTTGGCCTGTTCGGGTAAGTCGAACTTTCCCTCTTTGGGTCCTTCCTCTTTTGTTGATCTGGGGCGTTGTCCAGTGTCCTATTCGTATTTCTTTCTTTCTCGGACATCATATACAATCAACTCAATCCCTCGTCCCTCGTCCGCAGATTCTTCTGCTTTTCCCCCATCTGGCTTCTTTCTTGTCAGACATCAGCCTCTGGGCCTTATCCAATCTGGGCTATATCCTGCTCCAGTCAGCTATGCATTGGACTATCCGTGGTCGATCAATTGCATCCCAGCTCATCTGATGCAACTGATTGGTGTGGGACATCCTCTCTGATCTTTGTGCACTCCAGAGACTGTCGTTGGCTTACGTCGACAGATAGACAGGCCCAGCTGCAGCTTGTCCTAGCCATTTCTCGCAGCTTTACTGCTCTAGCCGATGCTGCCAGATCAGTGTTTGGACTAGACAAATTTTTTGCGCTCATTTCTACTCGTCCCCCCTCCCCCACCTCGCCAAGCTTCCGAGTGTCTCATCGTTGACAAGACATGCTGCTCACTCTGAAACCTTCCGCTCAGAATAGGATCAAGGGTCCTCATGAGTACGCAATCGTCCGCCAATCTATTCCCACCCCGCGGTCTTCCCCGCCTACTGTTCCTGACGCCTCTGCTACCAGCGCTACGTCTCCGAAGACTTCGCGCAGAGTATTGCCCCCTCCATCGTCAATTAGTCTGCAACCGGACGTTGGCCGCTCCAACATGGCGCCTATGAGCCAATTACCCCCCGCGCCGCCGGGATGGAGCTCCTCGGAGGACTTACGCCAATGGCTTCAGGCTAAAGCAGAGGAAGACCGCAGATTGCAAGAAGAGGAAAAGACACGCCAGGAGTCTCTCCGATTAGAGCAGCGGAAGATCGAACAAAGCATGCTTCGTGATTCGCTGCAGTCGGGAGTTCCGCCTCAGATGATTCCGCTCATCTTCGCCGGAATCACTGGCGGCAGCCTTCCCCAGTCTGCTATCGAATTGATACAGCAGTATGCATCCCAGAATCCCGGCACACGCAGTAATGCGCCCCCTCCCCCTTCACACCCTTCAGCTCCTCTGCAACAGCCATCCGCACTTGACCTACTACCGCCGCCACCCTCACTCTCCCAGCGGCATCCACCTTTGGCAATCCCTGTAGACATTCGGCGTGACTCGCGAGGCCTGCCACCAACCACGTACGCGAGCCTTCCATCACACCAGCAACCGAATCCTGGGCCCGTTCTGTCTCAGCCTCTCACTGCCCATGGACGTTCTCCCACCATCCAGTCTTTCGGACGTCCTCCCTTGTCAAGCGGTGCTGGAAAGGCCACTGCCTCACCTTTGTCTCGGAGCAACGGCGAAACACATGTGCAGCATGTTCCACTCACGCTTATTAACGCACAGTATGCAACTGGCTCTTCACTTCCTCCGTCTCAGCCGGCGGGAGCCAAACAGGAACATCCGCCACAGCATTCTCCTCCATCCTTATACTTTCACCATTGGGTCCCACCGGGCCAGCCCCCTCCAGCAAAGAACCAATATGACTCCCCCGTGATATCCATTGCTCAGCCACAGCGCCGTCATGAGTACCACAGTTCCCCCGGTCGAAAAAGAAAGTCTCAGAATCCTCATCAGCCGGCTCCTCTTCCATCTTCACGCCCCTCGGACGCTCTCTCCTCTTCGTTGCCGTCCTCCCGGCTTGGTTCCCCGACCGCCAGCAATCAACCGCCAGATTCTCGAACCCATCACCGCCAGCGCAGTGACGCATCTAGCTCGCATGATTCGCGAATGCAAGACCATCGTGAGGCTAACCAAGGCAATGACTCGTTACATCAGAAGGCTGGCGTATCGAGCACGAATCAACGGTCGGGCGACTTGAGCCCTACAAAGGATTCAAATCGTCGAGATATACCATCCGACAGCGCAGGCGTTCGGTATCGGGCTTCCCACATGTCTGACAATGTCAACAATTCCAGCAAAGCCGAAAATGCTGCTGAAGCTTCTTAGTCTTAGTTCAACGACAGGAGCCAGCTCACTGGTGGCAGATATTCTCCAGAATTCCCACTATTTGATCTTGGCCTTTCACATAAAATTGGCAACCAGATAGATCGATGCGGGGCTCACGGACTAATTTATTCCTCCATAGACGACGTGATGAATTTCTTGACATTTTATTGTGCTAAAAGTTGCTTCTGGGCCATTTAGATGATATCCTTTCATCAGGGGATTTCCTTTCTGTGTACTTGGTTTTCCTGAGATATGTTCAACATTATTGTGAGCATGCACATCTATTCTTGCAGGCGATATGTATAACAGATAGTGCATCTGGCGCCGTTGGTGGCATGGGGTAATGTCCTGTCAGTCTTATGACCGTTCAGCACTATGTCCTCATGTTGTGAATTGTGGATTGTACAAAAATATTTTGATATATAGAATGACATAAATGTGCCGCTACCACTAGATCAAGCAGCTGGCCCAGTGAAGAATTGTTCAACAGCTTAGTGAGCCGAAAAGATACGCATACGACCTGGCTGATGGACAATATATCTCTTGATTAAGTCTATACGAAACAGGCACACATAGTGACATAACGATATGACAAGATGGGCCTTGCTTGGGGTATCAGGATTAGAATCAAAGCAGACTAGGATGTGCCCTTGCTTCAAGGGACGACTGTGAAACGTATATAGGCGGTCTGGACCACGAGTTGATAAGTGTCAGGACGGAAATGAAGGGGCAAGACAGAGCACGACAGGAAAGAAAAGCGAGAGGATGAGATACGTGCCAGAGAGTCGAGGACAGGATGAATGGAGCCAGAAAGGAAGATACGAGACAAAGGAACGAGGTTGTGAATGAAGTAGAGAGAGGAGGGCCCTAGGGGAATGAGAGTATTGAAGCGAGTGATGGAGGTGACATGATATTTATATTGAGGCGACGCTCGTAACCGCCGTCGACTTATTATATCCGTTGCTGGAAAGGGGTATTAGGAGTAGTAATAATGTAGTATGAGCGTCTCGGGGGAGTAGTCTGAAGGGCTTGTTGAGTATTATCCTTCGGTGGACTGTCCAGAGAAAAGCCATTCACCAGTGGTGAAATAAAATGGACTCCTAGACGTTTGAGACGAGAGAGATTCTGTCTTGCCCTCCCAAATGTAATGCAATGGCCGTTAGAATATTATGTATGAGAGAGACTGCTCGTCAATACCCCATGTGTGGGGTCCTGGTCATCAGTGGAATTGTGTAGACGGATTATATGGCAGGTGGTGCCGTGCGGATGTATAGCGATTATTATAGATGCGATGCGGGCAATTGAGTACGGACAGGACATGTGGTGGTCTGATTTGAGGGTAGATGAACGAGGTCACGCTTTCATCCCCCCTTCTTGCGACGATGAACTTTCCATTCCGCCTTGGCGACTCGCATGAAAAGTTCCACGTCTTGGATAGGGACCCAGCTAGTGAGGACCTTCATGGCATTCTCAAAGTCCGACTCGAGGATGATCTCTCGCATGCCATCGATGAGCGCGGCGGACGTGGCATGGAGGACGTCCAGGCCCCTGCCGAACGCGCTCGTGACTTGTGGCTCGGACTTGGGGGTTCCTTTGCCGGGTGGTTCCTCCGCATCGCCGAGGAGCATAAAAACATCCCATACGCGAAGTTGAGCGGGGAAGGGGATGGAGTAATTGAACAGCGTGAGATACCAGCGGGTACCGTACGCGGTGGGCGGGATTCCCAGTTCGTTTAATTTCGCGGCGACTTCGCCGGCGTCAAGCCATTCTCGTTCAAAGTCACTGAGGGCTTCCATCAGACCAGAGAACCCAGATTGGTACAGGCGCTCCAGTCCTCGTAGCTGCCACAGTCGGACAAGCATGATGAACGCATGCTCCTCATCGTAGTAGGCGAGGAGGGTGGCCGCAAGCGCCGCCATACCCTGTACATAGCCAGTATCGGGGAAATATAAGGACATTGCGTGCAGCACGCGGAACAACAGCCTCTGTCCACCACGATAACGGCGGCGGAACATAATGTGACTGGTTATCGTTCTGGGGACGTCAATATCGATCTGTACATCGTCAGGGGACGAGATGAGCTGAAATTCATTGTAAGCCTCGACAAGCTCCTGTTCCGTCGGGCTGTCGCTGCGCCGCTTGGCGCTTGCCTCTAAGAATGCGTACCAGGCCGTTGCGCGCCATCGGTCGGGTATACCCTTCCATGTCCGCTCGATCAGCTTGGTACTCTGAGTGTCGAATTCAAAAGTCATCCCGCCGCCGAGTGCGGTTCTCCGTGTAGGCTTGGCCATCTTTGTCCATTTGTCCTCACGTTCCCACTCTTTCTTGCGCATCGCGCGAGCTACGGCGGAGTCCCGTCCCGTTCCAGAAGCAGCCGCATCGTTTGGAAGTGTGAGCATGTCACGCGCCTCATCCTTAAACCGCCGATCGCGATTGTGCGGAAGATGATTAGCCGCCTGGCGGAATCTAGATGTTGACCGTCGAAGAGTGGAACTGTATGTGCTTTGCGATGACGATGGACGCATAGATGGCGCAGATATCTTGCGTGTTGGTGATCGACCCGAAAATGATCGGTTGCCCCCCAGGGCTGACGGAGGTCGGATGGAATGCTTCCGTCGCGGTGTTTCTGACGCCAGGAGCAGGCTGGTAGAAACGCGCTGGATTGGACTATGCTCCGTGCCGTCGGCCGAGTTGAAAGTAGTACTCCGAATGAAGCCGTACCGATCGACATCGCCTGCCTTGATATTTTGCCAGTATTCAATACCACCGGCCAGTTCGTGGGGTTCCCTCTTTGGGCCAGAACCATTGCTGCTGTCAGGTCTAACTGACTCTCCACCACTCGCGCTGCGTCCAGATACGGCAGAAGCCTCCGTTGGTGTGGGAGCAACTTCCTCCCACAGCACTCCGTTCTCCATTGCAAGGGACTTGGCCACCTCCGAATCGGTCACATTTTCGTCGCCTTTCTCGTACATCAACCTGACTCGACGCGAAAGCATGTCCTCGTCGGCCGAGATCGCTCTGCTCGGAACACTGCTGTGCCTCGCGCGCAAATATGACAATGGTTTCGTCCGGCGTCGTTGCGCCCCATAGAGTTCTGGCTCCGCACTGTTCTCCTCCGCTACAGTCGCTGGTGCACTTGCTTCACCCGTCTCGGCCTGCTCTGACTGTTCTATTGACGGTTCTGCCGCTGGCTGCGGCTGCGGCAGGTCTTGCTGCGGCAATTCATGCTTTGAGATCTCACGCTGGAGGCGCTGCCTATCCTCCTCCTTGATAAGACTGCCACGTTTCGAAAATCGCATGGACTGCGGTCCGAGGCCATCAAGTGAACCGTTCGGGATATCAAGCGAGATCTTATTGAACGGTCTCTCGATCTGAGGCGGAGGCGGGGGTGACTCCGGCCTCCTGTCAAACTCTCCAGATCGTTTCCCTCTCAAAGCGCTCCATTTGCGCTCAGACCACCGAGACCCTGGTCGAGAGCCCGGCCGGGATGCAGGCCGAGACCCGGGGCGCGACCCAGCATCATTGACAATGATACTGGGAATACTGCGCACCGACCGCCGGCTGAAAGTAGAATGACTGTCCTCCGGCGGCGTCAGCCTCTTATCCTTTGCGATTGACACCGAGGAGGGCGCGAGGCCCGATTCCGTACTGCTGTTCTGATGCGACGCCAATGCAACCGGCTCAAACTTGCTCTCGTGGTTGTCTGACGATGATGCGCTCGTTGACGCCGATCGCTTCTCTGAACATATCACGTAGTCGTGCGGAGTAGGTACCGAGGCGGATCGAATGGCCCCAGAATCTGCGAGGGCGACGGTGTCCTCGTAGCGCAGGGCAGAGATGGTCGAGTCCGGTTCCGTCATGACGACGGCAGGCACCGAAGAGCGTTGGTCCCCCATGATCATTTTCGCTGACCAATTTATCCTGGCATGACTTGCAGCATCTGGGGTGATAGAAATGTAGCGACCGTAATATTATGGATTCTTTTCTGTTCGTTTGGCTCGAGAAGTACAGACAAATCTGTTTTCAAAGGGGAGGGCAGGCAGGCGGGGACGTGGACGACGGCGAGGGGGCGCTTTGGGGATGCGAACGCAATCAAGTCAAATTCGCTGGACTCTGCAGGATGTTGGGCACAAAGAATACCAGATCGGGGTGCTCAGGTGATAAAAGGAGCGAAAATGAATGACAATGGCCCAAGGGATTGAACATGATCGGCCTCCCCGTCAAGGAGGATGAATATGGAATAATAAGAGATAAAAAAGAAGAGACTGACGAGGCTAGCGAGCACTTAGTGTAGGTAGTGGTCACTGGATAACGGAGCAGTAATGAAGTACCAAAGTAGTACCGCGGCTCCTGGATGCTTGGCAAGGAGGATTTAAGCTTCACTTTCTGGTTTGAGTCGAATCTAGGGAGAAGTCGATAGCAATAGAGGTATTGTCTAGATGTATCTAGATGCGCTAAATGTCCTATGCAACTCAAAATGGATGCTTACTATCCTGGTTTCGCATCATCATTGTGCTTTCTAGCTCATGATAGCGTCGGCTCTTATTATGTGGAACGAGTTCGGTCTCGCCATCCTGAGGCAGCAAGGCTACCTCTCCTCCAGAACTCCGTGTCTTCTACAGCCTCTGGTAATACTAGTTTAAAAAAAAAAAAAAAAAAAAAGGAAAGGGGAAAATTCGCTTACCTACGTATCAAGATGAACTCGGAAAATTAGACTAACAACTGAAAATTCAACGCAGGGATCATCATAGGGGGCTACAATAAAAACGATTATTGCACAGCTGAACTCCATAAATGTCCCACTTTGGGCTCCAGACTGCAAAAGCCGCGCGCTCTGGTGGGTCAATCGCGGAAAATTCGTTGAAAGCCGAGTATTATTGACGAAGTAGATATTAACTATTATTATATTTGGAAAGGACAGATTCATCGGCTTCGATCTATAGAAGCAGACTCTTATCACTGGGTAGTTACTGTGGTCTGATCTAACTCTTGAGTGGTGGTTCTTGAAGCCGTGCGATCTGAATCCATAGGATAGATTATTATGATGTGCCTACGGTGGAGCTCACTTCCCATGGACAGCAATAAAGTCTAGAACATAACCATTATATTACCTTAAACACGGTACTGCCACGAGGGAAGAGGTTACTCTGACTACAGGAAAGGTAGATATCCCTTGAGTAACAACTACACCCAAGTTCTCCCAAATAAACTACTCCCTTACGACAGACTATCACCGGTCTTTTCTCCCGCATCATTTTTTGGGATATTATTGAAGGGATCAAGCCCTTGACAATCCTTCCTTAACGCAAGGACTTACACACGTCTCTATCTATTTCTCTCCTGTTCGTTTTGTTGTAGCTTTCCTGTTTATGGCAGTAATCCATGTCAACATCATTTTATCCGAGTCCTAGATACACAAACACACTCTATAACTCCGTGGCAGCCATATACCAGTAGGCCATCAATGCAATAAGGGGCGCTGATCCAATACAAACAGTCCTGCTGTAGTGATAAAGGTGAAGGGACATTTCAAGGCCATGCACTAGGCCGCAGCGGCGGTGTTGACTCGCGATCTGGATGGCTCCTGCGCTGATCGTGCTGGTTCAATGGGCTCCTGAGGTAGCAGCTCGATTTGACGCACTAAGAAACTCTTCTCGTCCGTGAACTGGTCGTCATCCGTGCGATCCATTAAGAATTTAGGCAAGAATTTTAACAAACGGTCCCGATTGTTGATGAGAATCCGTTGCACCGCGACCGATTTGTTAGGATTTGCGACGAATACCTATGCCACATTCCTCATCAGCAAATCGTCGACTTGCCGCCCATCGTTCGCGCCGAAGAAATAGAGAATCATACCTTGAAAACGTGGAACCCCTCGTACTGAATCATTTTGCGATCATCTTTGAGCAATTGCATGCAGAGTTTCAGATTCTCCCCGCTCTCCACATATGCCATCATCACGCTGTAATTGGCTCGATCCAACAGGATCTCACCGAGAAGCTTTATACTCTGGCGCTTGGTAACATAGGAACTCGACTGGATGAGTGCATTGAAGCGCGAAAAGAAGAGATTAAAGTTAGTGGTGAGGTACGAGGTCACAAGACTCTTGTGACGAGTGAGAATATCCTATGCCACGGTTACTCCTGATGCCTACTTCAATCATACCAGGCGTTGCTTACCCTGAAAGTTGTAAAGGAATCGGCACTCACTTCGAAGCTGCTCTTGTCGATCCAATGGAAAAATCTCCAAAAGATGCCATTGCCTTTCTGGGGAATATCGGGTTTGACTTGTGACAATCTGATCGCGGGTTGACCCTCGATAGTCTGGTCGTATAGGATGATGGCCGCACACACGTCGAATTTGAGTGCTTCTCTCAGGATGGCGCCACAGGGCATTGTGCTCTCGGGCGATTCGTATCCCCGACAGAGCTCGACAATGATCTCAGGACGGTTGTGTACAATATAAGAAATGACTGGGGGGTCGCCATTGTTGGCCTGGGCGGGTCGAAAACGAAGGATCTGAGAGAATATGGTTTGCGTATCTTTTCTGGCTTGAAAGGGAAGATGACGGAGGTTGCGGGCAAGTTCGTATAGCAGATCTTCGTGGACAGTGGCTTGAACCAGAGCATGTACTTGTTCCGGAGTCGTCTCAGTCTCTAAAGCAGTTTGCAGTCAGCATAATGGCGTTACTCTTTCCTAGAATGAACCGGTGAGGCGAGACAATGGTGCACGCTCACTACACTAACCTTGAGTACCTTGGACGATCACTTTCATTTGCGCAAGTTGCTTCGCCAGGTCATCTTCGACCTGTATGGAGTTGTTAGTAAGCTGCATAATCGTACAATATGTGGCATAAACAAGCAGAGGGAACCTCTGAGACTGACCTTGGCAGCTGCCGGAGCTTCTCCTAGTCTTAACAATAGCTCCTTGATTGTTCGGACGACGTCAGAAGGAGGTCGTTGTCGATTCCGCCAGAGGAAAGCCATTTCCGTTGATATAACTAATGTAATATGTATCGGATAGGAAAGTTTGATGTAGAAGAAACAAAGAAAGGATCGGAGACACTGAGCTATTCAGTACATGTGAAAGATGGAGGGCAAGCAATTGATCCCTAGCAGAAGCAGGGTAACATGAACACTTGATCTGTCTCGACTGAAGGGAGCAGTGAGCCTGTACAAGGAGAAGAGAGATAGAGAAGAAGGAGATGGTGGTGGTGATGACGATGATGCTGATGATAATGAGGTTCGTCTCAGCTCCCACTTGTTATCTGCCCTATCGGTCTGAGGGGGACGAGCTGTTGTCAGGCGGAGAGCCGATAAACAAAGTACCCAGCCAGCATCGGGCGGGGCAACCAGCGGGTTCTGTTGTGATAACTCAATTTTTTTTTTTCCTTTTTACCGATTCTGGTCCCCTCAATCGCTTGAACCCCTCCATCCATATATTTACATGGTCCATTGGTCGCCACAATCCCGTCCAAAATCAAGAATTTTAGAAAATAGGAGTGCAGAAATTTGAATTGCCGTTGTCCAGACTTGAATTGAGTCAATGTCTGCAACAATCCCCTCGGACCGTCCCTTGAGGGACCAAGATGCCCTCTCGACCGCCTCCTCAGACGATTCGGATATGAGCAACGAAGAGGGATGGGAAGATGTTGAGCCTGATGACGAGACACAGCCAGTAATTGGCCTGTTTTCCGATAAGGTCTACCCCGATGTACAGTCGATGCTGCAGGAGTCTAAAGACAAGCATGGCTTTGACTTGCGGAAGATTCGAAAGGATCTTGGTGTGTAATATCCATTGTTGGGCGCTCTGTCCTCGTTATTGTTCTGATACTCCCAATATGGGCACGATCATGATTGTTTGCGAGAAATCCTAGCTAACTTGTTACGTTCCACATCAGACTTGGATTTTCTTGGCACTATCAAATTAGTCAATTATGTTCGGTCTCAAGTCAAAGCTGGGAACACAACCCCGGATGTCTCCTCGAAAGATAACTTTGAGGACGAGGCTTACTTAAAGCCGGTTCTCGAAGATGACGCCCTTTTGTATAGCTTGGACGATATCGAAGACGAAGAATCCGCGACAGCCGGTACCACTGTGGCAGAGCGCCGCGTGATCGAGCTGCAGGAGGACCTTGAACGCCTCCAGAGCCAGTTCACTGAGTATAGAATGGCTGTGCAAAAGTCAATGGAAGAGCAGTTGTCCAAGGAAGATGAGAAATTGGGGTCATCGCCCAGCGGCCCGTCCGGCAAGAAGATGAGCAAGGTTGAGGAGGCAGACGCAGATTACTTCGTCTCCTACTCGTACAATGGTCAGTTCTCCACTGGTCGTCGAGCCCGGATATGCCTTTTGCGCTGACGGTTATATTTTTTGAAGCCATTCACGAGTCCATGCTGAAGGACACTGTTCGTACTGACTCCTATCGCGATTTCATTTACGACAACAAGCATCTCTTCAAGGACAAGGTTGTCTTAGATGTCGGGTGTGGAACTGGCATTCTCTCCATGTTCTGCGCGAAAGCAGGTGCCAAGAAGGTCATCTCAGTCGACAATTCCAATATCATTGACAGAGCCAAGGAAATCATCTACGAAAACGGGTTTGGCGACGTGATCACGTACGTATTTTTACTTCCCGTGAGATATTTGTCTACCGGAATCTAACATTGGATCAGATGCATTCGTGGCAAAATTGAAGAAGTCACTCTGCCTGTTCCCCAGGTCGACATTATCGTCTCCGAATGGATGGGCTACTGCCTTCTATTCGAGGCCATGTTCGATTCGGTCATTTACGCCAGAGACCGGTATCTCGCTCCAGGAGGTCTGATGGTACCCTCAGACGCCACCCTACGTATTGCGCCGTTCGCCGATTCCGAGTTCATCTCGTCGCACATCTCATTCTGGGACAATGTGTACGGCTTCAAGATGGGCAGCATGCGCAAGAACATCTACGACGACGCTCTTGTTCGTAGCGTACAGCCTGCGGCGATTCCTGGTGATTCCGACATCTTCCTAGAACTGCCGTTGCACACCATCACCGTGGAGGAGCTCTCGTTCCTGAAGGAGTTTCAGGTTACTCTGAAGGAGGATATCGATGCGCTTGACGGTTTCGCTATCTGGTTTGATATTTTCTTCATGCCCTCTAGGGATTTTACTATCCCGAAGAACGCCGTTCCTCCAGAAATGCAGAAAAAGGGTTTCGTCGCCTTCACTACAGGCCCTGACGGACCGGAGACGCATTGGCAACAGGGTGTTCTCCTGATCGATCGCGAGAGAAAGAAGGGAGTCGCCCTAAAGAAGGGCCAGACCATCGCCGGCAAGGTCGGTTATCAGAAGAGAGAAGAAGGGTCGCGTTCGCTGGACATCACCATCGAGTGGGACACTCAAGCGGGCGAGCAGGGGAACCAAAAATGGGTGCTCCAATGATTTATGACGCTTGATCAAAAGTTCGTCTATTATTGTAATTCATGATTCGTACTTGGTTGGCACCAACATACCGCTCAAAATAGAGAAACGCTCAATTTCGAAAACAAATGCACATCTCATGAAGCAACCATGGTTGGCTCTGCCATCCGTAGCTATGTAGGGGTCAACCCTTGTAATCAGTATAAGTATTGTTCACATCAAGACCAAGCTTCCATAATGAAAGGTGTCACGCATGGCGTTTGTGCGACTGCGCCTCGCGAGCTTCCCCTCGGTCTTGGTCATGGTGATCACGATGACGGTGCGAATGGGAGTGCGAATGGGAGTGGCGGTGTCGCCTGTGGGAATGATCGCGAGAACGATCGCGACTTCTTTCGCGGCGATACGAGCGATGTCGGTGCGAGCTCCTCGATTTCTTGTCCTGATGTTTGTCAGGTGCGTCAAGGCGGAAGTTTTCAAGGCTATCCCCAGAGTCTGACGCTTTTGACCTTGACATTGATCTCCTTCTGCGATGACGCGACTCTTTCAGTGTATCTAATTCCCTCTTTCTCTCCTGGTTCCACTTTTTCCGTTCAAGCTCGACCGACTTCAACTGGCGAACTCCCCTCTTTATCGCCGCAAGTGGATCGTTGGCATCTAGCCGGGCTCTCTCCCTCTCCTGTCTCATCGGATCCTCATTGCCCCAAACATCCTTTTCGGGCATAGCATCAGGCGCCAAAACATCACGACTGGAGGAAGAGTACCAAGGCATTTGGCCAGCGGGCTGTCGATACCCCGCCGCATTCGAGAAGCGCATCGTATATTGGTCCTCATAACTCCGGTTCTTGTCAGCCGCCTCCTTCTCTGCCTCTTGATTTTTTTCTGCTGGTTTCCGCGTTGCCTCGGAAGGAAATAAATTGATATGCCCTGTACTGTCTAAAAGTGGCGCATCGCTGGTCTTGGACACAGCGAGCTCCTCCCTTTTCGCCAGCATCAACTGAGCATCTTCCCTCGCGAGTCTGATATCGCGATCCGTATCATTTTCACCTGCCAGCCGTCTCCGCTTTCTATATCTTCCAGCATCCTCTCCATGAGTCCTGTCGCGTCGGGTATCTGATGGAGCAGACGGCGGGGGTGGTGGGGTAGAGGGCCGTTCGCCACGGAGAATTTGGATTCTGCGCTCAGCATCAATTTCCTGCATACGACGTTCCTCTTCCTCCTCCCGGGCCTTGGCCTCAGCTTCATCACGCCGTACACGGGCGATGTTCTCGGGGTTGTAGACGTTCCATGACTTCTTGCCGAGTAGGTGACTGCTCAATGCATAAGTATGCGCGATAGATTTACATAAAAACAAATTCAATGAACTTACAGAGGCATGGTGTATCGAGTAGTCTGCGAGCGACCTGGTCACGCAGCATCAACCCAAGCGAACTACCTGGACACGACTGGAGAGTCAACGAGTTGCCGGAGATCTCCCCAAGGCGATAAGGGTGGATCCTCATTAGCTTAAGCCACACCGATCGGCCAAACGGAGCTTCACGGGCCGATGTGGCTAATTAGGAGCTCCAGCAAGAGAGTAACTCTGCCTCAGGTATCTACCTAGGTACTCCGGACTAGTCTCCATCTTCCTAAGGTAGATACCCCCGCCACGTTATACCCACGTCTCTTATGGAGTAATCTCCTTCAGTTTATCAAGTCTCATACTTCTTCTCTCCCTGATTAGTCTTTTCAATACACACATCATCTCCGGTTCCTAGCAACACTCATACATTCCTTCTCACATACACAGGTTATCTCGCCGCAAGCTTCGATAAGCTACTCCGGCTCCTATACCACACTTGCGTCTCATCGTCCACCGCGCCCGTCAACAACAGGGTCGCAGCCATCGCCTAATCGAATCGTTCTCGAATGCCCCACCTTTGTTAGAATCAACATGTTCAATCGCAACAACTATCCATCTGTACCGAATCCTTTCTCAGGTCGCCCCTCCTCTAGAGGCAATGCGAGTCCTGGTCAAGGTCCCCCACCTCCCCGAAGAGATGGGTATGATACTGGTCATTCGCCGATGAGTGGCGCAGGGTATGAACGATCGCCGCATCAGTTTGATCACGATGTCCAGATGACTGATGCGTATAATCAATCAAGGGGTTATGGAACTCCGCCGCCCAGGCCAGGTTACTCGCAGACACCTCCAAGAAACCCAGTAGGAGGCAGGGCGCCCGGTGCATCAGCCCAGGTATGGACGCTACGGCCTGCGAAGAGCCCTGACAACTCGTATACGTTTGGGAACCTGTAAGTTTTGTGCCTGTGAAGTTCGGATTCTAAAATTACATAGCTAATAACAAGCAGTGTTGCCGTCTCAACACAGGACTTCCCGCCTTCACGCGACGGACTTGATCTTTTACTCCTTGTGAACGATCTCTATGTCTTTTCTGCTCGTCCTCTCGATGGTTTCCCTCCTGGACATATCAGCATGTCGGATCCCCAGCGGACATGGGCGGGCGTTGCTTTCACAGATTCAGTCAAGGCTCAGATATACGATCCGTTCAGTCAGGGCGGACAAGCCTATCTCGGATCGACAGATATTGAAGTCGGCTTTGCTGGGAAAAAGAGGGTCGAGACTCCGTACGACCAAGATGAGTTAGCGAACGCCGTGATCAAGGTATATACTCGTTTGGATCGATGACGTTTGCACAGTACTTACCTTCTCTAGAACTTTGAGAACCAGATCTTCTCTCCTGGTCAGAAGATTTTGATGGATCATAAGAGCATACCGCTGCTCCTGACTGTCAAGACCGTTCAGCGGGTCGATCTTACATCGGAGAAAGCTGGGGCTGCTGCTGGAAGCACAGAGACGGACCCCACCGCGAGAGGAATCTTGACAAGGCACACCCAGGTTACTTTCTTCAAGGATGCCCGCACCGGTATCAACTTGAAGCCATCGAATCGTCGCCCCGCCGCAAATTCTATCATCACACCCGACTTCAAGTTCGAAGATATGGGAATCGGAGGTCTTGACGCGGAGTTCAGCACAATCTTCCGTCGTGCGTTTGCATCGCGTATCTTCCCTCCTGGATTGGTCGAAAAGCTTGGTATTCAGCATGTGAAGGGTATTTTGCTATACGGCCCTCCCGGAACGGGTAAGA
This sequence comes from Aspergillus lentulus, assembly GCF_010724455.1. The sequence goes on along the minus strand of NW_022983886.1, from coordinate 273,334 downwards.
CCTTGATCGCACGGCAGATTGGAAAGATGTTGAACGCGAGGGAGCCCAAGGTCATCAACGGTCCAGAAGTGCTGAACAAGTTTGTCGGCCAGTCGGAGGAGAACATCCGAAAGCTGTTTGCCGATGCAGAAAAAGAGTATAAGGAAAAGGGCGAGGAGAGTGGGCTTCACATCATTATCTTCGACGAGTTGGATGCTGTGTGTAAGCAACGTGGCAGCGGAGCAGGTGGTGGCACAGGCGTTGGGGACAGTGTGGTCAACCAGCTGCTGTCGAAACTCGACGGTGTTGACCAACTGAACAATATCCTCCTGATTGGTATGACCAACAGAAAGGACATGATCGACGAAGCTTTGTTGCGACCGGGTCGTCTCGAAGTGCACATGGAGATTTCTCTTCCGGATGAGAATGGACGGGCCCAGATTCTGAAAATCCACACCCAGAAGATGAGGGAAAACAATGTTATGGATCCAGACGTTGACCTCGCTGAGCTCGCGCTCCTTACTAAGAACTTCTCGGGCGCTGAAATTGCTGGCCTTGTCAAGTCGGCGTCTTCGTTTGCTTTTACCCGCCATGTCAAGGTCGGTACCATGGCCGGCATCAGCGAGGATGTCGTAAACATGAAGGTCAACAGAGCCGATTTCCACCATGCGCTGGAGGAAGTCCAACCTGCTTTTGGTGTGTCAGAGGAACAGCTCTCGAGCCGTATCCAATACGGCATCATCCATTACTCCCCTACAATCAACGAAATTCTGAAAGAAGGAGAGCTTTTCGTCAAGCAAGTCAGCAATGCTGAATCCTCGCCTCTCTTTTCGGTTCTTTTGCATGGTCCCACCGCTAGTGGAAAGACTGCTCTGGCCGCTCGAATTGCGATTGATTCAGGTTTCCCCTTCATCAAGCTGATTAGCCCTGAGGATATGGTCGGCTTTAGTGAGATGGCCAGAGTCCAGTACATCAGCAAAATTTTCGATGATGCTTACAAGAGTCGCACGAGCGTTGTCGTCGTTGACAATATTGAAAGAATCATCGACTGGGTCCCTATCGGTCCTCGTTTCAGCAACACTATCCTTCAGACCTTGATGGTCTTCCTGAGAAAACAGCCTACCAAAGGTCGACGGCTGCTGATCCTTGCTACCACAACTGAGCGCGCTGTGCTCAAACAGTTGGACATCTATAACTCTTTCAATTCGGATATCATGGTTCCCAACGTGATGGATTACGATGAACTGCGTTATATCATGGAGCAGTCCGGAGCATTTGATGCCCCTGAGATCGACCAGGCTTTGGCAGAAGTTGGTGGCATCACCGAAGATAGAACTATCGGCGTTGGCGTTAAGAAGGTGCTTTTGGGTATTGAGACAGCGAAGCAGGATCCCGACAAGGTGGGCCGGTTTATCCGTGTCATCAACCGGGCAATTGAGGAAGAGCGAACTTTCAAATAGACCATTGCTTTCTCATGCGTTGGCTGTTGTATATCGAGCATAATCACATCTACAAATACTAAAGATGGTCATGGCCCTGGGGTTGACATGTACGGAATGATATATCTTTCAATGAGCCCTCGCCAAATTGTGCAAATGGTAATGCTGACACTAACGTAAATATACTCTACATAGTCAAGTTCACTCCAGCCTGAAGGTCGATGCACTTGCCGAGGGAGATCCAATCCCTAAGGGTACTCCATAGTTGAGGGCAGTAGCATTCCTAGCTTCTCCTTCTCAGCATTCGTAGATGTTTTTCGTTTCTTCCACCCATACATCGCGCAGAAACCTCCACTGGCCGAGCTGAAACCCTAGAATAAAGTCTTAATTGAAGGGATGTCAGGCTGCGATCTCAGCTATTCAAGCAGCCTATCACTAACCAAACTATAATTTTCTACTGTCTATACTCCGTAGTACATGGGCCTTTGGAGCCCAATATTGTAACACGCTTTTTAGATCAGAATATACATCCACAGCAAATACTTCGGAAACAGTCAGACCTTAAGTTTGAGCACAGTACATCATATAATTAATTAATCAATCCTGACACATCGCCTTCAGCAATATCTTCAGAGAATCTTCCATGTTCGTAACTGTGTCGCAAGAGCCATAGTGGTCTTCCGGGTTTCAGGTTGTCATGATTCAGGGGTTAATCACATTATCACCATCCACTTTATATCGACTAGTCGCATCACATTCAACTAGTCCAGGTTGACTATCGATAGCAAACCTTAATTAATTAAGACCCTTATTCTCTCTATTGCATGGTGTTCTCATCATTCTTTTTGAATGTCTGGAGGTAAACTTCTCACATGTTTACTCCAGGTCAAGTGACACGCTCGGAGTTCTAACCGTGGTTCTTTGCCTGGATACATCGTTGTACTTCGCGACTACTAGGTGATTTACAGGGCTACGACTGACGCGTACAGGAAACCAGAAACTACGCTTCTACGTGAGGAAAGACCGCCTGTTTCGCATCTACAACCTAGGCAGACTGCGAACTTGACTACGGGCATCTCGAGAACAAGCTCTACGACTTCATCGGGGGCATCAATCGCTATCTACAAAGGAGCGAATCAATGAATACTGTCTCTACGCGTCTGATGCGCTCCTCCAAACGCGTCCGAGGTGTAATTTGATGCCCAAAGTGTCCTAGTGTGCCTTAGGGCTGCAGTTTGTCCTCGGGCTCGTTCGCCCGCAAAAGCGGCAAGGAGAACGATCCAAAAAGGAGGGCGGAGCGGAGAAAAGGCGGTGCGAAGACTTCCGCTGGCGGAAGTGAAAGTGGAGGCGGCGGAATAGAGGGGGTCGTTCGCCCTGGTGCATCCTATGATCTTGGCCCATGCGGAATGTCAGGAAGGAGATCTTGATGGCTGTGCCATTCTTGACGGTCATGCATTCAGCCTTTTATCTGGATATTCAGGCTGCAGGGCGTCTGGAATATGGACCAGCGCGACACAACCCTCTGGGCGCTGAAATAGCTCGATCGTGAAGCCTGCACATTCCTTTTGGTGCGGTCCGTCGCCTCTGGAGAGGCGACGGCCGAAGCTTGCACCTGCAATCTTCTCTGTCGGCTATTAAGGGATTTCGATTATTCGCCAATTCGGGGCCTGAGAATTTCAGTCACTGCGGTTGCCGGTAGAAATCTCCAGCATCCGGAACAAGGTATCAAAGGGGCAGATGAAACTGTCAGCGCAACATGACAAGTTCGTTCATGTGGTAAACCTTCAATGTACAACAGAGTGGTCAAGCCCACAAGAATATATACCTCCCAGAACGCATATTGACAACGAATTTCCCAGATTTGAAAACAGAAAGCAATCGCGCCGATCCCATTCCTACCCAGTCGTCCAATTTTGAACCCAAAGTCGTCACTGTCGTCAAAAATCGAGTTATGCAAGCGCATAGGCCGCCGTTTAGACAGCTAGATGTCATCGTCGAAGGTGTATTTCTTCGCTGCTCGTCGGTACTCATCGGGATATGCCTTCTCCGCCTTGGATTTCAATGCACTAGGAACGCAATTTCCGTCAGCATTCTCTACAAATCACCATAGACACTGATCTCGCCTAATGTATCTTGCTGCTGACCACGCAGCCTGTGCCAAGAATAAGCACAACGGCGGAGCGCGGCGGGAATCGAAATCCGCTTCGGCGGAGCGGAACCGACGACGATCATAACACATGGAAGAGCCACAGGGAGAAAACGGCTGGAGACTCACTTCACACGTTTTTGAGTCCACTCAAGATCACTCTTAGTCTCTCGAGCAATCTTAATTCCCTCTGAGAAGTTGGCGCGGACGCCCTTGAGGCGGCGCTGAGCGAGGGCTTGTAATTCGAGAAGCTCTCGCTGCTTTGCGTTGAGCTGGCCGGATCTGGATTATAGACGACATCAGCACCGGCTGTGCAAATCTGACGCGCGACTGAGATTTCTGCGGGGTTACACTCACGTTTGCGCCTGCTTTGCGAGTCCTCGATCCAATGGGGTCGGGTCGAAAACATCCTGCATACGGTCACTCAGAACTTCCACGACATCGATTCCCGAGTAAGACGCCGAGCTTGACTCATAGTCGCCGCTGAGAGCACCGCTGCCGTAACTGAAACCAGAGACACGGCTTCCCGTGGTGGTGCTAGTGTCAGAAATGTCTGGGGGCGATCCAGAGATCCGACTGATAGGAAAGAGGCTGGCCGGAGCCGGTGGTTTTGATGGCACATTGATGGGAAGTGCAGCACGCTGGTAACGCTGGGTAGCCATTCTGATATGATGAGTCTTTCAGCAGAGAAGTATAGACTGAAGGTTGTGCGTCAGGACAGCGAGGAGTCGACCACGGAGGCGAGTACAAAGGATACTTGATGCACAAGGAGAACTTTGACTTGCTCAGAGGGCGAAGATGTGTAGTGATGTGATGTGAGTGAGTTCAGGAAGGAGTATAGTCAAGCTTGGGTTGAAGATGTTGAAGATCAGGACCTGGGATGAAAGAATGGAAAGGGAAAAAGGAGGAAGATTCACGATGAAAGAAAAGTTGAGGGTATTTATAGCCCTCGACGGAAGGTCATCCATCCGGTGGAAGACCCATTGAGGAAGCCCATTGCCCATCCAGACAGGGGAAAGGGGGGGGTGGGGAGAGGTCGAGGATGATGTGATGGCGGATTGGAGATTTTAGGCATTTGTCCCTTTCCGGAATCTCTTCTCCTTGTCCCCCTCAACCTTCGACCTTCCAACTCTTCGTCTTCCCCCAATCCTAACCTCCCAATTCCGCCTGTTACTCAATCTCTGGCCGCCAATTCGCTCCTGTTCCCGAGACGACCCCGCTTAGGGTGGAAAGACGAAACTCAAGAGAGGAGATTCCGATACACGGAGACTGGCCCAGCCTTCTTAATACTCCTCCATACGGATCACCTCCCGCTTGTCTGTGGCAACAATACAATCGGGCATTCAATATCTATGATAATCAATTTTCCACCGTGTGTCTTGGGCTGTATTGGAGGCAGCGGAGTGCAGGCTAGAGTAAAGTGTGACTTGAGGTTATAAAGGTGCCAACTTCCGTGATCTCAACGGAAGCTCCGACTAATTTCATCCTACCTTTTCCAACCCCTTCATCTTCCTGCCAAAACATCTTACTCCCACTCCATACCCGTTCTTTCTCTTCGCCTTTGAGGAAAAACACACTGGCTGTGTCCGTTTTTCATTGTCTGGATCATTGACTTTCGTATTGCACCAAAATCAGGAGGCTGGGTGACCGGAAGAACAACATGGATGTCGACTGACGAGACCCTAGTATGGTGAGGGTTGCATGACTACGAGACTGTGAGAAGCAGCAGAAACGAAATACTCAGCCTGATGCTGCCACCGGGTGTGGCATATTTGCTGTTCATTCGATTCCGAGTGGCACTCATTGATCAATCTGCGGGAAATATATTGCCCATCCAAATGATACAATGCTGCCATTCATGAAGGAGTGGTGCGCTTGTATATGCATGGGAAGAAACCCCAATGTGCTTGGAGACGCTCAGCTATTTTTGCTTGGGAGTTTTTAGTTGTCTCCATTCTTTTTATGGATTTGGCCGTGCTGCTCAGTTAGTCTCATAAGTCATCCTCTTTAACTTGAGGATAAAAGCGATAACCGGCTGACGGGGAAAACAGAAATTTTCGAAAAGAAAATAATGGCAATAAGCGTTGGACATCAGTGCATGAATTGACGAAAGGCCGACAATACTCGCGGAAATAATTTGTCAGGGATGCCTTATCGAAGCAACCAAGGTGCCTTGCCTCGCTTTCAAACCGGGACTAAGGGTGACCTCTTGCTGCGGAGGTTTTCCATCAAAGATCGTGCAACCAACAAAGTTTAATTCATCTGCTCTTAGTTCGATGAAGAAGGGCCTGGAGAATTATTGGAAAAGCTGGGGCCTGTGATGATCCGGAGATCCGCCTATCCGCGGCTCTGTGCCATCATTACCTGTGAAAAGAGCATCACATCAGTGAAAGAGAAGAATTCAGGCAGTGTCAAGCGCCCTAAACGCCACCAACGGTGACTGCATATGGAGGAAAATGCATCTGAAGAAAATGATATTCATCTAAGTACATGCAAGGCGCGGACAGCAGCAGAGTGAGAAGACCCATCCGATCGAACGCTCTCGAAGACCTACATAGGTAAAGGTCCATCGAACAATAGCCATAATTCTTATACGATACAAGAGGTCTCAATGCCAGTTTACAAAATATCTTCGCTGCTGACGTGACAACATGGAGTGACTTGGCACACCAAACGAATTGATTGCATTGCTCCCATGTTGGACTGGACTGTTGCCTCGGACGAGGGGACAGCGAAGCCACCCGGGATCAACACCAAGTGAAGTCGGGCCATCATTCGCTCTGATAGTAATGTGGTCATCGTCTGCTCTACAAGTTTTTGGTGCCTTACTGCAAATGCCTGATGCCTCATGTCTTTGACTAGGCTGATCTTCATCCTTGTAGGGCGATAGCAAATGTATGCCTGAAAAATGAAGGCAGCCCCAGGCTGAAGGCACTAACAATCCTGTTTGCTCGGGTACTCAACAATTTGGCCGACCGGATTGCAGGTGCACAGATGAGGCCCAACAACACATGACACTTTTCTCATTTGCAGTGCCTAGTGCCGGCTGTTTTCTCGCTTTTTCCTCTATCCATTTCCTCCTAGCTCTGCCTTCCTTATCCCAGGCGCTATGGAGACGGCACTCAAAGAAGCGCTTCAACGTTCCTGAGGCCGGCCGCACTTTTGTTGGCTCTGACGGACCATTTCCACTCAACTCGTCCCATCTAGCTTTACCTGGGCTGTCGGTTTGACGCGGCCATCGGATCGTTTCCCGTCAATCTGGGAAAGCAATTATTCATTTACGGACTGCGTCCGCATTGGCCCAATATTCTCGCCGAGGTCTGTGTCCTTGGATGGAGGCCGCCTGTTCTTACGGGCTAGAGCATGCAGGAAAGGTGCTTCATTTCCAGCAAGACGGGGTTCTTGTACCCTGCGAAGCAATTTCAGTTCCACTCAACGATCCTAGATTTACTCGCCCAATATGCAGCTTGGAAGGTGATGAATGTGGGGTTGGGTCGAACTCACCTATCGTGCCTTTGCTTTCTCACCGCCACAAGCAAGACCTGATACAGCTTCAACCAATCGGCTCCCCATCACGCTAGGTGTCATGGATACAGAAGTCAGTGCTAATACCTGTTCCTCTTGTCATTTCGAGAATACACTCGATCAAGGCCATGTTTATTTATGCCATATCAACAACGACTGTACCAAATCAGCCAGGGCTCTGTATTTGGACTGGCTATCTAGAACATATATATGCAACTCATTTGGACGCTTGTTCACATTGCGATTGTGTGGACGCGCTGCCAGCAGCGAAGACCTGGTTTCAACGTCCACGATCTACGGTCAAAAAAGGGAACAAAACCTTCAATATGGCCTTCTGACTAGGATCGGTATTTCGCTGAATGGCCAACAGGTACGCGCCTGCAGTTCTAACCTTCTGTGAGCTACAGGTGATCAGTAACCACGAGACTCCGCCAAACGATTGGTACAGCTGTCTGAAATCGCGTACAGAACTGGTAGGACAAACGTCATTCCGAACGCAGCTGACAAGACAAGATATCAGTCAGTCAGTCCCGATATCCCAGATGTGCCTCTGCAGGGCACCGGTAAATCCTGAAGAAGCAAGGAGGCAGAACGGAACGCACACAAGGAAGGACCATGACAACATCCTTGTGTGCCCTGTCGACTTCAGATCCCGATTACACGCCCTCCGGCTTCTAGGCAACACCCACTTTTTCTACGCGTCACCTGAACCAGTAGTTACACAGACATCGTCAACTTCATCAATCGGAGTTTTTCTCTGCCCCCTTGCCTTGGCCACATGGTGAGATCGGGGGAGGAGTATCGGGACATCTGACATATCCACGGATTCGGACTGAGTCCTCGATTTGAAGATCTCTCACCGGGACACGCAAGTGAAACTGAAACTGAAACAGTCTGCATTTACCTTCTTCGTGGGGTTCAGAACTCGGAAGCGGAAAGGCAGAATGGAATGGAGGCTGTGTCCATCTAACAATTGGACATGGTCCGGTCCACAGGCTAGACGCGTTGCAGGGGAGACGCAGTAAAGCCGGCATGAGATTTTTCGGTTGGACTATTTCACGACGGTGGGAGTCACAAAATGAGGCCCTGAGGTCATCCTGTCGTAGGGATATGCCTGTCATCTGATCCTAGTTTCCGAGGGAAAGGGAGAAGCATCTTTAACAACTGATAATCCTGTCAGAGATCGGATTCAGGTCGTGTATGTACCCGGCGCAGGTTCTCTTCGAGCGACGAACATCTACTTACCTGCCGATGAGCCGTACTGCTAACTCCCATGGCTTCAAGGAAATGAGAAAAGGGAGAGGTGAATGATTAGGTAGCCAATTGGGCATTTCACTATATAAATTTGTCTATCGAGAAAGTAGTAATGGAACAAGAGTGAAGGGTTTTCAATTCTCAACCATTTGCACATACAATGAGTCCCTGAAAGAAAAAACAAAAGCGCTTGTAAAGTGGTATCTAAAAGCAAACCGCACAGAATGAAGGCCGAGCAACCGAAACAGTAGAACTTTCGCCGGTACAGATTCGAGAAATGACGCCATGCACAAGCTCAAATGGTCTCAAGAACATTGAGCCTGATCCTTTGTCACCATGATGCTGAAAAATATCAGATTGGACTCGCAGCCGAATGCAAATGCAAAATAGCAATCCACACTTGCGGGGACGGGAGATGAGACACGGATGAAATATTTGAAAACAAATTCTCCAAGGCGCCTTTCCGACCGATGGCTTTCTTGCCATTGCATACCCTCAACCCAGACCAAAATGATAGATAAAAAGCAACTAAACCCAAAGTCGTACGGGCAACAGCACCTCATTACATGAAGATTGAAAACTTAGAATCGTAGTCTCGCTTGAAAAACGAGCACGTCTGAGCAGGTCGAGACATGAATTCCGAACGAAAGCTGCTCACTGACAGTGCGATGCATCGGACAAATGACCGTCGTGATCAGGTTTTAGGCGATCGCGAAGAAGAAGTAAAGGGCGATCAGGAGCGAGAAGTCCCATCATCATCTTTCCTAGTTCGTTGTGTTTGATAGGTTTCGTCACATAATCGTTGAAGCCAGCACGTGCAGCATTCTCGATTTGATCGGTCATCGCATTGGCGGAGAGAGCCATAATAGGAATCTGGGGATAGTGATTCTTCAACTCCCATTTGCGAATTTCCCGACACGTTTCGTAACCATTTTTGACTGGCATTTGGATATCACACTGGGAAGTAACGTGTCAGTTGCGGGATCATATGACAGGCGAGTTAGATGGAGTTTTCTACTTACAATGATCAGAGAATAGTAACCGGGTTCCTTGGAGAACACTAGCTCTGTGCATTCTTGCCCGTTTGTTGCAGTCTCGGCCATGACCTTGATCTTATCAAGGTACTTCAGCATGACCTAGAATCTCGTCAGCCATTTTGTAGATGAGAAACAGGCAAGCCATGCGTAGCAACATACCATGCGATTCGTTTCATCATCCTCAACCAGCAATATTCGATAGCCTTTATTCCCGATGACCTCCTTCACCATCTTCGACATGGTCTTGAAATTATTGTTGATCTCTCGGGCCATGTCTTGATTCCTATCTTTGCTCAGATCGCGCTGGTTGTCGGGGTCAAATATGGCCGAGAACGCTGACGGCTTGACCGGTTTGGGAACGGTGAATACGCGCTTTCCGCCTGAGGACAAATCCTTCAACCTCGAATTGATCTGACGCTTCTGGACGAGGTCGGAAATGATGACAAGCGCGGGAGCAGTGGCCTGATCACACTCCGCAACATACGAGATCATATCCAACACTTCTTCAACGCTGGGTAGGTTAAGGACCAAGTGAGTCGGCTGAGATGCGACACCATCATTCATTGAGTCCCTCCAGTCTTCCACATCAGGCATGGATGTGATCGAGAATGGAATATCATGGGGAACCACCTGCTCGATGTGCTGTTTGATGGCTTTACGGGCGTGGTCGAACGGGCACAGGATGACGATGGAGTACAGGCTTCGAGGAGTATCGGAGGCCTGATATGTCCTAGCCGGAGGTTGCAATCCTGATTCCGAGGGCCGATACGGGGAGCTCGAAGCATCCTGGCCGGAGGAAGTTGGTGCTTTCCCTCGGTTCTCGGTTCTATCTGACTCATTGGGATGCCTCGCAGACTCAATGTTTGGCAGTGGCTCTGTACCATGAATGTCTGGGGTCGGCATAGCCGACGACATCGACGAGCGCTCGGAAAAGTTGTTTAATGCAAAACGCGCAGAGGGGTCAAAGCTACTGGAAGGCTGAGAGAGGGGTGATTCGAGGGCAGGAGACAAATCAGCTGGATCTAATCCCCTAGAGTCAGCAGATTCTCTGGCGAAGAGCATTCTCTGCAGCGACTCGGATTTTGACTGCGTTCCGAGATCGGACGTGCTCGAAGACTGTCGAACTAGGCGAGGGTCATCCGGTGAAGGAGGAGGCGGAGCATCGACCTTGACAAAGAACGAGAAGGTAGCACCCTGTCCCTCCTTGCTGCTGGGAGTTAACCGCCCCCCGTGCATTTCGACCAGCTGCTTGGATAAAAATAGCCCCAGTCCGCTCCCTGCGTTTTGCTGAGAGGCATTCTCTCCCAGTTGGCTGAACCGTTGCATCAAGCGCTCGGCGTCCCTGGCGCTGAATCCCTTCCCGGTGTCAACAACATCGAAATTCAACAACAACTCGGTCTCCTTCAAAGGCACCGAAGCATCCCGATAGATGCCGCAGCTGATGTGGACCTCTCCTTGAGCGGTAAACTTCACCGCGTTGCCAACGAGGTTGATGAGGACCTGCCGAATGCGGAACCTATCGCCAATTACCATAGGTGGCACGTCCACATCCATCAAGTAATTGAGCTCGAGTCCCTTGTCGAGAGCTCTAGAAGAAATGGTATCTATCACATCCTCAATCACAGACCGGACATGGAACCAGGAGTTGACCAAGGACATCTTTCCAGCCTCAACCCGAGAGACATCGAGGATATTGTCCACCAGCTCGCGCAAGTTGGTCGAACTGTTTTGAATGGTATCGAGCATTCGCCTCTGGTCAGTATCGAGCTGCGTATCAAGAATGAATGGAATGGTGCCAAGAATTCCATTAAGCGGAGTTCGGATTTCATGTGACATATTGCTGAAAAATTTCGTTTTCGACTCCATCTGGTTGTTCAGTTGTTGCATCGCCTTGTTGAGTTCCCTCTCCAGATTTTTGCGGTCGTTGATATCGGTGCAAGTGCCATACCACGAGGCTTCTCCGCTGCCAAAACTGCTGGTCTCAACTCGAACTAGGCGTACAAGATGCCACCTGTAGTCGCCACCTTTGGAACGAAGGCGAATCTCTGTCGAGTAGAACACTCGCCCATTCTCGTCCTTCTGGACGGAAGCGATCCCAAGCCTGACGAGTTCAGCCAATGCAGGCGTGACCCCCTGGCTGAACTGTCGCCCAGGGTTTCCTGCGTTCTCTTTCCCAGCACAACCGTCCTTCCCAGTAGAGTCGGTGGGCGCTTTATTTTGTAAATCTGCAATGTAAACGGAGAGCGAGCCGCATTTCTCCAAGTCGTCGGGATGCACATGTTTTGCGAAGCCGAAGTTAAGAGCCTCTTCAAGTCTCTGCCCCGTGTACAGGTGCCATTGTTCATTCACAAAAATAAGGCCCCGATGTTCAGTTGCTTCGAACACGACTTGCGGGATGGAGTTGGAGAATGCTCGATACTTAGCATCGATCGCGAACTTTTGCCGCTCTTGTGCGGCTTTCAGTTCTGCAACATGCTGTTCGTGTATGTCAAGGAAAGATCCAATCCAATACAGCACCTCCCCTGTAGACGACAGCAGGGGATTGGCTCGGAATATAAACCAACGGTACGCAGAATCATCGTTGAATCGCTTGACGCGCACACGTTCTGTGAACTGTGAACCAGTCCGTAGAGCGTTTGCCCATCCTTGCGAGATGTGATCACGCTCGTCAGGATGTATATTTTGCCAAGGATCCCTCGACTTCTGTTCTTGGGGTTGACTTCTCCTGTAGGCATCGAACTTGGAATTAGTCCAAATGACCTCTCCGCTTTGAGGCTTAGCCAGGAAGAGATGAAGAGGGACTGAATTCAGCATGAGTTGTGCTACTGTATCAGAAAAGGGCCGCGGAATCTCCCTTTGCAACTGCGAATAGATAGAGTTCGTGGAAGGGTGACGGTTGGATCCCTGCGTCGGCGATATGACAGGTGGTACTTTAGAATCCTGTAATGGGGAGGCTATCACGAGGTTGGGGTCCTGCGCTGACACCTCGTCATCTACAGAGCGGTTTTCCCATATCCTGCCAGGGGAAGTGGGCGTAGATGCAACCAGTTTCTTCGACTTGGAGACTTTATTCCGGTGTTGATTGATGGCACCTCGGAGGCTCTTGGACGCGTGAACGTTGAAATAACTATCCACCGCTTCGCTGTTACCTCTCGCGGCAGGCCCGGGCGACTCGCCGGAATTGAGAGCCCCGGAAGTAAGGTCGAGTGCCGGTGTTCCGAGATTAGATATTGAAGGACTGAATTTTGTCGAGTTCGATGCTTCTCCGGGACTGGAAAGGCTAGCGCGGGCGGATAGAGAGACGTCATCTGCAAATGCGTAATTGACGTGCCCACTGAGACCAGCAACAAGCTCCAGCTCACTGCTTTCATCGGAAAATGTTCCACCTAGACCGAGGATATGACCGTAGCGAGGAATGTGCATGCGTGAAGTAAGTTGCCGCTCAAGTTGGCTGTACTGTTGCGCGAGACCGAAAGAAGTTGTGAGGTGGGGCATAAGATATGCCAATGACTGCCTGAGATTCGAAGGATAGGGTATGATTGGCGATAATATAGAGATGATTGCAACAGGGAACCTCAGAGTAGACGGTGACGCCTCATTGGACCGTCCGGCATGCAGAAGCGGAATATGAACCACCGACTTGGCCAGGTCCACCCCTATCGCTTCTAAGGGCTCTGTATTTGAGTAGTCATGAGGGGGAGGGTGCTGTGCAAATGCGCTTTCGTCGACAGTGTGGCTGGTAAAGAAAGGGTTTTGATCTGCGTGCGTACGGGGCGCAGGAGAAGGCGCAGGGGATTGCGACCAAGGGGACGGTGGAACTTGTTCGTATTCGTCGTATACTTGCATCAACGGAATGGTTTGCGGATGGCGATCGGAACCACTGACGTTGGATGCCGATCTGCCGCGGGCATAGTGCAATCTTGGCTGAGAGTGCCGATGAGGTCCCGTTGTAGGAGTAACTTGGACCCGGTCTTCCGGAGTTTGAGGAACATGATCATGAGGCGTTTTGGATGCAGCGGCTGGGTATTCTGAGTACTCCCGGGTTAGCACAACTGGCTTGGTGCGTCCAAAAAGTTTCACAACCCCTGTTCGCTTGATGAGAGGATCGGCTTCCACCTCCAAAGGCCGAGGTATAGGGAAAACAGCCCGCCGATAATTACATTGAGCAGGATTCAAGGGGTCGCAAGAATGCACATCGGTTGCGATGTTTCCTCGCTCAGAAACAGATTCATGTTCGGCGACGGCCGGCATCTCAATTCGGCGCGGATGTTTGTTATCCAGAGCTGCGGCTTCCTTCGGTGTCTGCACAAACTGAAGTCTACTACTTGGCTCGTGTCCAGTAGAGATCGCCCTGTCCTTACCGAATCCTGCAAACGAGTGTCTGGATAGGAGCGACGGCCGCTTTGGGAGAGCTGAAGGAACCGTCGCGGGTGCAATTTTGCCATTCCCGGAGGCTTCCTTCTTTTTTATGTTTGCAACGTCTCCAGGTTCTTTGTGAGAAGAGTCATGAGCCGGTGCTGTGTCATCACTCTGCTCGAAGTCACATGTCGAATCAGGATTGTAAACCGCCTTCTGGCCCCAAGGAACGTTTTCAAGATCTGTAGTGTCACCGGGCACAGCAAGCGACGCTCGATCTGCGCCATAGTGAGTTTTCAAGATATCGACAACATTTGCCCACCAACCCTCAAGCCCGGGATCAGCATTGAGTTGCAATGTAATACCATAAAGGTTCGGGGCGGGGTATGAAGGGTCGTCAGATACAGGTTTGTGGCCTGACGGGAGGAATGCGCTTTGTGAAACCACCGCTGCTTTGACCGTGGCCGACCTCCGCTCGTCTTTAGGTTGTGATGGTGTCATGTGAATCTTCGCCTTTTCAGCCGGCAGCGTCAACTTGAAGTGACCAGGAGGAGTTGTATGATTTTGCTGCTGTTTCATCGTCTCCTGCATCTTCGGGAAAGGATACGACGGTGTCTGACCAATAGGGTTTGCAGCATCATCCTCTAAATCGCAAGCTTTGACAGTGTCGCCAGATCCGGTCGAATCTGAATGGGAAGTAGAAGGTACTGCTGCGGTAGACGAAAGGGAGAATTTCGGGGGCGAAAGGTTTGATAGGCGCCGTTTCTTGCTTGATTCGCGCGGCGCAGAGGTCATGGAAGTCGGCTCCCTGTGCTCTGTCGGGTTGGAATTGTGCGATTGTTGTAATTGTTGGTAAACAAGCAATTCTTCCATTTGTCTCCGAAGTTCCTTGAGGGTCTGAGAGGTTCGACCATCCTCGTGAGAGGCCTTCTCCTGATTGGCATGAGCTTTTATAGCGGACGATAATATACTGTCTGCGTCTGCTTTTGCAGTCTCTTCATGCGACCCCCGCGGCGAGCGAGTGTGGGATTTGTGCGCGAAGCCATCTATCGCCGTGATTCCTTCCCCAGCATAGCCATCTTCGCCATGAACAAGACTCGAAACCGAATAAGAGGGTCCGGGATGGGGTGCGGTAACAGGCGAAGGAGCCTCGGCCGGTGATGGAAGCGGAGATGCCCTCATGCTTTGGACTTCCCCCATGCTAAAACCCCCTCCACCGCCGGACAGATACTCAATTGTCCTGGGCAAATCCGACTCTACAGGAAGAAAATGTGGCACTCATCTCTCGGACGGACAGGTCCGCGCTCGCAGGATATAGGAAACGGTTGGCAGCTCGTAGTGCTGTTGCAAACGGGAAGGCAAAGCGCGCGAACGGAAGAGTGAAGTAGGGTCTTCGGATGAAAGAATTATATCGCGATAGGATAAATTCGGACAGGCCTGCTGTACCTGTAGGTGAGCTAAATAAAAACGAAAGAAAGAAAGAAAGAAAGAAAATAAATGGATAAAGGTCAAGTATAACTCGAGGACGTAAGAAGGAATGGACGATGGGAGGAAAAGTGGGCGGAAAAAAGAAGGGTAGGAAAGGCAAGTGCTCAGAGGTGGGTTAAAGCGGTGTACAGTGTATAATCAGTATAGGTAGGAGTAGTGGTGGTGGTGAGGGTGATCCTCCAGTTTGCAGGAGGCAGGGAGAAAGTTATGATCAGAGTTAGAACAAGCAAAGTGGATAGGCAAGAGTACACTAAGCACGGCGACAAAGGAAAATAAAAAATAATCATGATCACAAGAGATTCAAATGTAGGTACTGACCTGTAGAAGTGTAGGACAGCACGGTAGAGCACACTGAAGGCACTTGGCAGAGCTAGCAAAATTCTGTCTCGTTATTATGATTATTATTAATATTATTTCTGACCCATAGTACTGTTACCACTGTATGGACAGTAGATAATATCAAAGAACCATAAAGGTAGTAGTAGTAATGTAGACGGTAGAGAGATCGTCGATTTGAGGTAAGGCTGGATGGAATTGGTCCGTCTCCGGGGGGGTGAGGAAGGACCCGAGCCTATGACGTATGCGTGCCCTTGGAGGACTAAACCAGTGACCAGGCCGCGGGAACGTGAAAAGTTTCCTTGACCCAGAAGGGAAGAATGGAATGACACTGGTGAGTGTCCAGGTATTAAATTTTGATAAAAGACAAGAACAATAGTTTAAGTGAGAGCTAAAAAGAGTTTGCAGAATTTGACAACAAGTAATGAAGCTGTAAGGTGGGAGAGAAGTACCCAGTCCAGATAGGAGGAGGAAGGGAACGGGAGGGAGAGGAGAGGAAGAGTAACAAAGAGGGTGGAGCAAAGGCCGGTGAACACACAATAATGACAGCCGGAAGGGAAGTAGGATTGTCCGCTGAGCTTGGTGGGTGGTTGTGATGATGATGGTGATGATGCTAGTGCTATTGCTGAGGATGTAACTGGGGCTGGTTCTGGTTCTGGTACCTAGAGGGTAAGTAACCAGTAACTGGTAGGACAGGGCTTGGGTGGAGGTGGATACGGAGTTAGGATGCTGATGGGGCTACGGAGTCCTACCTAGAGTACTATGAACTACTCCATACCTTGGATGACTATGTAGCAGATAGCTACTTGTTTGCTACTTTTTAGTGTAAGTTAGTGACAGATGAAACAAGGGCAAGGAAAATGCAATGGGTATGAAAACATCTAGGGTAAGTACTATTTATCTACAGTATGGATGATTTGTTTCTTCTCTGAAAGTGTACCTACTCACCAATGTACCGGTCTGTAGAAGGGTGGTTGGTATGGAGTACCATCAAGACTGCACCTAGAGTGGCCAGAACCATTTCGTCACAGGGATTTTGGATCCATAAAAAGATGATCACTCATCAGTAGTAGCATATGCCATCTGAACTACTTAACAAAAAGGATGAGGATAAAAACGCATCTGCCACCTTACAAAGTAAACATCTTAAATAAACATTTCTCTCTTGTCATTGGCATTCTCCTATGTCGCATCTAGAAACGACCCTGTTCCTAAAAATCCCAGACTCGGAGGGCCGGGTTTGAGGATGAGGTAATAAGGTATTAAGGTAGTCTACGGGGTGCGTCATACAATGGGCCAGTTCCTGGTTCCATGGATGTCTTCTTAGAGCGCCGATCGGTGGTGACTTGCCATAAATGCTATCTACGTGGTAGGTTTGACTTCATAATGTTATTCGAATGGAGAGTGTGGCGCGCCCTTAAAGAGACCATGTTCCAAAGTAAGGTGAGATGGTACCCGTCTGTCTAATTCTTCCTAACCCTGCGATGTTGACACTATGCGACCCCTGACTAGATAGCCATGAATCAGCTAGTTCTGTGCGCTAGTGTTGCCTTGGTCATACCTACCCGGCTTCAACCCTGCAAGTTGGATTATCTATGGCGAATGGCGAAGTGGAGCACTAGACAGAACCGGATCCAGCAAGTGACAATACTGCCTTGTTATCCACTTGCCCACTTAAGTAGAAACTCCAAGAAGCCGGATGGCTCCAAAATTGATCAACATCCCCCTGATGCCAAAGATGTCAGTAGCCTGTATATAGAGAGGGTATTCTTGTCCACTCAGTAATAGTATGCATCGTGCGCGCTACGGCTTCAGGTTATCGGCTACCAATGACGCATGGATATGGATATATGGATATTCAAGACACGAAAGTCAACTCTCCACTGGGTAGCTTGCCTCACCGATTACCATTATTATTAAAAGCCTTTACCTTAGGTAAAGACGCTGTCGCGTGGTCAGGCGGTGGCAGGTTTGCCACCTCTAACTTCAACTTAAACTGTTTGGTTGGAACTGGAACAAACCCCTGCCTCATTACTATTTGAAAGGTATCATTATTGGGACATGATGTTTGAAGATGTAATTTTTTTCTCCTCCACGGTTTCATCCAAAGCTGGTGAGGCTGCTTAAAGGCTAAGTGTGTATCATAGTCAGCCTTGCTCTTACCTCTGTCGTCATTTGGCATTAGTGCTGTATGTGCCGCGTTACGGAGCAATATGTCTGGACTGACCTCGTGCTGCTGGACTTAAGTTGTGAGATCTCCGACCAAATATTTGCATATCCCTGAATGGACAGATCCAGCATGGCCGGTACCATACATTGCGTATCTGCTTCGCTTAATTTCAGTCGCTGTCGTTATGCTCAACGCTTTGATACGCAAACTCTCCACTTCCTTTTTTAAGGCCTTCTCCTTTGGCACTCGGTGCCTGGCAGGAAATAAGATAAGATGGCTTGGATCGGCAATACACCGTCATCGTGGACCCGCGACTAGAGCATGCTTACGGCAATAGTCATGGTTGCGAGGACTAGTAAGACTGGATGGGCAACCAGGCACAGTCGTCACCATGCATAATAGTTCATGCACATGCGCCTTTCCAAATTTCTGCAAATCTTCTACATGTATTAAATGAAGGTGACTGGATTTATGAGAATCATTATGGCCGACTTCTGCATAGTGGTCGAGACTCAAATAAATTTGTTCACGATTTCCCATCTCAGACATTTCTTTGTTCGAAGTCACTGTTTCATCTTTGTTTATTGAAGGGAGCGCTACTTCGCTCATGTTCGAGGTTCGACGTCATTTGCCAGAGGGATTGGTGTACTATGCTACTGCTGCTCCAAGACCATAAAGTCCAAAACAAAAAGGGGAAAAAGCTGGATGAGGCTGACCCGTCTCGATCGGATAACCTTGAGATCTGGAGTCTCTATGGAAATTTGTTAGACAAATTGATCGAGCTGAGGAAGACTGTTGATGGAACGTACCACGCGCTACCAATTGCGCCACAGCCCCAATAGGTGAATTTTCGGGCCGTTTTACTGAAGGAATCACCAACTTCAAGCAACTAATAAAGAAAGCCTAGTTTGACCCACATAGCTGTAGCAGTAGTAGTAGTAATGCCAGGAAACGGATACCTGACATGGGCACGTTCCAGCTATCTAGTCTACGGCGCAATCGAAAGAAAGCTCCAAGGACAGTGAATAATGCCTATTGTCTTCGGAGTCTTCAATCTTGACCATATGGTTCTTCTATCGAAATGTCCCAGAGTTTCCCTATATTCCCGTCATCATGACATGTCTAAGACTACACTGAGTGGCTGTTGACTGACGGTAGTCTAGTCACATGTCCGGATGATGTACCTAAGCATCATTCAAAATGCGATCTATCTGGTTTTTTAGTGTTAAATGTTGATTGAGATACTCTGTTCCTTGATCCTCTGGAGAGGTAGGAGTCATGCACTGAGCATGAGCCCGAGTCTCGTGATGCCCCACTACAGCTGACTAAAGAGCTGCTGATTCGGGAAATTGTTAGCCTCAGGCTGTCAGACCCCAACCAAAGTTTCACCTGATAATCAAATGTTAGATTCATGACCCTCGTCTTGAACGCTCATATGGTTCCAGGGGAACGATAATAGCGGCATCGTGACGTCTGTTTCGACGCATATCCATCACCTAGCCTACACCGCTGATCGTCGAAGCGAAGCGCACGATTGATATCGATGATCCTGCCCGACGTTCGTTAGCCTCGATCAAGTCGACAAAGCCGTTTCCGTCCCTATGCCTCCTCTTCAAACGCAGCGTCTTCTCTGAGCCGACATCAACATCCGCCGTCCGGGACGAATACGGCCTTTGTCTGATAAAAGAAGAAGTTTCACACAAAAAGATATTCTTGGATAGGTGGCTGAGATGGAGGAGGATAACCACATTCTCGGGGAAGACCTACCGCTCCCACCAGCACGACTGTTCGAGAGGCTTGCGCAGCTGCCCGGTTATGTCTGGGATCAGTCCGTTGAGCCATTCCATTCAACTTACAACCATTGGCATGTCCTCGGCCTTCGTCATTGTGCAGAATCCGACGTCTCAACCCCCGCCGCGACCTCCTCAGGTCCGTCTAGCCTAGCCCGTAACTCCCCGCGCGCCGAGTCCCGTCCGTTTTTCCGCCATCACTGGAGGAGTAGCCTGAGCGAATCGAGTAGCGAACTGTCATTGTCTCGCGCAGATCATGAATCAGTATGGGTGCCAGTAGTGGCTCGAGTTTCCTCTCATGTAGTGAGACTCGAGCGGGAGTTTCACATGTTGAGATCCATCGTGCAGACGTCGGATCCAGACTGCAATCACACTATTCGACCGATTGATCTTATCCGGCTGCCACCAGATCCAGGCGATATAGGACCGCTGTTGGTTGCCATATTCGAATCGCCAGGCCCGAACTTCTTGCGTGAGCTGGTCGCATTTGGACCTGCGTGGTTTGCGGCTGGCGTCAAGAGCGATAACGTACCGACTCCGGACGAGCAGGTCTCTCTTCCGGTATTTCTCGATTTTGCCATCGGCGCATGTGATTGCCTGGAGCTACTGCACTATGGCCTCAAGACGGTGCATGGTGAAATCAGAGGTGATGCTTTTCACTTCAACCGGGAGACAGGGTCAGTAAAGCTTCTTAGCACGGGGAACGGCGCAAGATCCTTTGAAAATATACTCAGCGACGGCTGGTCCTCGCTCTCTCGAGAACTCGGCGTCAAAAACAAGCTGCAATTCGTTGCACCCGAGCAGACAGGGAGGATGCCTACTGAACCGGACAGTCGCACAGACATATATGCGCTTGGTGTGCTATTCTGGACTATGTTGATAGGAAAACCGGCCTTCACGGGAGCTGATCCGGTCGAGGTTGTGCAGAACGTCTTCGGAAAGAAACTACCACCCGTCTCAACAAAGAGAATGGATATTCCTGACGCAATTTCGGCTGTTATCCAGAAAATGACCCAGAAGGCCGTCAATGAGCGCTACCATACCATTTCATCGGTGAAGAGGGATCTAACACAGATTTCCCAGCTTCTTGGCGACGGCGATAGCGAAGCGCTGAAAGACTTCCAGATTGCTCAGCGCGACGTGTCCTCTTTCTTCACGCTTCCGACCGGGATGTTTGGCCGACGGGAGGAATATGACAAAGTAATTGGTGTGGTGGGGAGAGTTTACAGAAGGCAACAGTCTGCGCAAGCCCGGGCGGCTGCTCATGGCTCCAGTGGAGTGGGGTCCAACTCTTCGGTGTCGGACGGCCGTGTTGACAGCTTCGAGATTGCGTCGGGCTCAAGCGACTCTGGCTCATTTCACTTGGCGCCGAGGACCAACTCAAACGGCACCCAATACAATATTGGGCGTGTCTCAACACATGAATCTTTGCATAGCACAGAATCGTCCCTTTCAACCACTAAGCCCGGATATACCTCCAACAAGGCCAAAAGTCCTGCCGAACCTCGTGCTTCCGTGGATAGCACAGAGCGTGACAGTCACTCCCCGTCGGTTGCGAACGCACAGACCTATACGGATCCCCTTGTCCCAGGCGCCAGACAGAAGGCCGCAAACAAGCTTCGAAAGAACGGGAATTGTGAGGTAATCACGATCAGTGGTCCTGCTGGCATTGGAAAGACAGACCTTATGAATCGCGTCCAGCCGGCAATACGTAAGCTTGGCTACATCGGAATCGCTCGCCTGGACCGAGCCAGACGAATCCCTTTCGAGCCTTTTGCCAAAATTCTGGCGTCTCTCCTACGTCAGATTTTCTCTGAGCGTGATGTGACAACGGATTACCACAATAGCGTTCGCATGGCCTTAAGACCAATGTGGGCCACTCTCCACAGGGTCTTGGAGCTTCCAGAACAGCTGATGTCCGCGGGAGGCAAGGAACTGGAAATCTCACCGAAGCTCTCAGTAGCTCAGCACATTTTCAGGGATGTCTCTATCAGAGGCTCCGAGCCCTCGAAGCGCCTCGCCATGCCTCGTCTTGATCATGGGCAAAGCTCCGTGGAGTTCTTCCTGTCGAACGCCGCGTCAAAAAACATGCGGTTGATGGAGACGTTCCTAGAGATTCTCAGGACTCTATCTCAGTTCAAAATGATATGTGTTTGTGTGGATGATTTGCACTACGCAGACGACGAGACCCTCGAGTTGATTCTGAATATACTCCGGGCCAAGATTCCTTGTGTGCTGATCGTCACAAGTCGGAAGGCTGAGCTGGAATCCGAGGCTATCAAATCACTCTTCGAGTCCGAGAACCCCAATGTGACCAGAATAGAGCTCAGCTCTCTGGGGGAGAATGAGATCATGCAATATGTAGCGGCTACGATGCACCAGGATCCAAATCCGGGGTTGACTCCCCTTGCTGCCGTCATCCAGGAAAAGAGTTTAGGCAATCCTTTCTACGTCAGATTGATGCTTGAGACCTGCTACAGCAAAAATTGTATCTGGTATTCCTGGAAGAACTCAAGGTGGGAGTTTGACCTGGATCGAATCTTCACTGAGTTTGTCGCTCCAAGGTACGGCGAGGGTCTTGGCCTTGGATTCATCGCAAAACGCCTCCAGGAAATCCCAGTAGCTGCCCGGTCCATCATGGTATGGGGAGCTCTGCTGGGGAGTCCCTTTCCGTTTTCTCTTGTTCAGAAACTGCTTACCAGCGAGTTCCTGTATTCCAGCGAGGATGATGAGACTGTCGACTTGACATGCCCACAAAGTGCCAGTATGATCCGACAGTCTGAGGCTGATATAGTAGTTGGACTTCAGTATCTTGTCCAAGCGAACTTGATTGTCCCAGGAAAGACCGACGACGAGTTTAGGTGGGCTCTTTCCATTCTATCGTCTATTTGCTCTTCTTTCTTCCATACTTCAAACTGTTCTTCCGCGAGCCCACCGATAGTTGCTAACATTGACCAGATTTGCCAATGATCGACTTGCACAAGCGGCGACTTCGTTGACCGAGGGTCGCAACGTCGACAAAATGCATTTCATTATATCGCAGGCGATGATGAAATACTACCACGATAGTCGCAGTCGCTATGCGATCGCTCGGCACATTGGCCTTGCTTCCCGGATCGTCAGGTCTCGCGTCGTTCAAAGAGTCGACTACAGAAAGATCTTATGGGATGCCGCACAGACTGCTTCTCAATCCGGTGCTAGGCCAACCGCGCTATGGTACTTCCGCCACTGTATTGCTTTGCTTCAGGATAACCCCTGGGACGAGAACAATACCGATGTCTACTACGATGAGACGTTGCGCCTACATATCGCGACGGCTGAGATGCTCTGGTCTCAGGGCCATCATACTGAGGCTCTGCGACTTCTCGACGAGGTTTTTGCCCATGGCAAGAGTGCCGTCTGCAAAGCAAGGGCTTGGATTGTGAAAGCCAAGATATATGCTCAGATGGGCAATCATTACAAGTCTATGAACTCGCTTCTGACATGCCTGGAGGAACTGGGCGTCCACCTTCGGGAGCCTACTACTTACGAAGCTTGCGATGCTGCGTACGGCAATCTGAAGGCATACCTTGAGAACGCCGATCTGGAAGTCATTGTTCGCAGACCCAAGAGTAAGGATATTAACATGATCACCATCGGGGCCGTCATGGCGGAGGCAATGGCTGTGACCTATTGGGATGATGCGTTGACATTCTACCGGATGGCTATCGAGATGATGAACCTCCATCTTTTCAAGGGCGGGTTCGTGCAAATTTCGATTGGCTGTTCCCATCTCTCGATGATATCCTTCAGTCGCTTTAGAGACCTCGAGTTTGCCGCCAAACTCAATGAGTGTGCATTGACCCTCTTGGACTGTTGTCCGGAGCCATGGACTCAGCGTAGGGGCACAATCGTCCACAATCTCTACATCAGCCACTTGCGAGTCCCAATGCCGTCCACACTTCCAGTGCTCGAGACGTCTGTTGAAGTTTCCTTCACGATGGGCGACCCTTACATCACACTGATCAGTCTGTCATCGATGGCGATGACCAGACTGTGGCTGGGACACGATATGGCTCAAGTTGAACAGTTCTGCACCGAAAGTCCTGACGATATTCCGGATTGGTCCAAGGACACGCGGGGTGGCGCCAGTCTTTTAGCTGTCCGGTAAGTCTTTGTGCATGTGGCTGGTTTGAGTGCAACACTGGGCTGACCAGATAACTACAGACAAGCCTCTCGCGCTCTTCAGGGAAAGACATTCTATCGTAATCCCAACACTATCATGGATGACGAGCACCATAGTACCGACGAATACATTGCCTTCTTAAACACGAATGCCAGTAACGCTGATCGTCCTCGGGACATCTATTGGGGGTTAGCTATGATACCCCTTTTCCTATACGGACATCACACCAAGGTGATAGAGACGGGAATGTCGATGATGGACACGATTCCTAGGCTCTGGTCTGCTCGCGTTGGATATGTGGTCTACTTTTACTTAGCTCTATCTCTACTGACACTCCACAACGATTTCCCTGCGGGTGGATATATGGACGGTGACAACCTGAAGACGGTGTTGAAGTATAAGGCGGAGGTTGATTTTGCGCGAAGCGCCTGCGATGCCAATTACGGCATGTGGTCATTGATTCTTGAAGCCTTGATCTCCGAAGTCCGAAATGACCATACGTCCGCCATTCAAGCTTTCGAGGTGAGTTTACAGAGCAATGACTGATGAGGAAGATGAGGGCAAAGCTGACTTGGAAATCAGGCTGCAATTGATCACTGCCAAATTCACGGCTGGCCGATGGAGGAGGCCTTGGCTCTTGAACTACATGGTGAGTGCACGTATTGCTGGTTGTTTTGGGTTCCTTTTCTGTTTGCCTCTGTTACTGTCTCCAATGGATTCGGACTCAATTCTTTCTGCAGGTGAATTTCTAATCAGGCGCGGCGCCAAAAGAGCAGCGCGTTCTGTGATGCAGGACGCGATAGCTGCGTGGGCTGGGATTAGTGCTGTTGGGAAAGCATCACAACTCACAGAGAAACACGAGTGGCTTTTGAAAACAGCAACATCCTCCAGATGTGCTGACGTCGGTGTTCAGACTGTTGACTCGCTTCTTGGTATCGAGCGGAACACAGCCCAAGAAGACATGACCATCTCTCAAGACGTGGAGAGGGACGATAGAAAACATCGTTGGATTGAGCAGAATGGAGTCACTGCGGGGGAGCGTTCGCTCGATATCTCTAGTGTTGGGCTGGGTAAGACCACCGGGCTACTTCAGCCAGAAGCTTTTATGTTACTAATGTCTCGCTAGATATCATCGATTTGTCTAGCATCCTCGAGTCGAGCCAAGTGATGTCCTCTGAACTTCAGATTGATAAACTCCTCACCAAGATGATTGAGATCGTGTTGGAATCTTGCAATGGATCCGATTTTGCCGTGATCGCAACAGACTTTGACGATAATGGCTTCGCAGTCGCCGCAACTGGTGACCTGGAGAAGGGACAGAGGTCCTTCGTCGATGGTCTTCCCCTGTCGGAGTTCGACGATAAAATGGCACAGCAGATATGTCACTACGTGATTCGCACGAAAGAAGAGGTTCTTGTCCACAATTTCCTCGAGGACGATCGGTTTTCCAACGCCAGCGAGGCCTATCAGAACAAACATCCCATGGGAAGGTCTGTCATTGCACTGCCTATTATGCAGGCAGACCACCTCCTGGGCGTCATTCATATTGAAGGCAAGCCGAACTCTTTCACTCAACGCAATGTTGTAGTGCTTCATCTGCTCTGCAACCAGATTGGCATCTCTTTGGCCAATGCGCTGCTCTTCCGTGAAGTCCGCAGGGTTAGCGCCACCAACGCAGCTATGATTGAAGCACAGAAGCGTGCCCTCGCGCAGGCTCGTGAGGCGGAGCATAAAGCCAAGGTGGCAGAAGCAGAAGCCAAGCACAACGTGAAACTGAAGGAGGATGCCGCTAGAGCCAAGTCCATCTTCCTAGCCAACATCTCCCATGATCTCAGGACGCCAATGAACGGTGTCATTGGTTTGTCGGAGCTCCTCAAGGGAACAAATTTGAACAAGGAACAGGATGAATACGTCGAGTCTATACGGGTCTGTGCTGATACACTCCTTACGCTCATCAACGACATTTTAGACTTCTCGAAGTTGGAGGCAGGGAAAATGAAGATATCGACCGTTCCTCTCAACGTCAAAGAGACCATTTCTGAAGTCGTGCGCGCTTTGCGCTACACGCACCGGGACCGCGGCCTCGTGACTATCGAAGACCTGGACAAAGTTCCACCAGATCTCGTGGTTCTGGGGGATCCTGTCCGTTTACACCAAATCTTCATGAATCTCTTGAGCAACAGCTATAAGTTCACACCAAAGGGATCCATTACCGTCCGAGCCAAGGTCTCACGGGAGGGCAAGAATCGTGTGCGCCTAGAGTGTGCAGTGTCTGATACTGGAATTGGTATTCCTGAGGAGCAAAAGTCGCGTCTTTTCAAGCCTTTTTCGCAGGCCGACAGTTCCACGGCAAGGTCGTACGGTGGTAGTGGACTGGGACTTAGCATATGCAAGGCCATTATCGAGGATGTCCTCGGCGGAGCGATCTGGCTGGATTCGACTCCTGGTGTTGGCACCACAGTGACCTTCCACCTGTCATTCAACAAAGCCAAGGATTCTGTGACAAAAGCGCCGTGGTCAAACGGCTCTGCCGCTGGGGAGAACCAGGTGGCACGCCGACCGATGGCGCGTGATTTAACCATGATCCCTCGCGATCAGATCCGTGTTTGTATTGCTGAAGATAATCCCATCAACCAAAAGATTGCCGTGAAATTTGTTACCGGCCTTAACTTGCAATGCGAAGCGTACAGCGATGGGCGCCAGGCAGTTGAAGCTCTGCGGGCACGCTCTCAGGAGGGCAATCCGTTCCACGTGGTGCTGATGGACGTGCAGATGCCTACTCTGGATGGCTACAATGCGACTCGCGAGATCCGCAAGGACCCAGATCCCAACGTGAACGAGGTTCTCGTGATCGCCATGACTGCCAGTGCCATCGAAGGGGATCGCGAGAAGTGCCTTGAGGCCGGAATGAACAATTACTTACCGAAGCCGGTCCGCTCTACGGTTCTTAGTGAGATGCTTGACAACTATCTTGCGCCTGCGCCAACGTACACCAAGACTCGCCTGGCAATGCGTGCGAGAGGGAGCATCAGCTCCGAAGTCGGCACTCCAAGTAGTACGTCGTCATCCGGTTCGGAGCTGGTGATTGCACTGACCCCCGAGGACGAGAAGATCCCCGGCAGGTCCAGTGGGGCGTGACCTAGCGCAGAATCTCATTCAGGTTCCATCGTACCAGTTTCTTTCCAGTGAATCTTGGTATGTCTGGGTGAAATGCCTCTTTTTCGGTTCCCAGTATGACTATCATCTGCAATGTGCTTGACCGTGTTTCATGGGGGTTTTGATTCGTTAGACTAGCGTTTGCCTACCTGTACATGAAGAGCACCATGGCTGCATTTCCTACTTTTTACCCTTATTTTCCTTTACGTCTATCCCATGTGATGATCACGAACGCTACGACTCACGATATTTGCGTTATGGGTTGAAATTGCCTGCCACGCGGGCGATTATCAGAGTTATCTGGCCACCCATCTTGCTTGAATTCTTCCGCCTTCCTCTTCGATGCAGTGTTTTGTGATGCTATAGCTCCTATGTCGGAAAAGAGTCCTGTCACCCGAGTCTGAGCCATTCTCAATTGCTGCATCATCACCCTTTTCTTCAGTTTCGTGTTCGGGGTGCTCTTATTTCTTCGCGTTGGCGCTCAATATTCCCCGAGGTTTGAATTACAATTCTGAGAACGGATACACGGCTGTCAATAGGTGTTATTGTTTTTAAGTCTTCAGTTCCCATTCCGGCAGGGTTGTTTCAATTTCCGGTTTCTCATCCATGCTTTTGTACCAGGATATAATAGACGTAAGGAAGTATTACTCCTATTGGAAAGCTTGCCTGCGAAAACTTTTTTTTGTTCAAGACTATGTACAACGAAGGCACGATATTTAGACAAAACTGTGGGCGTTTCCCACCCCACAAAGCAGGATTGCTCAGCATGGAGTCGATGCGATTACAGCTTAGGCGCGGTTGGCTCTACGGCCGAAGATACGCAGACGCTTGACACCACCGTCAGGGATCAGGGTCAACTTGACGTGTGTAAAGGTGTGGGTGTCCTCTCCACCAGCAGCGAGTTCAGCACCTTCGTACACATGCTCGGAATCGGCCTTGCAGAACTTGTCGCCGCTGAGCAGAGGGATCCAGCCTGGATGATCATGCGCAGGCACCTCGCCGGCCGCCACGCTGCCCTCGAGCAGACCGTGCACCCGCACGGCGCGCGGGAAGTTACCACGGAAATCCTTGGTGTCGACGACGACCTTGGCGACCGAGCCGGGGAGACCCAGCTGGAAGATGGCCCAGTCGGTGTAGCCTGGGATGCGCGACCGCGCGGTCTCCCAGCCATCGCCCATGTCCTTGCCCCGGCCGGGAAGTATCAGGTTGGAGATGGGCGTGTAGTGCTGGTTGGATGCTGACAGGGCCAAGCCGCCCAGCAGCGCGGAGGAGAGTTCCTCGATGGGGGCTGCTGCGGAGTTGGCGGACGCGGGGGCCGGGGGAGGGATCGCGTGGCCGTAGAGACGGAGACGGGCGAATCCGCCGTCGGGGTACATCAGCAGTCGGACGTGGGTGTAGGGCTTGGGGTTGGAGGGTTCGTAGTCGTTGAGTTTCCAGGCGCGACGCTGCGACGGTCCGCAGGGCTGAGGGGGTAGAATGGTGGTCCAGCCGTTGAAGCTGGGGTCAGCGATCTGCTCGTCCGTGATGCCGCTGTCGGCGGGCGCATAGGTCCCCTGCAGCTCGGCCTTCTCGCCATAGTTGCCATGGAAGAAACCTGTGTCCACTTCGACGCCCTGGATGGCTCCGCTAGCGACACCCAGCTTAATCACGACCCAGTCGTAGGGTTCAGGATTGTGCCGGCGAGTCTCCCAGCCATCGTACCAGGCGCCGGTGTGGACAAAGACACCGGGACGGTTGATGGGAGGAGTCGGGTTGAGCAGATTCGAGGCTGCGGCGAAGAACTCGTCGGAGCAGGCGAGTATTTTGGTATTGAGACCCGACGAGGCCAGGTTCGTGGTGTGCGCGAAGACCTTGTCGATCTCCTCCGCGGGGATATAGGTGACCTTATCGGAGGACGTCATTGTGCTGGCTGGTGGTGGGATAGCTGGGTTGAGGTCCTCGGTGGTGTTGCTGGATTGAAGTAGAGGAATTGAGTGCGCAATTGAACTCTGCAATTCACTTGTTCTTGTAACTCCAGTCTAGTCTGATCATCCTCCTCTTATCGCAACTGGAGACGCCCTTTAAATAAGTGTGGCAGAGGATGAGGGGGAAAAAGAAGTTGCCCGATAACTAGCGATAAGCCCCGCAGGCCACCTATACACCTGTGTTTGCCTCAGGTAATCATTACTCGATCCCATCGAGTGATCTTCTTCTTCTTCTCGTTCTTCCTTCTTCTGTCTCGTCTAGTCTCATCTCCTCAGACACCCAAAACATCTCGCTTGAGTCCGCCCCGTCCTATTCCATCCGCTTAGCCACCTGAAGGCGCCATTTCCCGTTATCAAATCGCAATCACCTGCGCTTTTTGTCGCTATTCCCAACGTTCCCGCTCATCTCCAATCCAGTTATACTGGTTCGTGCCCCACTGCCCCGGAATTGTACCCTTCGGAGGTCTCCGATCATCGCAGCATTCCGCAGGAACTGGGTCGTCACTTCACGGATTGCATAACTGGTTTGGTGGTTAACAGGGAAGATACGAGACGCCATGAGTCACCATTTTGCTGTCATTTCGAAGAATCCCGGAGCATGGTGACAGCGCTCAAAAATCCAAGACTTTTGCTGTACCGTCGGGAAAAATGCCACAGATGATGCCCGAGTTTCACAGAGAGCGTTGAGGAGCTTGTGCTTCCGCCGGTGACACTTTCAAATAGCTTGAGTTGAGGCTCCCTCGCTCACAGAGGTGACTTGAGCGTGCAACTGCGCTGTGCATGTTACTGTTGCAGAAGTGGGAGCTGCTACAATGGCACATGTACGACGTCTACGCATGGGCTTGGGTAATTTGCTATAGAGCTACGGGCGACTATGTTCCTTTGCCACCGATCTTTCGAGCCTTCACAGCTGCCCGACTCTTCCGAGCGGTTGAAAACAAGTGGAAGAGATCATTGCCAATGAAGTGTCATATTATCTTTCAAAGCTGCACAGGTAGGGCGCCCAAACGAGCTATGCGCAATGCTCCAATTCTAGAATGAACGCCGGTAATGCACGGTCACACTCCCATAACTCCCTGTGATAATGCTTGATGCATGCCATTTTGACCAGCAGGGACCTCGGCTTCCATGTCACCTCTCCGTGACATCTCAACCTCCTGTCGTCTTGGTCGCCAGTTCCTCGAGTCGCTTGTATCGCCATTCATATTGTGCCAACTGCTTCTTCTCCGCCGGCGACAGACATTTTCCTTTGTCCGCCATCTCCTTCTCCACCTGTTTAAGCATCTCCCAGCGCTTGAGAATCCGGGCCTGATGCTCAGATATAGATGCCAGGTTGGTGTCTTTCGAAGCCATGCGCTCCTCAATGGTGGAGTGGTAGGACAATTTGGCGTGGAACAGTGCCATATCCGACTCGTCGTACGTGAGGCCTCGTGCTTCGGGCAGAGAGTTGGAATGACAGCCTTTGGACGGCATTATGGACACTTGTAATTGTCAAGCACGTTCAAATGCTCTCGGCGTGATCTGCAAGGTGTATACCGAGTGCTTGTAAGGCTTGTATTGTTTTGAGATCGACCAGTCTATTCGATGCAGGCTACTGTGCGAAGCGCACTAGTGAGGTAGGGACGAGAAAGATAGTGGGTTGAGAAGAAGCTTGTCTTGGGATGGGGAGGTGGCGATTTCTTAATCTCGCTGCTGCTCTGCGAGAGTGCCAACCAACCTTTTATCGTTGAAGGGATCTAATATCCCTTCTATGTTTGGACGGATACAGACGATCTTTATAGATCCGCGGTCGCTCAGGCATGTCTTTCAAGGTGATACCAAGGATGCCACAGAACGCACATTTGCCAATAATGCGGCGCAACAGAACAGCGGAGAAAAGATGGAAAGGTTCCATGTCTTGAAACTCCTTTCGTTGCTGCCAAAGGAAGTACCCACTTCGTTTGTCCCGTCATCTTGTGATTATCGTGGAAGCCCAATCCCACCGCTCCATCAGGAAGGCGTTTGTTCCTCATTTGATCGGACTGTGACACCTTCAGGATACCACCCGCGCAACCAGGGGCGGTCTGCAGAATTGTGCTGGTCAAATTGCAGTCTTCTGTCGTCTTCTCTGCGAGACGGAGTATTGAGTCGGTGAAGAAGCTCGCAGTCCTGACGAACGGACCACATCTGCAATGGCGACGGCAAATATAAACACTTCATAGCTACTTCGATGACTGTTGCTTGCATATGTGGTGAGCTACAAACACATACTAACATTGGTCCGCCGAATAAAGCCAGCCGACTCGGTTGTTAGCCATGCGATCCGATTGTTACACACAGACCGGGGCTATCTTCCAAGAACAACAATGGAAGTTCTCTTCTCGCCCCCTGACGGTCTAAGAGCTCTCAGAAAGGAGAAAAGAGGGCGATCTTAACTGTAGGTGGCCGTGCTATTAGACGTAGACGGAAACTCAATCGATCATGATCATGGCTTCCATGATCCCCGTCGCGAGGCAAACGCACAGGGAGATCGACCCAGAACATTCCTTTACTCCGCCACCAGGGACGCTTGATTCGCTCTCGAGCCCGTTTAGCTTCCCGTTGAGCGTTGCTTAACACCCCGTTCCGGACTTGGTCTGCAGGTAGCCGTTAGATGCGTTGTTGTGTCACATTCGATTCATGGTCGTATGGACAAGTGGTACTCTTTAGACACACTCTTCAATAGGGATCTTCAACGTGCCTTGGCAGTGACATTGTACAGTAGACACTCTTGTCGCTCTAATGAAACCAGACCAAGCACTGACTGAGTTTAATCAGGCACACTAGCAACTCCCAGCAAGTGGAAAAACGAGTCATGACGGTTTACTTACACCGCAAAATCTACCTCCTCAACTGTCAGACGCAATACATACCCTCCTGAAGTGCTACACCCGGCAACGGGCTCCCTGCGTATGCTGTGCAATCGAACCTCCAGGTTCAAGTTCCTGAAGAATATATGACATGGTCCACTGCGGTGGCGCTCTTGCCCTTGTAGGGTCGTTATTGGAATATGTCGGTAGATGCAGAGTTATCTTGGATGTGCGTCGATGTGCTAGCGGTCACGGATGATGTTTGCTTCCAGGTGAGTAGGTGGTGTTATTTATAGCACAAGGGGTATACCTATCCTCATCCAGGCGGTCAACTGTTGGGTTTGAGGTTGCCTTGAACATGGAAGTACGTGGTTTACTGGCACAGAGCTGGTTATATAGCCGATCATCATATCATGAGACTCATATAATTTAAATGCACGGATCGGGATAGATACAACCATAACATATGTATCGCATAAATGATGTTTAGTGTCGTACCTCCTCATCCCGAGTGGCCGCCGCCCTCTCCTTCTTCGCCTTCTGGATGTCCAAAGACATCTTGACGGGCCCCACGCCCGGCGTCTGGAAAACGGCGTCAATTTCTTCGAGAGACAGCCCAGATGTCTCTGGGAAGACGAAGTACGACAGAACGAGCTGGATACAGTTGTAGACGATATAGACCACCCAAATCTTGTAACCGAGCTTCTGAATTCCAACACCGATGCCATATGTTTGGACGGCGCCCGCACCGCCCTGGATCAGCCCGTAGAGACCCATTCCCTTGGCACGGAGTGGCAGAGACAGGACCTCAACGGGGTACAGGTTGTGCATGGTGGCTATCAGCATAGCGGAGAAGGTCTGGTAGAGGTAGATCCAAAGGATAGTCAACGCAGCGGCTGCCTTGTTTCCCGTGACATCGAACTGCCAGGAGGTGATTGTGGCGGCAAACTGGAAGAGGATCATGGTTGCGAGGCCCGTGAAGATCAACGTCCGTCTTCGGAATTTGTCTATGATGAGCGCCCCTACACCGGTAAACACGAAGTAGACGGCTGTGGTTCCAAGCTGGATACCAAGCTGCTTCATCGAATCCTTGATTCCGATTGTTTCCAGAGCGGGGACCATCTGCAGGAGCACAATGTCAGTTGAGAAGCAAGGCCTCGCGGCCACAGTCCAGAGGCCTTAGAGGTGACTTACGTAGTACGTAATGATACCTCCGCCATTCCACTGCTGGAAGATGGAGTAGAGGAAGAGGACAAGGAGTCGGAAGCGGGCCATCTTCGTGAAAAAGACCCGGTAGTCCCAGAACTGATTGAAGCCTGTCCGGTCATGCTCAAGTGATGCCTCAATCTGCGATACGACGATCTCGACAATGGGCTCATTGATATCGCCGCTGGTCGTATGATACCTTGCAACCATTTGCTTGGCAGCGTCTCTCCTCCCGCGCATGATGTAGTAACGGGGCGATTCGGGGGTGAGGAGGTAGATGGTAGCACAGACT
Source organism: Aspergillus lentulus (assembly GCF_010724455.1). The sequence goes on along the minus strand of NW_022983886.1, from coordinate 240,203 downwards.
ATCGCGGGAAAGACGGCTTCCAGAAGCAGTGGGAGTCGCCAGCTCCAGTTCCCTTCTATCTTGGTCAGTCCAATCATGGCCCCGTTCATTCCCAGACTGCCTATCTGGAAACATGCACCAAAAATGCCGACGATTAAGCCACGGAGGTGGGTCGGGGCGACCTCGCCCACATATTGAGAGCTGGACAAGAGCGCAGATCCGAATCCCAGGAGGAACCGGGCCGCCATAAACATTGAGAGGTTCACAGCGCAGCCCTGGAGAACCGCGCCCACGATCACAATGAAGTTGCCGAGAAAGTTGATTCCCCGTCGACCGATTATGTCCGCCAACGACAAGAACGGGGCACCACAGACGATGCCAATATTCATCAACGCATTGAGCAAGCCGTATGTGCCTCCGCTAGTTCCAAATCCAAAATAGGCGTGCCATGCTGGCAAGGCATTGATGCCACTGATAACGGCCCAGTCAATACCATAACCAGCTTGGTTGCATCCCTGGACGAAGATGATCAAGAATAAGCGGAAGCCAGTCCAAGACCGAAGATCTAGTGCTTCCCGGGAGATCCTAAAAACGTCCTCCTCGGTCAGGTTGGCAAGCACGACTTCTTCAATATGTGCTCCATCCTTCTTCACTTCGAGTTCACTCTCATGTGTGGCCGTGACATCGATCGGGTTACGCATTATGAAGGGCTCAGGCACTCACTAGACCAAAGGCCTTGTGAGACAAACGAAACTCCCTTGAAATGGATGACTAAACAGCAAAGAGAAGAGAATAAGGCACTGACGAGGATACTCCTCCTTGACTGGCCTACTGGGGCCACACCACTATATGAGATTGTCGCCGATCATGTCGGTCGGACGCTGCTTGTGCGACAAACACATGTCGAATCGAACCGCCACCCTATTAGGCCCTTGCTCCTCTTTCGACACGGAGATGGTATGATCGAAAGAATAGTGGTTTGAATGGCACCAGTAGATAGTCCATGGATAAAGCTCGTGTATTTAGCCGCAGAGTGTCAATAACATGGCTCAGATAGGCTTGTCGCTGCTCCCTAGAATGCCAATCATGACCTGTTTGCGAGGTTGGCCATGATGGTTTTCTTATTGTGGCTGGTAATTTTCCGCCATTGAGGTGCCCTCCCTTACCTCGATGGAGAGCTAATGGACAACACCAGACGGATCCGGTCGCGTCTCTAGCAGTCTACATGGCTAGTGCTGTACAGCCTGTACTCCTCGAAGCTAAAAAGGCCATTTTAGCTCAGGTCAGCTAGAAACAAGGACTAGGGCTGTCATTCATGATCCGGGGGAATTCTAACCTGGGGTAGAAACCGTAGAATAGCGGTCTTGGAGGGTTAAAGCAGACCATGGCCGTCTTGTGTACAGAATATATCTTCTCGGACCAAGTATTTGAAATCAAGTCGCTGAACTCGTATAGAAGATAGCAAAGACCGTCGATAACAAGAGGGGGGGACTTGGTCGGATGGTGCAGGACTGGAGGCACATGACCGATTGCTGTTGCATCGTCTGTTAGGACTTGGGAACTTGGGCTTCTTTTTCTTTCAATCCTGCTTTGTTGACGTTGACAAGTTCCCCGCTCGGATTCAAACCTGTTCGGGTTAGGATAATGTCTCCTTACTCGTTTCCTTCTCCACGGACAATTCTCCGCATTTCACTAAAACCTTTAGCGTCGATAGCTTCTTGTCCTAGAGTTCTAGCCATGGTTATCTGATCTTTCCACCAAACAGACACGGTTCGCGGCCCGACGCAACCGACATGGGTCTGTCACCGGGATAAATCCACGGCCACGATCAAGGTCAACACTCGTTGATTAAACAAGATGACTGGCCGTTTGGTTAGATTTACACGCCATGATGTCGGAACTCTGGTACCAGCAGCCTGCTGGCAACTGGGAGGAAGCGTTGCCAGTTGGCAATGGCCGTCTGGGCGCCATGGTCTATGGGCGAATTGATACGGAGATGCTACAGCTCAACGAGGACTCGGTTTGGTATGGAGGGCCCCAGAATCGTGTTCCTCGTGATACATTCGGGTATCTCCCACGTCTCCGGTCTCTGATCCGAGAAGGAAACCACACAGAGGCGGAGAAGCTGGTTCGTCTGGCCTTCTTCTCTCATCCCATTAGTCAACGGCATTACGAACCCTTGGGGACTCTGTTTCTGGACTTTGATCATGCCCCCGAATATACGCAAAACTATCGACGGTCGTTGGATATTGAGCGTGCTACCTGTCGTGTGGAATATGAGCACAAAGGCGTAAAGGTTCGACGGGAAGTCATCGCCAGCAACCCCGACGGTGTCATTGCCATTCGAGTCCAGGCATCTCAGAAAACGGAGTTTGCGTTGCGGCTTACTCGAATGAGTGAGCTGGAATACGAAACAAATGAATATCTTGACGATGTCACGGCAGAAGACCGGACAATTACCATGCATATCACCCCTGGTGGACACAAGAGCAACAGAGCTTGTTGCATGGTCAAAGTTCGCACAGCAAATGATCAAGATTCAGTCACTCAAATTGGAAACAAACTGCTGGTCAATGCGCAAGATGCGCTGATGCTAATCTCAGCGCAAACCACTTACCGTTGCGACGACATAGACAAGGAGGCTTCTTCTGATTTGGAAACAGCTTTGCTGCGCTCTACTGACGAGATCTGGGAGCGACATGTGAACGACTACCGGTCACTCTATGGTCGCATGGAATTGCACCTGAGTCCCGACAACTGTGACATGCCAACTGACGAGAGAATCAAGAACTCGCGTGACCCTGGTCTGATAGCACTCTACCATAATTACTGTCGCTACCTGTTGATATCGTGCAGTCGGAATGGGGACAAAGCTTTACCAGCGACGCTACAGGGCATATGGAATCCGTCTTTTCATCCAGCCTGGGGATGTAAATACACGATAAATATTAATTTGCAAATGAACTACTGGCCGGCAAATGTCTGCAATCTTTCCGATTGCGAGATGCCGCTATTCTCTCTACTAGAGCGAGTTGCGAAATCAGGAGAAGAGACAGCACAGAAGATGTACGGCTGCCGTGGCTGGGTCGCTCATCACTGCACCGATATTTGGGCTGATACTTCTCCTGTAGACACGTGGATGCCAGCAACTCTTTGGCCTCTAGGAGGTGCTTGGCTCTGTGTCCATATCTGGGATCATTTCCGTTTCACCCGCGACAAGGAATTCCTCCAGAGAATGTTTCCAATTCTGCAAGGATGTGTGCAATTTATTCTTGATTTCTTGGTTGAAGATGCGTCTGGAGAGTATTTGGTCACGAATCCATCACTGTCGCCCGAAAACACGTTCTATGATAAAAACGGAGAGCGCGGTGTCCTGTGCGAAGGCTCCACCATTGATATTCAAATTGTGAATGCCGTGCTGAGCGCTTACCTGAAAAGTGTCGAAGAGTTAGAGATAGAGGCTAAGCTTGCGCCTGCAGCATTAGACGCCCTGCATCGACTTCCACCCCTGCGCATCGGGTCTTTCGGGCAACTACAAGAATGGGCTTCGGACTATGCGGAAGTAGAGCCCGGGCATCGGCATGTTTCCCATCTGTGGGCCTTGCATCCTGGAGATACCATCAGCCCGGAAAAAACACCCAAAATAGCCGACGCCTGCTCGCTCGTACTGCACAGACGTGAGGCCCATGGAGGCGGTCATACGGGCTGGAGTCGCGCATGGTTAATCAATCTGCATGCACGATTGCTGGAAGCTGAGGAGTGTGCGAAGCACGTTGATCTCTTACTGGCGCAATCAACCCTGCCCAACTTATTGGACACTCACCCACCGTTCCAGATCGACGGTAACTTTGGCGCCGGCGCAGGTATCCTGGAGATGCTCCTTCAATCCCATGAGGAGGGAATCATTAGGCTCCTTCCCGCTTGCCCGAGAGCCTGGAGTTCTGGATCTCTTCGGAACATCTGCGCTCGTGGAGGTTTCAAGTTAGATTTCAGCTGGGAAAACGGTCAGATAAAGGATGCTGTGACTGTCCACTCGCAATTCGGCCGTAAAACAGTCCTTTGCTTTCCTAACAATGGACCTCGGATCGAAATCCAGGGCAGGGGACCTCATAGGATTCAGCGTTGACTTCCTCACTGTGCGTGTGGCTATATGATAGTCAAGAAGCTCGTCTCTTTAATCGTAGTAACAATATACAATTAGAGACCTAGGCACTGACAGCTGGCACATCCTACCCGCCTGCCTTCACAGGCACTCCCAGGGGCCAGGATGGCTTCCCAGGTGGGATGGAGCGCCAACCACCATTTTCTGTCCCCTCCCCAATCCTCCTATCACCATAAGACAGCGTAGCGTTATTTAGATCCGGTCGGGGAATCAGGTACATCGTCCTCACTTCGACTGACTTGTAAGGTTTCAACGCCTGATCTGATGTATGATACATCATTTATTCCCCCTCTTTGGAGACCCCACTTGGTCGATGCCAGATGGATTTATCCAGCAATAGAGACAGAATGGTGGAGTAGATCGGCCAATTAACGAGCTAAATGTTCCAATTTAGCCGGGTATCTTTATGACAGCAAGCAGGCCTGATCAATTCAACCTGCCAATTGTCATGAGAACCGTGGACGGAATCTGGTATTCAATCACCCCGCTGAATTAAGGCTTTCATCTACGGGTTCTTCTGACCTGGGTGTATACTGGCTTAGAACTATCCAGAAACAGATCACCAAGAGATCTGGAGCGACGAGACATGGACCTGCAATCCGTTCAAGATCTCAAAGGGGTCTTGAGGAGCGACTTTTTCCATGGTTACGCCACCGCGGCGGCCCAGGTGGAAGGAGCTTGGAATAAAGACGGTAAAGGCCAATCAATCTGGGATACTTTTGCACACACTCCTGGTAAGGTGAAGGACGGAAGCAGTGCCGACGACGCGGTGCGCTCGTACGACCTGTACAAGGAAGATGTGGCGCTTATGAAGTCGTATGGGGTCAATGCATACCGCTTCTCCCTCTCTTGGTCTCGAATCATTCCTCTTGGAGGGTGCAACGACCCCGTCAACGAAAAAGGGATTGAATACTATTCAAACCTCGTTGACGAGCTGCTCCGTAATGGCATCACACCGTTTGTCACCCTCTTCCACTGGGACACACCACAAGCCCTGGAGGATCGCTATGGCGGCATGCTGAACCAGGAAAAGTTCGTGCCGGATTTTGTCAATTACGCTCGTGTTTGCTTCGAGAGACTCGGCGATCGCGTCAAGCATTGGATCACAATCAATGAGCCAGGTGTCTATACGCTTGCTGGATATGCGGCGGGCGTCCACGCCCCGGGTCGCTCCTCTTTCCGGGACCGCAACGAGGAAGGTGACTCGTCCACCGAGCCATTCATCGTTGCGCACACGGAGCTGGTTGCCCACGGGCATGTGTCCCGTCTCTACAAGCAGGAGTTCCAGCCCCATCAGCAGGGGACCATCGGCATCACGCTTCACGGGAACTGGTCCGAGCCATGGGACGAAGCCGACCCGTTGGACCAAGAAGCCGCTGAGCGCGCGCGCGAGTTCGAGATTGCCTGGTTCGCGGACCCGCTCTACAAGACGGGTGACTATCCGGCCTCGATGAGGGCCCAGCTGGGTGACCGGCTGCCCAAGTTCACGCCGGAGGAGTCGAAGCTGGTGCTTGGGAGTTCCGAGTTCTACGGCATGAACTCGTACACGTCCTTCTTCGTCAAGCACAAGACCACGCCTGCGGACATTAACGACCACAAGGGGAATGTGGAGATCCATGATTTCAACAAACAGGGTGTTCTTCGAGGCGGAGAGAGCGACACGGAGTGGCTGCGGGCTGCCCCCTGGGGCTTCCGAAAGCTTCTGAATTGGATCTGGTCTCGGTATCAGATGCCCATCTACGTGACGGAAAATGGCACGACAGCCAAGGGCGAGACAACGCCGACACCTGGTGTTCTCAACGATCAGTTCCGCATCAAGTTCTTCGAGGGATATGTTGGGTGGGCACTAGCTCGTGCAGTCAAGGAGGACGGGGTTGATATCCGCTCTTACTTTGCCTGGACATTTACTGATAATTGGGGTGAGCTTTCTGTCTCGTGTGAAATTGTCATGCTAATAGTGGTACAGAATGGGCTGCGGGCTATACCGATCGGTTCGGGTGTACCTTTATCGACTTTAATTCACCGGAGAAGACTCGGTACCCTAAGCAATCTGCTTATTACCTTGATAAGCTGTTTAAGCATTTGATCAAGGATTCTTAAGTGTTTCCACATCCATGGAGAAATAGACCCTTGCACACTGAGTAAGAGTTGGATGGTGTATGACAGATGTTGGAGACAAAACTCAGGATACATACAGTCTTAGAATGGATGCATTTACATCTCACAAAGCAAGCAACTATTGTACAGGACCAACATTCCATGACCATGACCATGCCCTTCAAAACGCACAACACTGATGTTTGTCCATTGCGTATCCGTACCAAGCCAGCCAGCCATCCCACTATACCAGACAACGCGGGCAGATCAAGTTGACCGCAATTGGCAAAATGCCTGCAAACATGTCAGTCTCCTTCCACCATCCAGACAAAAAGAAACCCACAATCTCACAAGACATCGACATCCAGAACGACAAAACCAAGCCCCAGCCTGCCTGCCCTCAATTCAAGTAACGCGGGATACGGCCCAAGTTCTGCCGGTTCTCATCCGAGCGACGCAGCAAAGGCACTTCGAAACGCACATGAAGCTGACCACCCTGACCCGCACTGGCACTGCCACCGGCGTTTGCATTCACGTTCCCCACCGAAGACCGCAAAATCGAGCTAGGAAAGTACGCAGTCGAGGGCTGTCGCTGACCAGCGGGACGTTTCGTAAGCGGCGCAAACTCGCGTAGGAACATCTCCCATGGATCCTCGGGGACCTTGTCACCGTCGCGGACCTTGCCTTGGAGGACGCAGAGGCGGTACATGTTTCTTTCGAGGTTGATCCAGTCCACGCCGTAGGGTTTGTGGGTGATGCCGGTGGAGATGTCGGTGTTGGACCAGAAGATGTGTGAGAGGGTGGCTAGGATCTTCTGGCGTTCTTGCTCTGCGTTGGCCATTTTGGATTATTGTTTTATGGGGTTTAATTGAAAAGAGATGAGGTCCGGAGGGTTGCAAGGGCAGGCTGAGGTGAGGAGATGGAGCTGGTAGAGAAGTGTTACAGAATTTCTGCAGGCATGGTGTTGATTCTTGAGGTTTGTATGCAGTGGTTGTTAGGAGGAGGCAGGAGGAGGCAGGAGGGAGGCGTTGTAGGGTGATATGGACGCGAGGTTGGACGCGAGGTGCATGCAGAGTATCAACAAACATGAGGTAGTGAATGTTGTAGGGTTTGGATAGCGCATGACGTTGTTTGTAGTTGTGTGCGATGAGAGTGAATGATCGTGATGGATGGGGCTCATATTCGCTTGTTTTGGAGTATACTAGACATAGCGTGGCCTGTCATAGATGACATAACATGGGAGAGAGGTAGAATTCCCAGAATGCAGGTACAAGTATTAGTCACTCAATTGTCAGAACTCTTTGCAAGTTCAAGAATAATGATGAAGCTATAACGCTGTCAGGTACGTATACATAGATGACCAACTATCTCCGAGTACGACCCCAATCAGCATATGACAGGGGTCTCGGAGAACAGCCGACCAAGTGAGGGGACAACTACTCCGAATCTTATAAATCTTGGAATTTCCATCTATTTCCATCCTCAGACTGCTGATACCAGGCGTTGAAGGTCTCGTGGTATACTCATACAGTTACCTACGTGCCGTTCCTCACAATGCAGCTTCAGATACAAGAACCGCCCAGATTGGAGCTGAAGGGTTCTCCAAGAGAAGTAACTTTCCCCCACACTTGTATTCGTTACATCATCTTGTTTTGCTTCTGCAAAGTATGGACTGATGGTCACCGATAGATCGGACTTGAACATGGCCGAATCCTATCACAGCAGATCCAGGACCATATAAAAGTCTACGAGGCCATGTTTTTGGAGGCCTCCAAGATGTCCTGGGACGCTGTCACAAATCTCGCCGAGGAGTTCCGTGAATCACTAGAGAAGAAACTGCCCGACATCTACGCAGAGATGCAGGGTATAGCAGAGGGAGCGGGGTTGGATCTTCTCGACATTGTGGCGCTGAACTGTCGCAGTGAAATTGCCATGGGCAGTTTTGCCGATGGCTGCACAAGTCTATCCTGGAAGAAACATGACAATGGACGAGTCCTGGCTCAGAACTGGGACTGGGCTCCCGCTGCGGGGAAGAATATCGCCATCATGTCAGTCGAACAGCCCGGCAAACCAAAAGTCTTCATGGTTACCGAGGTTGGTCTGCCCTCGCAGTTTGCATTTGACAATATAGACTAACACTGATATTAAAACAGGCCGGTATTGTTGGAAAGATCGGATTCAACAGTGCAGGTGTAGGCGTTTGCCTCAACGCCATTCGGGCGAAACCGTGCATCAGTTCAAAAATCCCTATCCATGTGGCGCTCCGCCTGTGTCTTGAAAGTCAATCGGCCCAGATGGCGGCTGAAAGGATCTCTGAGCTGGGAGGTATAGCTTGCAGTGTACACATCCTAGTTGCAGACAGCACAACCGCATTGGGACTTGAACTTTCGCCATTGGGAGATGTGTACCTCAAGGAAGATGTGCTGGGAACTATCACCCACTCGAACCACTTCATCGAAAATCGGAACGTGATTGAGCCCCCATGGCTCTCCGGCTCTCCAATTCGGCTGGATCGAGTCCGCCAGCTCCTTCGTGAGCTGATCAGTGGCGGTATCTCCGGGTCTCAGATCACACCAGGTCTCCTACGAGACAAGATCTTCTCGGATACCTTCAATGCGCCACAGGCTATCTGCTGCTCGGAGGATCCTAGTCGCGGTCCTGCGGTACGGTCTAGGACCATTTTCAATATTATTATGAATCTGGAGAAAGACAATGTCAGCGCGGAACTTGTCGTTGGTCGACCAGGTTCTGGGGAGGAGACTGCCGTGATACAGATGCCTTGGGCATAACAGTGTCGGATTGTGGTTTCAAGGACATTGATGTCTTCTCATTTTCTCTAGCTACGTTCTGTTCTCATTTGGATTTACTCAATAATGCGCTCAATCTCGCGTTGTCTGTTCCACAATGGGTCTGAATGTTGTAAGACGTATATAAGTAGACAATGCATTGTGCAAGACAACAATGGCTTTTCAACTGTTCCGTTGTGCACAAATTTTGAGACACTCGGGCTCGAATTGTATCAATAAACACATCGCATGAGACAGATGCTATCTGTCCAGATGAAGACGAATGTTTGTCCTCGTCGGTCTATATAATGGCCTTGACTTGCACTTGCAATGGCCTCATTACCATCATCATCCTGATTCTCAGCAGTGATATCCATTCTTCTTCGAATATCTTTTATTGATAAAATTCGACCCCGTTCTTATCTCAGAATATCAAGATGTCTACCTACCAAGACCCATCCAACGAACGCGACGCCCTCCTGGCCGCCCTCCAGGAACAGACGAACCTATTGTACGCGTACCCTGAAGAGGCCGATATCATCAGCAAAGTCATGGATGACATCGAAGAGCAACTTGTAGCCTTGGGACAGGAGGAATCCCAGGACCTCCAGGCTGGTCTATCCCCAACACTCGAGACGTTTACTAGCCCGCAGCTGCAGACTGACGGATTCTCATGCCCCCCGAGCCCTGGTGGAGAGGCTGACGACAGTGACAATGACACTGACACTGACATGGATGACAGCGACAGTGATGAGGAAGAGCTAAACGACCATCTTCGTGAGAGATTCTGTAGCCATGAGTGCGACCATGAGTCGTGCCGACTTGCCAACGAACATTGGTATGGTTGCAAGTCCCAACTCCATAATGATTGTGATTGTGATTGCGAGGATGCTTGAGACCAATGCTAATCTTGTCTATTAAACGTCTCCTAGGACATCTTTTCCTGTTTTCTACTTGTGACGTTGAGTCTGTGTGTTCTGCTAACTATGCAGCAGATCGAAGACGATGAGGTTGTTGATCTTGGCTTCTGCTTTGATTCTAGGGTTCAGTTCTGGGTCGCCTGTGATTTTGTTTGGAGACATAATATCGAGTGCTTTGAATCCGATAAAAGATCATTGATCTTGAATTACTTGTCCTGTAGAATCGACTGGCGTGCGTAGTGGGCGTGTACGGACTTCCATGGTCCTTCGATTTTCCTCCGTAGTTGGTCTTCTCCGCATGTATTGGCAATCAGCCCCCTTGAATTTCGTCATTGACTTGGCCTGCCTATTATAATAAGCAACAAGCATCTAACCTCCAGACTGCCGGTTGAATCTCTTATCTTTCTTCAATAACAAATATCTCCATACCTCGAAGACCATCTTGAAGACGATAACCGACCTCCGCAGTAATATTCATACTCATGGCCTCTGCCACAGGAGTCCCTCAGGAACACCCTCAGACCATTGAGGCCAGAGAAGATGAGCCATTATTGGGTGGACCAGGTGCAGTAACGCAAACAGATAGCGACCCTATTTACCGCAATTTAATCAAAGGTATGCGCTGCTGAATGTGAGGTTGTCTGGCTTGATACTAACTCATCGGCTGTAGGAACTGCCGCTGTCGCTCAGTGCGGCATATTGCTTGTAAGGTGACCCTTGCAGCAGATTGGTTATTCAAGCTAGCATGTCTGCTTTCTCGTGTCACTGTGATTGACGCGGTTTCCTAGCTTGCGGCCCTCGTCTGGGCTGGCATCTTCTCCCATCCTTTGATCTTCTTTTCTGCTCATCCGGTACGTCGAGTCGTCGACCCCATATCATGGAGTATAGATGGTACTATGAAAGATGCCTAATATCTGTAGCTGCTCAACTCCTCCGCTATACTTCTCCAAGTACAAGCCGCTCTCATCCTACAGCCAACGGCAACGCCGCAGCAGAAGCTCCTGGGCACTCGAATCCACTATTCGCTGCAGGCAATCAGCCTGGCTGCTTTCGTCACCGCATTCACCATCATCGAGATTAATAAGGGCGATCATCCGCGGCTGACATCGCCGCATGCTGTCTTTGGACTTATCACCTACATCTGCATCGTCCTTCAAGCACTGCTGGGAGTTGTTCAGTATTTCTTCCCTGTCGCGATCCTTGGAAGTGCCGAAGCGGGCAAGAAACTATACAAGTACCACCGCCATTTTGGCTACTCGGTGCTTGTCTTGGAACTAGCAACGGTGGCAGCGGCAACCAAGACGACATATAATGTGGCTGTCCTGCACATTCCGCTTTGGGGTGTTCTTGTCGCAGCGGTATTGATTATCGCTGGAGTCGGTGCCAGAATCAAGAAGCACAAACTGGGCTTCTAGAGCATTTTTTTCCAGAAATCTGCTAGGAAGTCCGAACGAATCACAGGGACGCAACTGGTCGATACTTGCACGTTGCCGGCCTGGATATCAATGGGAGGGACGAGGGATTGTGAACGATATATTTCTAGCAGCGGACATATACAATATGAAATACAGAGAAAATGCACGACGGAACGTATCATATATATATATACTGGGAATGTATGGTACCAAGAACATAAAAGTGCTAGAATGCAGATTACCGAATTAGGAAAGGCGGCGCCAGCTCAGCTCTTATCTTTTTCCTCCATCGGCCCATATCTCCCGCGCATTTATAACAACACCTCCCTCGGCCTGCCATGGCGTCGATCAAACCACCGTACATCTGCCTCAATTGCAGATTGACGAGCAGGCTCACACAACGCAACTTCACTGCGTCTGTCCGTAACTCGGAATTGCTGCGGCCCCCAACGGCTCCGAAACCCACCCCCGACATCAAACATATCCGCCAGAACGCAGAGCTCTACTCGAAAAACAGCGTTGATCGCAATTACCCGGCGCATGCTGATTATCCCTACAAAATCCAGGAACTGTCAGAAGAAGCAAGGCGTCTTGATCAAGATCTCAAAACGCCGCGGTCCCGCATTAAGCAATTGGAGAAGACCATAGCGAATCATGCGGCATCCGCTCGACAAGATGGCGCATCCAGTGCCATTGAGGAAGAATTGGCATCTCTTCGGTCGGAGGCACAACGATTGAAGGATGAATCGCATGCGATGAATACCCGGAGAACAACCTGCACAGAAGAAATCCAACGGCTCGCCCTATCCCTGCCGAACCTTTCTTCCCCCGAAACCCCCGTCGGAGACGATCCAAAGCTTGTCACATACATCAATTTCGACCCCCAGTCCCCCCCAGAATGGGTTAGCCGTCCAGACCCGTCGCGGTCTCATGTCGCTATCGGCACCGCGCTCGATCTTATCGATTTTACAAGCTCTGCGACCACCACAGGCTGGGGCTGGTACTTTTTGATAAACGAAGGAGCGCTGCTGGAACAAGCGCTGGTTCAGTACGCCCTCAGCGTAGCCCGCAACCGCGGCTGGAAAGTCGTGTCCCCGCCATCGATCGTCTACTCCTACATCGCCGAAGCTTGCGGCTTCCAACCCCGCGACCAGCACAATGAGCAGCAGATCTGGGCCATCGAGCAGAGCGACAAGGACAAGAGTAAGCCGCAGCGCTCCCTGACCGGCACAGCCGAGATCCCTCTGGCAGCCATGTACGCCGGCCGCGACCTCGACGCCTCCTCCCTCCCCCTCAAACTCGTCGGCGCCAGCCGCTGCTACCGCGCCGAGGCAGGCTCCCGCGGCGTCGACACCAAGGGCTTGTACCGCGTGCACGAATTTACTAAGGTAGAACTCTTCGGCTGGGCCGATACCCTCCCCGCAACCAGCTCCTCCGACGACCTCTTCGCCGAGCTCCTGGACATCCAGACCGAGATCCTCACCTCCCTGAACCTGCCCTGCCGCGTCCTGGAAATGCCCACCACAGACCTCGGCGCCAGCGCCAGTCGCAAACGCGACGTCGAGGCTCTCTTCCCGTCGCGGCTGCGCGCCCCCGCGGGCGGCAGCGGCAGCGGCAGCTCCTCGCCTGATTTCGAGTCCGGCTGGGGAGAAGTTACCTCCGCCTCGATCTGCACGGATTACCAGAGTCGACGGCTGGGTACACGTGTGCGCGGAGGCTCAGCGAAGGAATCTCGCTTCCCGCACACTGTCAATGGGACAGCAATGGCCGTTCCGCGTGTGCTGGCCGCTATCCTGGAGAATGGATGGGATGAGAAACGGAAGGTGGTTGTGATCCCGGAAGTGCTGCGGAAATGGATGGGGGGTTTAGAGGTTATTGGAGAGAAGTCTTAGCTCCCTTCGGGCGTTTCTGTATGATTATTCTCTCGTCTCCGGTGTGTATCATGCTGTACAATATGTAGAACACGTTGATTAGCGCTCATAAATATAAAACCCTCCATGCTTCATATTTGTGTACTGCAGGGGGGGGGGGGGGGGGGGGGGGGGGGGGGGGGGGGGAGGGAACTGCACAGAAGAGCAGTCAATACATCGATTGTATTACAGCCTAACTAAGCTAATGAACAACTTCATCACACTACGTCTAGACATCAAACAGCACGGGATAAAAGCATTGCCTTTAGACCGGCAAACCAACGAAGGGGAGAATTAGAATCAGATGGCATAATATAGCAGGGGGTATCGTGATCGTATCGACATGACGGGAAACAACAGAATAAAAACTCCGCCATTTTCCCATACATAAGCGGCCGTGTCATTAATTCATCCAAAAATCAAATCATATCAGAAGCAAAAGCGCGTATAAGCATCATTATTCGTCATCGTCACTCCTCAATCCCAAGGGATATCTTCATCCTCAATTTTCGTGCAGGTGAGATACGGCAACGCGCCGAGCGCCGAGTCGCCCAGCTCGGTACCTTTCAGGTCCAACTCGAGGAAATTTCTCAGCAGCGGCTTGACGATTTCCCGGGCCAGCCGCTTGATTTCGTCCATTTTACGCTCGAAGCGTTTGAGGACGTCCCGGGTGTAGAGCGAGTCTGCGGATGGGGTGGGGTGCACTTTGAGGAATTTCTTGAGTTCGTCGTGCGAGAGGTAGACTTGTGTCGAGGGGGAGCCTATGAGTCGGTAGACCTGTGCTGGGGTGAGAGGGGGCGAGGGAGGAGGGGCCCGCGATGTCGTTTCCTGGGTGCGATGGCTGCGGCCGGTATTGTTGCTGGCGCTGGCGCTGACGTTTGCGCCTGTGGCGGGCAGACGGTTCGTCGAGGGGTTTTTGAGAATCGGAGCCGGCGGAGGGGTGGTGTTGTCCACGAGCCACTGGCGGAACAGGGAGACGGCGAGCCAGTCGAGATATGCGTTTGTGGGGGTGACGCGCTCGCCGCGGGAGGTGGTGAGCGTCAACCGCAGAAGCTTCGAGTCGACGCGCGCCCTGAGGTCTTCGAGATCTTCGACTTTGTCCTCGATGATGTCGAGAACCGAGTTCGGGAGGGGTGAGTATGAGCCGTTGCGAAGGTGCGGTAAAGCCGCGGGCCACTGGCCCACAACGTGAATCAGTGCCTCGGAGAAGATGACCCGGCTGCGCGCGAGGTACCCCAACTTGAGGTAGCTCGGAGGGTATTTGGCAATCTGCTTAAATAGTCGAGATCCGAATCCGAGAAGATGATGGTCTACTCGAGGTCCAGTAACCGCCAAGGCATCGTACATGTCCGCAAGCGCAAGCAGAGATCGACACTCGGCATAAGCAGTTGCAATGTTGACACTATTGAGAAGAGGAGCATAGTTGTAGAACAGGCGAAACAAATTGTCATAGTCACGTATAATTGGATCCATGTCCGCAGCTACTGTATTTGCCGTGTGAGGCAGGTTGACCACAGATTGCATCCCTGCTAGATTTGCCATCGATCGGATGAAGCCAGTTTGCGCGCTCGAAGGTTTGGTCATCGACGGTGGATAGTGGACAGCATCGCTCCCTATGACGTTGGAGAACGTTGGCTGCTATATTCTCATATCATCGTCAGTGGTTGGACTTCGTATCAATACTGTTCAGACTGACCTTTTGCACAAGTATAGGCTCTTCGTCTTCCGCCTTGTTTTCCCAGTCCAACTCGTATCTCCACCTCCGCTTTTCTGGGTGAACTCCGCATGCGCCGCTCTCTGATTGCGCAAGGGTTGATCCGTTGGATAGCGACGAGTTATCCTCGCTGATCCGGGACATTACCCCCGTATCGATGTACTGAGGCCTCGCTGTGCCCTGTCGCGACCATCCCTCGCTCGTACTGGCCTCGAAGAACCCGGAGCATTGTGCCAATATCAATCGATGCAAAAGATAGCGTCGTTCCTGTCCACCGGCGCGTATCACTATCTCAACATCACCAGTGTGGGTGAAGATTGGAAAATCGTTCTGCGGCTGATGAGAAGGACCGCCATGATGAGAACGACTCGAGCGATGGCGGCGACCGCTATGCGAATGACGCGACACAGAAGAGGGTGCGCCTTGCATTGGCGCAGAGCGATCAAGAACCTGGGCTTGAGAGACCATTTCAATTGCGGCAGTGGAAAAAGGCTTAATGATCATGGCCTCCGATTCAAGCTCAGCTTTCAAGCGCTTGGGAGACCACTAGGTGACGGACACCAGAGAGAGCGGCGTGCAGTGTTCATTTAATATTCGATTGACCCAAAGCGACCTGGCTGAAAACAGGGAGATTGACTGCTTGATAAGATCGTCTAAAGAAAGCTAACCGCGTTTATTGTGATTGTTAGTGGATGCATTCCCCGCTGCGATATGTTGCGCCCCTCGTGGAATGGATAAGCCGAGTGACTTCCGAGGGGAGACTAAGGTGAGACTAGAGAGTATCTAGATAGACGGTGCGACCACGAAAATCCCGGACAAAGAGACCATTAGCAAACTTCAGAAGCTGAAACAAGAGACGGAAGCAGTACTCCGTAGCAGTCAAGCGGCAAATATCCACACAGAAGCACAACATTAGAAGTACATATGTCTAGGTACCTACTTGGTAGACTACGGGCCACCGAGTATCCGTACCATGGAGGACCGATTCCACAACACAGTGGGGTAAACTACGTCCCTTACTTTCTTTTACAAAATAAACTAGCTTCCAAGCATAATCATCAGAAATTTAGAATCTGCCTACGATATCATTAAGGTTGATGGTGGTACACTACGATATACCCGGGTGGATTGAATGAATGTAACGGTATCTGATATCGTAATTTATGTATTGCAGCGTATGAAACAAGACCGGTGTTTTGATCTAACCCGCTTCAGCTCAAAGTGCCTTAGTCATGAATGATGACTCATCTTATAGCTGGCAGTTAACTATCGATACCGAAATATTAATCGTCATTGTCCCCAAACTCCTCCTTTCATGTCTCCGTCCAGGCTCGGATAATCCGTCATTTCAAACAAGTATCCTGCGGAGCACTTATTCCTTCCTTGAATTGACAGTCTCGTCCACCTCAAGAGATGGTTTGGTGGTTTGAGAAAGCGCACACGGCCTTCGACTTTTCCTGACACCCTGCTCAATTATGGCGAGTGTCATGCTCAGATATTCTCTTATCGGTTGTACAGGATAGCAGTCGTCCAGCATTGCATAAGGTAGCCATACCAGCCGCTAGTCTATGACATCTCTCAAGTCATGACCAAAGGTTGTTACACCTGCCGTCGCCGCCGCATTATCTGCGACAATGGCCTCCCCACTTGTCGAAAATGTCGCGATGCGGGGAAGGAGTGCCTGGGATATCGTAAACCTCTTGTCTGGGTCAAGGGTGGTGTTGCTAGTCGAGGAAAGATGATGGGACGCAGCTTTGATGATGTTATGGGTGCTGCAGAAGCTCAAAAGACTGATATCCACGATGCGAATGCCACGCTCGCCGACGGTGCGATACCACCGCCCACCACTGAAGCTCATGCTCCAATTGAATCGGACAGATTTGCGACATGTAGGGCGGATGAAACGCCAAGTGCGTCAGATGTTGGTTCTATCAGTGAGGCTGTAATAAGCACCGCTGGCGGCTTGGTCTCCACCCAATGTACTACTCCTGCCGCTATCTATATCCCGACGCCTTGGGGGCTGGTGGACCCTGTGTTGAAAGACCTCAGCCCGCTGTCGAGGTTCTACATCCTTCACTGTACGTCATTAACCCCTCTTGCTTTTCCTGCCTTCGGTAGCAGAATCTGAACCTGTCTAACAATTTACCGCCTTTTCAGTCAACCAGCATCTAGTGAGCTATCTTGCGCTGTATTCCGATGTCCGAAATCCGTACCGTGATTTGACCTTCTTGGTTGGCGATTCCCCTGTCCTCGCCCATGCTCTCGCTGCTACAGGGGCTTTGCATCACGCAATCTTGACAAACCTTGAGTTCTCATTGCCCTGGTCCTCAGACACTGCGGGAGATGGCGGCACGGCGCTTTCTCCGGAAGAGGTGGAGCGAGCTGTGATAAGCTCCATGGCCAGGCGACCTTCTTCCAAGGACTATGAGCACTTTCTTGGCTTTAAGCAACGCGCTCTTCGTCAGCTTTCGCTTGACATCTGTGATCCAATCATGCGTAACGATAACCGGACATTGGCAGCAATTATGGTTCTCGCTCTCATGGACGCCATCGAGTCAGGAGACGGTGCTTGGAAGTATCACTTGGAAGGAGCGAAGAAATTGCTCAAGAGCCGGCAACAATCAGAGTCTCCGACTCACGCGCAGGGCATGATGAACTGGCTGGACACCTTTGCCCTTGATGGTTGTCTCCTGTAAGCCTTCCCGCTTCCTGACCAATCCATCTACTCAGATAACAGCTGATCAATAGTTGCCAGAATTCAGCTAATGGGCTCCACCCTTGCGCGCCCCGGCTCTCTCACTCAGCCTTTCTATTCCTCCACTATGGGCCCAGCGGTTCTGAAGCGTCTGGAAGAGACCTCCTGGGTCGGTTGCCCGGCCTACCTGCTCGAAGTCATCTTCTTCGTCGAGGCTGGACATTGCGTGGCGCCTGACAAGGATCCTATCTCGCAACACACAATGTCATTTCCCTCGGTCTTTCTGCCCGACGACTCCAAGCCGCTCCAATCTCCCGAAGCCCTCCTCGAACACATACAGGCCTTTGACCCGGTTGCGTGGGCCGAATCAATGCAGTCTTGTCTCTACCTCGAGGATCTATCGATGCGCATCGCCCTCGCCACCATCTACAAGGCCGCCGTCTATCTTTACGCCAGCCGCGTCCTCTCTCGCCCACGGTCAGAACGTAGTTCAATGGCTACCACCTCGTTCAGACTTCCTCCAGATCACGGCACAATAACCAACCTCCTCATCCACCAGATTGCACTCATCCCGGTCGCCGATCCACACTTCAAGTGCCTTATCTGGCCCACGTTCATCGCAGGCGCGGAATGCCGCGATCCCGCGCACCGCCCCTTCCTTCTCGAGAAACTCCGCGCACTTTACTACGACATCACGAGCGTAAACGTCCGCAACGCCGCATGGGTGCTCAGCCTGATGTGGCGCAAACGGGATCAACGGCGACAGGAGCGGAACAGGCGACGTGCAGAACAGGACGAGCTCTTCGACAAGTCGCCCCGCTCGCCTTTGACGACTGACTATGACGACGACGATTTTGATTGGATACAGGAACTTGACGATTCACGAATCGATTGGCTGTTCATATAATATCTTCTTGCCTTTGTTTCATGAGTACATATTTGCGTATCACGTGGACTGCCTAGTATATAGACATTTTAAATCTAAGAGGGTCGTGGGTTATCGATTTGCGGACCTGGTGATATCTTCTTTTTAAGAGTCTATCGTATCACTTTTTGAATCAGTAAGATACAATTGTTCGATTTGTCCAACTCCCTGCAGTGGCAACTGGGAAAGTAATCCTGTAATAGACCAAAAGGGTAGAGCAGCTATTCAGACAATAGAGGCCGAATGTCATTTTCGACTATATGATCGCATTGACAAAAGCTATGTAACAGGAACAGCAATGTGTATGGATGGGAAGAAACAGGATTTGAAGGGAATGAGGAAAGGCGAGGTATCACCATTTGGATAAAGGAGGATAAATTTGCATAGAAGAAAGGGAAAAGAAAAGAAGGATCTTGAGAACCAAAAAAGCCCGCTCAGTGTAACAAACCGAATGGTATAATAACAGAAAGCAACCCGAGGCAGCAAAAGTGCGAAGGTAGGAGCCATTAGTCGGAGAAGTCGTCCACTTGCAAGGACCTATTCTGTTCCATGATCAAGCCGAAGCTCGACTGGGCTAAGAGTCCTTTTCCCGTATATAGATCGGGAGGTCGGCGGAGTAGAGTAGGTACGGCGGAGAAGAGAAGTCAAGAAAAGGAGATAGATGAGAAGAGAAGAGAACAAAAATCAAACAGTACGACAAGCGACAGATGCATACGCCTGCCCATCTAGATGCAGCAATATCGATTCAGAAAACACGCTCATCATTGCAGAAATGCAATATCAAAGTAGATCTTTCAACCAGACAAAGGGGATTCTCTCAGTTGTGAACAAAAGAGAAGCGATGGAATGATCAAAGGGGGATATACGGCAGGAGAAGGCCATGTATGAATTCGGATATCCACACGTTGAGCGAGACAGGCCAAGCACGAACATGTATAGCGTCTGCCGACATCATTTCGGAGATTGCCTATAATTGGGTCGAGAGGAAAGAGGCGACGGAGGTCTGAGGGCTAATAGCTAGGCAACCGGCTCGAAAAGCAATAGGGCCGACACCAGAGAGGAAACCCCATGAGCGGAGCATAGACCCTTCGAAAATAAATTGATAGTCACCATCAATGATAGGAAGAGCTGCTCAGAAGACTGCCGCCAGGCCGTTCTTAGAATGGCGTCTGCTAAATCTTTTCCGCCCTTTGACTGAATCCGAGTCGTTAGGCTGAGGTTTGACCAAGGTTGCCCGCCCAGACGGGCCGCCCTCGGATTGAAGCTCCGAGCTTCGATCCAGTGTGTTAGCGTGGCTGGATAATCCAGAAGACAAATCTCTGAATGCCTCATCAGAGTACGACCCGTTGCTCTGTTGAGCTAGAGCCATCTCTTTCGCACGGTCTAGCGTATCCACCCATTCTTGGACAGACAACGCGGTCGCACCCATGGTACTCGATGACGGCTTTGGATCTTCAAAGACGAGATGTTTGTCGCGCTGTACGCATGAAACTTAGCAGAAGAAGACTTGAAGGGAAGTAACGATGGGCATACCGTATCCACAACCCAACATGAAAACCCTTTCGAATCCGTCGCACTACGATACGACGTCCCCTGCGCGAGCAGTGAAAGCTCCATCTTGGCCTTCTTGTCGTCCCCTCCGGCTGCAGCCATGATAATCCGTCCTGAGGAAGTGATCATAACCAAACGCTGCCGCTTCTTTGTCGTACTCCCACCGAAGAAGCGCGAAAACTTTTTCGGCGCTTCGACTTCACTGCCCCCATTCTTCGAGACAGGACTATGGCCGGCGGAAGAGCTAAGAACCAGCCAGTTTCCTAATTTGAGTATTCTTTCGTTGGTCTTCGTCAGGACAGGGGACCACTCAATATCAAGTTGACTCGGAGGAGGCAGTTCTGTTACCAATCTCGGCACTACTCGGGCGTTGGAATTGGGAGCGTTCGAAGGTGCCGTGGAGATAACGGGGGGGAAATTGTCATTGTCACCACCCCCATTAAGCTTGATGGGCTCACGAGGTGGAGGCACGTACGCCTTGAGACGGGGTGCTTTCCGGGTCCATAAATCCGAGCCCCAGTTCACTCCTTGGAAAAACTCATGGTTCTTGATATGTTCAATCGGGAGACGCCTAGCCGGGTCAAGGACCAAAAGGCGCTCGACGAGGTCTCGAGCAACCGTAGGGAAGCCCACAGGAAACTCGTACTCAAGCGCGACGATTTTTTGAAAAGTCAGGTACTCGTTCGCAGCCTTGAACGGAGGACGGCCGGCCAGGAGTTGGTAGATGATGCAGCCAAACGCCCACAGATCACTAGCCTTGCAGGCATTCTTGTCCGTCAAAAGCTCTGGACTGACATACTCTGCCGTACCGACGAACGAGCTTGCCCGCTCATCTTCCGGGATCTCAGAAGAGTCGAGTGGTGGCATCCCACTTGAGTTCTGATCGGTCTTCCTTTGATTGTTAAGGATTTTTGCCGTGCCAAAGTCAGTGATTTTGATGTACATTTGGCTGTCCAGAAGAACGTTCTCTGGTTTCAAGTCGCGATGAATAACGCCGCGTTTGTGCATGTAGTCGATCGTGTCAAGAATCTGAGCACCGTAAAACCTTGTGCACTCTTCATCAAAGGTAGTCATCCGCTTCAACACTCCTAGCAATTCGCCTCCCTTGCAGAGATCCAGCACGAAATACAACGAGCGCTCATCCTGAAAGGTGTAGTAGAGTCGGACAATGCCGGGGTGTTCTGTGAGCCGATTCAGTGTGTCCTTCTCGATGTTGACGTATTTCACCTTCTTCTCCTTAATGATGTGACGTTTGTCAAGAATCTTGATCGCATATTCCTTCAACGTCTGACGATCCGTCGCTAATACGACAGTACTGTATGAACCCTCTCCCAATGTCTGTCCGAAGGAGAAATCGCGGACCCCTTTTTTGATATACCGCGCGACCGGCTTGCCATTAGCATCAATTTCTTGCCTGACGGAGACAGCTGCACCACGCTCTTGCCAGTCTTCACTGCTCGTTGGCGGTCCATTTTCCATGCCGTAAGGGGACCCGGACAGTTGTGAGGCTCCTCCGCCGCGTGCGTGAGCCCGTGAGGACTGACGCATTATTGGCCCATTCCCAGGGGCACGATGCGCAGACCGGTAAGAGCGGTCACTGTGACTGTTATCGCGCACCGGAACCCCAGCTTGATAGGCAGCAGAACCACCTCGGGACTCTGCACGTGCTAGACTCTCCGAGGCGGAGGAGGCAGCAGAATCCGTACGAATACGATAGGAGCCTTCGCGGGCTAACGTCGAGGAGGAGCCGTTCGGATAAAAAGCGGATAGAGGGCGCGAGGAGGAATTCTGAGGCGGATGTTGTTGCTGCTGCTGTTGATGTTGCGGCGTATAGGGGACGTATTGCGGAGTTTGGTGCTGTGGTAGGTCCGAAGGAAGGAGAAGGGAGTCGTCGGAGGTTTTGGAGTAGTTTTCAGGAAATGAGGGGATAGGAGACTCTTGATCGTGCTCGTTCGAGGTTTGTATTGACGCCGATCGCATTGTCGACTCGCGCTCTAGGTCTAGAGCTGGAGCTGGAGCTGGAGCTGATTCTACTGCCGTGGTTAAGGTACCGGCGCCCGGAGTTGGAGTCGATGTATCCTCAGATGAATGCAAAGAGGAATCATCTGGATTTGCAATCCGTAAACCCCCCAAGGACTGGGAGAGACTCAAATCCCCGTCCATGATGGGCACGGATGGTGGATGGCCTGTTACGGACCCAGGTTGCAATGGAGAAAGAGTGGTAATGCGAATCGGGACTCGAAGGGGAAAGCTTCGATCTAGGCGGAGGTAGCAAAAGAAGAGAGCGACTTAAGGTGGAGTTGCTGAAGCCACGGACACCGTAGCAGCCTCAAGGAGGAAGAAGGGGTTGTGATGGATGCAATATGGGTAGAATGTCGAGAGAAGGGAATTATTAGTCGCCCGTTTCGTTAGTGAATGGACTTGGAGAGGGGTGGCCGACGGACTATGGCGGCGGTCGGGGGAGTAGTGGGTGATGCATGATACAGCCAAAGCAACCACGAAAGACGGAAAGGGGGAGCGGGTGGTCGATGTTGATGAAGACAAAAGCGAGGAAACGAGGGAAACTGAAAGAGTAGCAATCAAAAAGATAGGAAACGGAAGGTCGTAAGCCAGAGAAATGAGAAAAGCGGTTAGAGGAGGGGACTAAAAAGATAATAATAACAGGTACTCCGTAGCGATGCAGCGGAAGAGGCTGAGTCGAGTTGGGGCCCAAATGAGGGAGATTGGAGGACAGCGATGACAAGACAGAAGAGAAAAGAATGCTGGAGACTGAGTGTCTGTTGTAGGATAACGAACTTATTTTCGAACCTTGAGATGAAATTGACTAGATTATTTGCTACCGTAATTGCGCTGATATAGATACCTATTGTCGTTTTGGCTGTGCCTGATATAGATTGATGCCTGAGGTATCAGGCATAAAGCATGATGCCACATTCGACTTGACGTATGCAGTATGCAGTGGATAGCTATCTCATGATGTGCACTACATGCATTCTCTCACAGTGAAAGGTTTAGAACTATTATAGAGTGGTTCTATTGGGCTATGTCATTGACGAGCACGTTACCTACTACGCAGTTGCTCTGTTCTCCGTAATTGCAGGGTAACTCGAAACTATATAAATATATAAATAGCTGGACCACGAATATCGACTGCGCGGCTCCTTCCCGGCTCATCTCTATATCGCGAATGGGCTTTCTCCATTTGTCAAATGGGGTCAGGTAAACAAGTTACAAGTATCACGGACGGATTCATTGTACTTTGACGGCGAGTCATCGTCTGCGTCAATATTCCTGACATGGCCGTTCTATGCTGTCATCCTCATCCGTTTTAGCCAATCCACCACGAACCGTCATGATCCGGTTCCGACAGACATCCATAGTTCTCTCCGAGAAAGACGTTCAATCTCACCTTGACAGAACGATTCTCCGCCAGAAAGCTCGAGTCTCCCAGCTGCCCCAACCGCCCGTACATCGTTGGGCCGTGGACTGTGATGGCGCGGCTTTCATAGGCTCGAGAGCTCCTTTCATTGACTGTGTCTCAGACAGTGAGGAGCAAGAGTCGATCTCAAGTTCAATATCCGATGCAAATAACGACACCAGCTTGTTGCAGGAGGATATTCAGGACACCCATCGCTCATCTCCCTTGCCATCAAATGACAAAGAATCCCAATGTGGATTACAGGCATCTGAGATGAAAAGAACCGCCATATCGCAGGATCTGAGTGGGAAGGAGAAACTAACAGATAGACTTCATTGCAATTGCAATCATGATTCCTTAGTTAACGGAAATCCCCATATGACAGACAGGAGCGCAGGGCCGCATCAACATACCGACTGTTTCTGTAGAACCAGTCTGCTAAATGAGTCTGTTAGTTTACAAGCTTCTTCTTCAAAGGCTATAGACAAGTCATGTCTTCCGTACCAGCAATCAAGGTTACAATTATTGGCAAGGGCACCGTGTGATCTGACTCAAGAAAGAACACCTAGAGTGTTCCGGACTTCACAGGACTTCACCAGCTCAAGCTTTCACCACGCAAAAACATGTTTGCTTGACCTTGACCCTCGAGAAAGATTCTCACATTCACTTCGACTCTTTTGTCAGTGCTCACTTACTGCTCCAAGGCATTCCCGTTATCCTGAATCTCTGGATTCTTCCGACGATCCTCAACCCACCGACTCTTCCCAAATTGGGATTCCAATCAAAACAGTCGATCTGAGACTGCAACCATCGCACTCAGTCAGCCTTCCTGAAGCTCGTTACGTTGATAGAGAGTTATATTCTCCAAAAAGCTTGATGGAAGACTACTCGAGAAACCCGAGCGAAGTCAACGGACATCGTCGGGTCCAGACCCTCCCAAACGTGAGTGTAACTATGCTGAGATTAAGACATTTTGAATTGTGATGTCTCAACAGAAATAGGTCCAGAATAACAACACCGACGATGGCATGCGTGTAGCCGGCGCTACGAATGCCCCAGTGGCCTCGGACGAGCATAAAATACCCGAACATGTCGAGAAAGGACCAAATCCTGGGCCACCTTCAGCGCAGGGCGAGAGTGTTGGGGACATTTTTAAACGCCGCATGAAGGACCATCGTCGCTTGAGACGCTGGAAGGCTTGGTTTGAGGCACAGCAGATCTTCATAAATACTACTGGGCAGCAATTCGCCGCAGAAAATCAAGGACAGGGGCCAGTCCTCGTGCCAGAACCCGCTTGGTTGCATCGACAGGCGGCTCTCATGGGACAAGAGGCCGTTCGCATAGCACAGCAAGTGCCTTATATGGAACAGCAGCCGGCCGTTGGGGCACAGACTGCCTTGACCTCTGATACGCCTCAGCATGGCAATCAAGTGGCAGGCACCGATGAAAATCGTATGCCTGCTCTAGAGGAAGTCCTTGATGGTACAGATCCGCCACTACTCGCAAGCTCCAAGCAATCTCTTGCAGAGTACCTGATCTTCAAAAAAAGACCATGTGCGAGGCGCAGAAACTCCGAGCCAACAGATATTGTGCGTACCCATTCTATGCGGTCTCAGAACTCTGTGTTGCTGACATATGACTGATAAAAGAAGAATATTCTTCATCTCACGGCATTTGAAAACTCAGCTGCCTTTCGTGACTACATCGATGCTACCACTGCCGAGTTGGATGATCCATTTGCTCAGGATGACGCTACCGATTTTGGACTCCTTGCATTGAGAGACAGGCCTGTTGCCGAATGGGGCCGTGAGTGAAAGAGTGTGCATTAAACCAACATCTGATTTATGGAGGAGTGTTCAAGAATTGGTAGGGACTATGCAAGCACCCAACTGATTCTTAGCAGTGACCTTTGAAGTGTCCAACAAAGTGGAATACCGAAGTCTGCAGAAGCAGTGCATGTGTTTCGTAAATTGGCGGCGTTGCTGGTAGTCCCAGTCCCATCTTTACACTGTAGCTCCTGCTGGCTGTATATGCTTTGTACATCTTCCCTCAAGACATCCACTTTTGTTGATTGAGTGAAATGCTGAGATATGCATCCATAGACTTCAGGCTGTCATATGAAACAGCAATCCTAAATGTGAATTCCTGGGGGTCACTGTTTGAGACTCAGCTTGCTCTACTGTAAACTTAGGTCATTAGCCTCAGAATCTCACATAAGCAGAGTGACAACCGGGTAGAGACTTGATACGTGTTTCGATCTATTCCTGTATAATTTTGAGACACTGATTGGGGTCCAAATTGTTGTCTACAGAATTAGATATTGCTATGAGTTATTTAGAGACTTAACCTCAAACCCGTCTCCATACTTACGCGTCCTGTACCCATGACTCCCACGAATCATCACGAACCCCAAAGTCGCCATTCGCCACAGACTGGCGGAACTTGAAAGTGAGACTGTAGATCCGCCAGACCAAGCTTGCCATCCGAGATCACTCTGTTTCCATTTGGGGATTAGACAACCTATTTTGAGACTGACCACCCGTAATGTTTCATCCTTGTGACAGGTTGACAGGTTGAACAACTGATTATATCATCGCCCCTGGACGCGTGTTGCTCACGGTCATAGATCCATGGGTGATGCCGTCGGGGCAGCGGAAAGGTCTAACGTTATTTTTGGTCCAATCGGGGGCTTATGCAGATTACGGAGTACACCATCGGCTACCTTACCTTAAAGCACAGGTTATGTCACAGGCCGCAGGATGCAGTCTTGTGGCTTGCGAGACTGTGATGACTAACTAATATCTACCTATCTATGTGGCGATCGTTGTCATTTTCATTAATGCGGTATTGCTGATTGGAGTATGCTGTTGTGTCTCAGTTGTAGCGTCAAGATGCAACTGGGTAAGTACTGCATAGTACCTAAGAGAAACTGGATAGCAATCAGGCTGATTACTGATTGGCCATTCTGTGGATAGTCTGTGAAAGAAGCATTGTGAATTTCTGTAGCTGGAGAGATGGATATACCATTAGACCCCCAGAACATGTACTCTGATCCTGTCTTTGAGCGATCCTCTTGTCAACAGGCCCAAAGCGCCTGAATTGCTCTACAGATGAGATACAGCGCAAAGCAGGCTGCTTCAAATTGATAGATTATATTCTGGTTGATTAGTGATATATTGTAGTAAAGCAAAGTCTGACAGCAGCAGCCTTATATCTTAGAACCACCTCATGTCAAACAAGCCAGTCAAAGAAGGGTCAGAATGATCGAATCCACCAGAATAAAGGGCAAGGTATATAATAGATGCGAGGCAAATCTAACAACATGATTTAGGTCTGAGAAATGGTATAACAAGAATGTTAAAAGTGCAAAGGTGGTCGGAAGAAGAAAGTAAGGTGATTCACAGAATGAAACGCCGGCAGAGAAGTTCTCGGACGTCTCGAATTAATAGCAAAATGCTCCGTTGTTCCCAGTCTCGCCTCTAGATTTTTCCCGTTGAAGACATCATTCAGTATTAAGATTGACATAGTTTGATCAAAACCATCATGGTACATGAGAAAGGAACATTTTACTGGGCCTTGCTCTTGGCGAATGCTTGAGCACCGTCCACCAGACGTCTTTCAGTGTTCTGACGACCGTTGACGAAGTCAGGGTAGTTGAGAGTGAGCTCAACAGCACCGTTGACAATGTTGTCGACGGCTTCGACACCCAGCATGAAGGAGTGGTCCTGGTTGCCAACCTCGTAGCGCCAGCTACCGAAGCGGCCACGAGACCAGATGTCCTTGTCCTGCAGTTTGGGCAGGATCTGAGTGAGAGCACCCTCACGCTCCAGGGTGGGGGTGGGGTAGCCGTGGTCGAAGCGGCGGTGGTAGGTGGAGACAATCTCATCGGTGGGCTTCAGCATCTCAGTATTGACGAGACCCTGGATGCAGTCGGCCAGAAGAGTCTCCTGGTTGACGGGCTTCATAGAGGACTCGGAGACCTCCAACATGATAGACCAGTAAGGGCCCTCCTTGGCCTCAGTGCTCTGGGGCTTGGAGCCATCGGCAAGCTGCATGGTGGGAAGCTTCTTGGAGGCCTCAGGCTGGTTGTAAGGGGAGTAGTTGGAGAAGATGGTAGCACGGTAGAAGGGACAGTTGTCCTCGGGGAAGTAGAGCTGAGTGGTCCATACGTTAGCACGAAAAACAGAGGCTTAAGGACGGAGACTGAGCCTGTAGTATTGACTTACCCAGCACTTATCACCGATTCTCTCGGGGCGAGAGCCACGAATACCAACACCAATGACGTGGGTGGAAGAGTAGAAGAGCTGCTTGGTGAGACCAACGAGCTCCTGGTCGTTCATGGCCTCGGCCAAGAAATCAACAGCCATGGTGGAGACAAGCTTTTTGTAGCCGATGGTGGTGCCGTCCTGCAGCGTCACCGTCTTGTTGTTGGCATTGACCTTGGTAACCTTGCCCTTCTCACCGAAGCGGGTCTTCTCCTTAGGGAGTGTGTTGGCCACGGCAATCCAGATACCACCAGTACCGCCACGAGCGGGGAAGCGGAATGTAGCATTGGGACCCCAGTTACCAGCGGTCTTGCCGAGGATAACGTTGGTCGTCACGGCCTTGAGGTTGGGGGCAGCAACACGCTCACCGAGCCAGGCGCATTGCATCTAATTTCCATCAGCCTGTTGTTCTCAAATGATGACAATCCGATGTCCGATTTTCAAACGTACCTTGGTAGTGGGCACAGCCCAGACCTTGAAGTTGTAGGGTCTCATGAATAGGTCGGCGATACCGGTACCCATCATGCGAACAATCCACTCGTCAAAGGTCTTGGGCTTGGTGTTGGCGACACGAGCCTCAAGAGCGGCATCGATCATGCCATCGATGCACTTGACCTGCTCCTCCTTGGGAAGCATGGAAATGTTGTTCTGGAAAGGATAGGGGACCCATTGGCCCTGGCAGCGAACGTAGGAGATACGCTGGTGGGTGTACCAATCATCCTCCTTGGGAAGCGCCTCATCGATGCAGTCGTCGAAATACTTGTAGTGGGAGAAGATGACGTGACCACCGACATCGTAAAGCTAGGAATTTATTAGACCGTCTGTCTCGAATGCGGGATCAATTGATTGTCCTGTCAAAGATAAACGTACGAATCCCTCGGGGGTAACATCGGTAGAAGCAAGACCACCAGGAGTCTCGTTGCTGTCAATAATCATCCATGAGGGGCCATCCTGTTGTCGACATCAGTTTTGCGATCAATTGCGCTGCGAAATCGGCATTGAAGGACGTACGATCTGGTTCAGACGCTTAGCAGCACCAAGACCAGTAGGTCCGGCACCAATGACGAGAACGTCAACGGAGCTGGAGGAAAACCCGCAATGTCAGTTTCATCGCAAAAAAACAACGTACCCCTGAAGAGCTTCGGGAGGGCAGAGTTCTTACATATCAGGGTGGGTCATCCTGCCTTGTAGGATATCCTGGAAGCTGGGAACGCGATTCAAAGTTCTGCGAGCGAGACTAAGCATAGAAATTGCCAAACTGCAGGAGACTGCAGAATATAAAGGAAAGCAAACGAGGGAGTTTGGGATGAAGACAGGAAGACGGTGAGAGAGGAGGAGGGGAGGAAAGATAGGTGTATCACAGAGCGGTCGGGAGAACGAAACGTGACAAACAAGCTGTGGGGAACGCCTGTTTCAAATTAAAGTCCTGAGGCCAATCAATAGTCAAAGGCCCCAGCAGTGGCAGATTGTACCTTAGTTGAGCCCTGAAAGGGGGAGGGGGAAAAAAGGGGAAATTGGCCACCATCCCAAAAAATAATAACAATATATTATTAAAAATGATAATAATAAATATGCATTATTAAAAAAAAGGAAAACGAAGAAAAAAAAGAGAATATTAAGAATTATTTTGGAAATGATCTGGAAACAACTGGGGCAGATAATCCACGGTTATCAGCAATTTATTGTTACTTCTACTTTTCTGGACCTATCTAAAGGGCCATCGCTGCCACGAACCCTACTACTCCGTACTACCAACCACAAGAGTCTCTTTATGCCATCTGGGTATTACTGCCTCTCTTGTTGGATGATTTCACTATTGTATTTGGTGGAGGTCTGTACCTTAGTATTAACATACCTAATATTCAATCCTCAGCCGGTTATATCATAGTTCTGTAGATAGCCACAGAGGGCGCTTGGTTGCACCTCAATATCTAACCCCATTAGTATCACAACCTTAAGTCTACGTCTCCTAAATAAAGATCTTGATCTTGTATCAAATTTCTCTGGCAGCTACACAGACGTGACTAAACCCCTTGCGGATCACAATGATGATAGCCTGGTAGTAACCCAGCTGCTTGCAACGTTGTATCCGCTTATCCGCCAATCCCAAAGCAACATAGGCATATCATGATCTTTATCTCAATGTCAGACCTAAGTTCTATCTGCGCTCCGCAGCTTAGCGAGGCTTAGTTCGGGTGGCAGGTTCCTCCTTAAATCTGTAGATGCTGGGGCTGCAAGCCGGAGACCTCAAGCATGTCACTTGCGGAGACTAGGTGACCGCTTCAACATCTGATCGTTCATGGTAACAGAAGCACGGAGTGCGAACAGCCGTTTTTGGTTCGGTTACCAACACGGAGTATCTACTTTATACCAGGCTCGTTCTCCTCTGTGCTGGCAACGGTTGTTGATTGAATAAAGCCACTTTTGTGTATGTTTCATGACCAGTCTCATGAGAGGGCCGTCATTCTAGCAATCGCTTCCATCCGGAAGATGTAGATAGATTGTAGAGAGCTCTACAGCGGTGGTTTGCTTCAGTCATTTCAAGGGAGTAAGTCTAGGATGTCCGTCGTAGAACTCCGTATCAAACACTGAGAGATATTCCCCCTGTCCACTTCAGATGAGCCGAAAGAAAAGAAATCCAGAAATAACCATCCTCTACTCTGTATTCCGGTAGATAGGCACTGGACAAATCTACATCGACTGTCCATGATTCTTCGGATTCACCAGCATTTGCGACGTCCTGGTCAAAGCTTGCTGCTCGGAAACTGATAGCTTGGCAGATCCAGCATAGAGGCTGGTTCAGAAACAGGGTCCCGCTGATTAGCTTCTCTGGGAAGGGAAACACTAATTATTATTGTAGATCACTTCCAGAAACTGTGCCAAACCGTTGATCACCTTGATTACGCCCGTGTTCCACTGGAGTTGACTGATGACGAGGCGTCAGGGACCTACTCCGTAGTACTAAAACTAGTACTAGGTACATGTACCTCACCACAAAGATACAATCTCTGTACCGTCCTACTCCCCGGCTATCAAGGCCCATGCTGGTTTTGTCTTCTGCATTGGATGACGCAGTGTGGCAGTGGATCTATATAGATCCATTGGAATCCTCTGCTTGTCTGATTTTCGGGCAACCGTGGAGACTTGGGAACTTATCAAGAGCATCTTAGTATACATTGCGATGCTTATCTGACAGATCAAGTATTCGGGGTCGTCGGTAGAGTAGGCACTCTCTCTAGACACTCCATAGCCTACAAACAAGCAGACAAACACTGCAGGCACTCGGACACTCAGAAATCATATCCTCGTGGGTCCCTGACTGATCGTTTCCAATAAATTTCATTACCCATGTCCTTGGCCCAGCTGGTCCCTGATAGACTACTTTAGGTAGGTGAAGGTTAGTGCAAGCCACAAGAAGTCGGGTACTTGCGACACCAGGGAACCAAGGCGTGATAGCGTCAGGTTTTCAAAGCTCATTGGATTGAGATCGCCGCATTCCCCACAGGTAAGGGACCTCGCGGCGGCGCTATGGATAAGTGGCGGGTATTGGATTGCTTGGCTCTCAGACTGCTTGCGTAATGCAGGTGGTGACAAGCAGGTCACTGTTAATTTCGATCAACGCTCGATGTTGCAAGATATTGCCGGTTTGTGGTCGTATCCTTCAATCAGAGTCCATGAATTGATGATGGGAGTACGTATAACGAAGATCGGGAGGTCAGCAGGAAAATGATCATCCTTGGACGCTTCACTGGGGGTCAAAAGAAATTTATGAAATTTATTTGTTTTATCATATTGATGAACTGCCTATGAAGTGAACAAATCCTGTTAATAATTATTTCCATGACTTTGTTCAATAATAGGGCACACAGCTTTTCTTTCAAGGAGCTTGCTGGAAGTACCAACTAATAATGTGCCAAACCTTCAGGTCTGGGGGACCATGAAGTTGGAAAAGGGGCAGGATGGCTAAGAATTTAAGGACTTAGGATAGAGAAGTGGATACCTGACGTACAAAAAGCTCACCAGCAGCCAGGTGCTCGCCACGAGTGACCATAGTTAGCACTCTGTAAGCATTTCTTCTTGAGCAATTAGATCTCTCTTCTGGGTCTTCTGGGTACCTCCACCACCAGGTACACGAAAGTCCAAACTTTAGACCCTTCAATTTCAGTTTGAACGCATCTTATCTTTGAAGTTACTCCGTATGTACCTTGTACTCTGTAGCACCAGAGAAAATAGATGCACACTGCAAGTTGCATAGTAGGTACTCTATTCCACGCCATTTCTGAGGTACTATCATACCAAAGCAACACAGTGTACGAAAGTCACTACCACAGTCAATTTGTTCTTGGTCTCGCCTCTTCCACTCCACTTGGCCTCAGAAGTCGGAACTCTGATCGTTGCTGGCCAGAACGCAAAAAAGTTGAAACTGGGCGCTCGAAGGTCCATTTGCGGGTGTTTCAACTTCTGATTTGGTACTAGCCGATACCTCATCCAGTAATGCTGGTTGGGACTTGCCTGCTTTTGAACTTAGCCCCATCTGCCCCACCACCACTATTCTTGTCACTTCTTCCAAGTGGTCCAAGTCCCAAGGGCTCTAGGTATTATCAAGAGGGAGATGCTTTCAGCAGGAATATGCATACCTTACGGAGTACCCCCTAAGCTAAACTAAGTTTTCGGCTGCTTCTGGCACCACTGTACGTACACCATTTAGAGGACAGCGCTTGCTAAGGCCAGCTTCAGTGTCCACTTTCACCGACGAACGACATACCTCATCCCAGCCCACGATCTCGCTATCATCTTATTTTCTTTTTTTATTATTATTATTTTGTCCAGCCAGCTCTATCGACATCTACTCACGGATACTAGGACTACGTACGACCACGCCTTTGCTCACTTGAGCCAGATTATTAGCCCCTAATCCAACCCGACCCGTGTTTGATCCCCGACCCTTGAAGATTTACGCAATACAATTTCTTTTTTATTTCTTTCCGTGTTAAGCACGGGGTACCTCTCTGCTCACAGACGAAACCTCCATATCCTATCCGCTGCTTTTTCTTTCCCGTCTCCCCTCTCCTCTTCCGTCACATACCTCAACTTCATCCATCTCCCTTCGGTCGAAGCATTGCTTGTTCTCTATTTCGTTTTTCATTTTGGCTCCTGTGCTTTTCATCATTCTTGACCAACTCTAATCCCACTCGTTAGACATTTGTTTCTATTCCTCTTCTTCATCTTCCAGCTTCACCCCTGGCCTCTGCGCGCTTTAGTCAGAGCAGCCTTCTACGGCCGCGCCCTTTCGATTTCAAGCAATTCCTATCCGACCAGAGCCAACTTTTCACAATGAGCAACGAAGGAGAAAAAGCCAGAGTCTCCGGCGAGGTCTCTCGCCCAGAGCCTACCCTGCCCACCGTCAACCCCGCCGCTGAGAAGTCGGAGCCTCCCAAGCCTACCTTCCACCCTGCCGTCTATGTGAGGTGAGCACAACTATTCACTTCTTGGTACAACAACGATGAATCAGTTATGCTGAGGCTTTGTTAGTGTCTGGATTGCTTTGAGTTCCAGCGTCATCCTGTTCAACAAGCACATCCTGGATTATGCACAATTCCGTAAGTGAAATCTGGCCGATTCGCTTAGCCGATCAAGTTTTCTCATCCAGCCTACTAACGATTGATTTGTCCAGGCTTCCGTAAGTCTTATTTTGTCGTTATATCTCGTCAAGCGAAATCTAATCGTTCCCAGCTATCATCCTGACAACATGGCACTTGGCATTCGCGACTTTCATGACTCAAGTTCTCGCCCGCACAACAACTCTGCTCGATGGCCGCAAGACTGTGAAGATGACTGGACGGGT
Organism: Aspergillus lentulus; assembly: GCF_010724455.1. The sequence goes on along the minus strand of NW_022983886.1, from coordinate 206,521 downwards.
CTACCTGCGCGCTATTGTACCTATCGGTCTTTTCTTCTCCCTGAGTTTGATCTGCGGTAACGTGACATACCTGTACCTGAGTGTGGCCTTTATCCAGATGCTGAAGGTGTGTTTTTGCTCCAATCAACTTGCCACGTCGCTGGGCGATAATTGCTGATGACGGTACATAGGCAACAACTCCTGTCGCTGTCTTGCTCGCTACCTGGGCTATGGGAATGGCCCCCGTCAACCTGAAGGTCCTCTTCAACGTCGCTATTATTGTCGTCGGTGTCGTCATTGCCTCGTTTGGTGAGATCAAGTTCGTCTTCATCGGCTTCATGTTCCAAATCGGCGGTATTGTCTTCGAAGCCACCCGTTTGGTCATGGTTCAGCGCCTTCTCAGCTCTGCTGAATTCAAGATGGACCCTCTCGTTTCCCTGTACTACTTCGCTCCTGTGTGCGCTGTGATGAACGGTGTCACTGCCTTGTTCGTTGAAGTGCCTAACCTGACTATGGGCCACATCTACAACGTTGGTGTCTGGACCTTGCTGGCTAACGCTGTTGTTGCCTTCCTGCTCAACGTTTCCGTCGTGTTCCTGGTAAGATAGTGTTTGCCAGCCTCGCATTTCCCATTTTGGTCGTTAACACTTGAACGCAGATCGGAAAGACTTCCTCCCTTGTCATGACCCTGTGTGGTGTACTGAAAGATATCCTTCTTGTCGCTGCATCGATGATGATCTGGCAGACTCCTGTTACCCCTCTGCAATTCTTCGGTTACTCGATTGCTCTGATCGGTTTGGTCTACTACAAGCTTGGTGGCGATAAGATTAGGGAGTACACCGGCCAGGCCAACCGGTCCTGGGCCGAGTACGGTGCCAACCACCCCGCTCAGCGCAAATCCATCATCATCGGTGCCGTTGTTCTCATCTTCTTCCTGCTGATCGGCTCCATGGCGCCCAGCTATGCCCCCGAGTCTGTGGACAAGGTCAAGGGCATGCTTGGCGGCGCAACTGCTGGAAATGCCTAAGGGACGCGGATAAATCTGCGTATAGGAAGAGCATGCGAGAATGCTCCTATGAGATGCGGCAACGCAGATACTGCTGGGTGAGAGCTATTCGTCACTTGTTGGCGGTAGCAAAATAGAATGCAAGATTCCATACGGCAGGAGTCTGGCTTAATACTTTTCATTCACTTTTCATATTGAAGCCCTTTGAAGGCATGTCACTGGCCATATATTTTCTTTACCTCACCCTCTCTGAATTAATGCGCGCTTCCGTTGAGATCGTCCACATGTTTGACCGACTGGCGGCCTGGCTCGGCGACATGCAGGGAATGCAGCCGGTCTCGCCTTCCTAGATGCGATGACATCCAGATGATATGCCTTGACCTTCGGAGGTATTCCCTTCTTTTCCGCATTTTGCATCACGGACATCGTCCGTACGGGGACTACAGAGGTTTACTGTTTTTGCCATCTTTCCTATGAACATTGACTGTCATGTTAGATTAGCACGAGGTTCCGGTGTCGGATGTGTGTTGTTTTCTGTTTCTTCAACTTCCTTCTCGCCGACGTTTTCTTTATCCCTTTTATCTTCTCCCTGTGAATATAGGATACTTCTCATGTGCTACCAAAATAGAGTTTGCTTTTTTCTTGGATGGACGAGAAATGCAATACATTACCTTATGTTCATCATCATGACGGTCGAGGTCCTTGGTTGGTTATCTTGTTCTCTCTCCTCGAGAAAACTCCCAGCCACGCCGGTTTTATCCTGAGGCATTCGGCCGATTTGCAAGGCTCCCAATCACATTTTGTTGTGGCAGCTGCCAAGCGGGCCCCAGTTACGGACCAATCATGACCCGGCTGAAACCTCAGGCCAGCAACAGCCGGATTGGCCAATAAATGTGCGGAGTGGCGCACAGAAGGGGCCGACGCGCGGACAGGGCGTGCTTTTTCCGACCAATAAAATTGGCTCTATGAGGACGCAGACCCACATTGCATTGACCGGCGTGGTGACCCATCAACCAATAATGCGGCAATCCTTACAGGCCGATCTGGATCTTGTGGGGGTTGCAAATCATTACAGTATTGTACGGTATGCGGCTGCCGGGCACCGTCGTGCTTTGCATAGCAACACTGCAAGTGCTGCAGGGCTTGGCACTGTATCTTACAGTATCAAGGCAAATTCTCTCCGCATCATCCAAAGAAGCTCTAAGCGACGCAAAAAAGATCCGCATCCGTCAGCGCCTGTTCACGCGTTCTTCTTCCAAATCTCTCTTCCCTCCGCTGATCCCGTGGATCTAAGCTCTCACACTTGTTGTCATCACCTTTCCTGTGTTCCTCTTCCTTCCTCTTCTTTCGTCCCAATTCCTCTCCTTCTCCTCACCTTCCATCACTCACTCATCTCTCAAAGTCTCTCCAACAACACACGGCCGTCTTCTGATATACCTCATTACTTCTCTTCTCCGAGCCCTTTGACAACCACCGCCTCCTCCGCATCTCTTTTCTTCTCATCGGCGTCATTCAACCATCTTGCTTCCATCTGCAGGTTACTCTAGCTCATTTTTATTAGCTCACTTAACAGGACAGAACGCAACAGTTTCGGATTCTCCCCTCCTAACCACCTTCGCAAGTCACTCGCCATGTGCCCAATGCTCCTCAGCGGTCTTGCGGATGGGCCCGCCATGGTCCTATCTCCTCGCCAGGAACACGCTTTTGTTCAGTTTCCTTGCCAGTCGCAGCTCGACTCGGCTTCTGCCGCGTCTCACAATTCATTCTTCAGGAATGGCGTGCACTCACAGGCCTCCTCGTCGTTCTCCAACAATGTCTTCTCCGCACCGAAGCTGGCCAACACCGCAGCCAGTTCTTCCAGAATTTCGCGCAAGAGATCGCGAGATGAAGCCGAGTTTGAAGAAGCCCTCAATGCTTCGAGCGCGCCTGCAGTGGCCGCGCCAGCGCCAGCGCCCAAGGAGGAGCCTATCTATGGGGAGGGTATGACACTGATCAATCCTCGCACCGGTATGGCTCTTTCTGCAGAGAGCCAGACAGGCACGTGGTACGAAGAACAGCTCGAAAACGCCGCTGCCACGGCGGCTCCTGTCTCGTCGCGGTCCCAAGTCGGTTCCTCCGAGCTCCACAGCCGCAAGTCTCAGCGTCTCGACCCATCCGCCTCCCGTGTCGACGACATCACGCTCGCCCACATTCAACAAAGACTTCACGAGACAACCGACGACGACAACCGTCGGCTCCTCAACGCTGGAGCCCGCACCAGCCCCTTAACCCCGAACGAACCCCAGGTTGACGACGCAACCCACCTCCTCGGAATCAGCTGGCAACGAATCTTTACCGACGACGTCGACATGGCGGCCGCCGTGCGTGGCTGGAAAAAGTACATCGACAAGCAATTCGCAGCGTACCTTCTGGACTCGCAGATCCTCATGAAGAACCGCGCGCTCAACGCGTACCTGGTCACAGCGACACCAATAATCCCTGCCGGGCCCGCCATCACCCCGGCCTTCTATCTCTTCAGCGAAGACCTCACCCAGGCTCAGCTTGTGGCCTCCTCCTGGGAACAATGCGTGCACAATCTCCGCTCGGTTCCCGTAATCTTTGAGCAAAACCAAGTTCTCAATGCTGCAGACAGACAATCCAGTAACAACAGCCCAGGCGTTCTAGGTCTGAACACCACCATGGAATCGGGCCTCCCGCTCCTGCAAACGATGTGCGCCCAGCCAGTCAGCAGCGATATGTGCGCGGGATTGAACAATAGCGTAGGAATGGCGACGGGGATGGAAATTGATACTTAAAAAGCAAGCAGTTCATCGACGACACAACCGCTAACGAAATCTCGACGACGGCGACCCAGAGCCGCTTTTCTTCTCGCTTCCGCATTTCGATTTTGCATTTTCCGCGGCGGATCTCAACAACCACCTAACCATTTCTGGTAGTTCTTTAACATCTTCGGCCCGTTGTCGTGGTCATTTATCGTAATTTTTGCGTCTCGTTTTTTTTCGGAGTTGCATTTGTGGGTTCTTTCTTCTTTTTCAAGTGTTATTTCTTTTCTTTATTCTATCTCTTCCAGCATCAAATATGAATTGTTGGAAATCTGAAATGAAGTCCGGGGAGGAGAAATAAGAAAAGGGTTGTAGTGGACGTCATGCTTCCGTATCTTACCATTTTACCTGTTTGTACTGTGTTTATGCCGATCAATCATTCCCATATAGCGGAGGAAAATAGAAAAACTAATTAAAGAAAGAAAAACCGATTCTTCAAGAGCGTCCCATGTTATTTGACTTGAATTAAAAAAAAAAATCTCATTAACTACGTATATCGTTTTGTAATTAGACTCACATGATCACTAGCTAAGTATATATCGCAGAGGCAGGTTGGACTACCGGCTACCAGATACTGACCTGGCATCGCTTGATAGCTGTACAGGGTATGTAGACAATCTATTTTCCATCCTTCCGTCGGTAAACGTAACCGTCATCGCGTCTCAAAGTTGAATCGTAACGATTTTGTATTGCGTCGATTTGATTCCCTTCATCGTCTTGCGGCTCCTCAGCTCAGAGGCCAGGGCCGCGACGCAGGTGGTAACTACTGCACTGGCCCTGTGCTGACGCCGCAAGGTTGTTGCCTATGGTTTAGCCGATCTTCTCGACGATGACCTCGGAGTGCCCCTTCGACTGGCTTTCCTCGTCGGTGTGGTGGGCCTTGAGCGAATCCCTGAGGAATAGGCCGTCGATTTCTTCTAGAGTTAGGTTGGCGGTCTCGGGGTAGAAGAAGTAGATGAGCTGCGACGACGCGGGATTAGTAAATGACGGCAGTAGACGGTGATAGTGGGTTCCACTTACGGGGATGAAGGAGAAGTTAAGACACATGAAGATAAGATAGGTCTTCCAGCGCAGCTTTTCCAGCAGGATGGGAGTAATCATGGCGACGAAGAAGTTCCAGAGCCAGTTTGCCGAGACCCCGATGGATTGTCTATTTTGAGGTTAGAAGATCACGCGGAATGTTGAGTGCCACTTGGCATATGGACTTACCCCTTGGTGCGCGCATGTAGAGGGAGGAGCTCGGGTCCGTATGGCCATGGGATGCAATTTGTGGATGCTCCAAAGATGAGCATGAACAAGAAGAAGAATGCGACGGCCGCTGTCGCCGTGGGCTTTGCCTGGGATGTTCCTGATCAAATGTTAAGGCGCTGAGTTCTCGGAAACGAGGAAGTTGAAGATACCTTCAAACGAAAACAGGATGGCAAGCATCAACATGCAGAAGCCTAGACCGAATGATCCCCACATCATGGGGTTTCGACGTCCAAGGCGATCTGCATACATTGTAGGATACAATGAACCTAGAGCGATATGATTAATGTGTTGCGTCTTGTGCACGAATATGTCGAGGTAAATCCTACCGATGACAAACATGATCTGAATCACTCCACCAACGAGCGAGCTCGTCTTTGCTGTGAGGCCAACATTGTCCTGCAAGACTAGGTAATGAGTCAGAAAAGCTCTAGCCCCCACTTGGAAACAGCAGTCTGATTCTCACCTGTTGTAACGTAGAACTGGCTTCTTGTCAGGTTAAACAGTCTGCAAACGTGCATCCGGGTCACTTACAACGATGATATTGGTACCGCCCATTTGGTTGATGAACTGGAGCCCATAAGCCATAAGGACCCGTCGACCAGTCTGCAAGTCATCTCTCTTAAGGAATATTTGAGACCATCTGTATTCTCCACGCGCGCTTTCCAACTCGAGTGCTTGTAAAATTCCTTCAGACTCGGCAAGGACCTTCGGGTGATCAGGTGCCCGGTCATACACCTCACACAAAACCTGCAGTGCTTCCTCGTTACGACCTTTCCTGTATAACCACCGGGGACTTTCTGGGAGCCTGTCACACAAGTTAGATCTGACCAATATAAATTCAAGTGCAGTTGTACGCGGAACCGGCCGACTTACCCAGCAACCAAAATGACTACAAGCACGGCGAATATCTCCTGACAAGCGATAGGTAATCGCCAACTGATTGACCCTGTAACATAGGTCATACCATAGTCAAACCAATAGGCGAGGACAATCCCAACCCCAACGGCAAGCGGTAGGCTGCACACAAATTTTCCCCGTTTCCGCGCCTCACATAGCTCCGCTTGGTAGACAGGCACTAATGTTGACATAATACCAGTGCCGATACCGTTGACGAAGCGGGATATGAGTAACTGGGTTAGGGAGTATGAGCATGTCTGAACCGTACCACCGACCTATAGAACCACGCATTAGTCGCTGTCCATCTCATCTCATTCATTCATCCATTCATCCGCGGACGGCACTCACCACTACATAGACCATCGAAAACCACATAGACTTTTGAAACCCAAGCCTGTCTGTTGTCATGAAGGCAATAAAGGTACCGAAGAAGCAGCCCAGATTGTAGATAGACACTAGAAATCCGAGCATGCCCGCGCGGGGGTGGTTGACGATGTTCAGAAAGTCTTCATTGTTGATGATTCCGGAGAAGACACCCTGATTATAGCCTGGATAAAGACAGAGTTAGCACACCAACCATGAATTTGCAAGGCTTTTATGGTATCCCACCGAATAAGACAAATGCAATCTGGCAGGTGATCAGAATCGCCATCCGGAGGCCTAGCCCTCGACTATACATCTTGATCTTAGCCATGCTGCGAGTGGAAAGACGCGATGAGACGTCGGGAAGGAGAATCGGTTCAGAAGATGCTCCAATGGATAGTTAATTAGGAAGTATTTATGTATGCCACACGATGCAATATAGGGGGGGCAACGAGTGGATGATGCAGGCCATGCAGATCTACGACATACCTGCTACAACCCGGGAGCTCGGGCGCGCACAGCGCGGAGCTTTTACTGCTCTCCCAGCAGGTTTAGTCCTCCCAAAAGTCCATTGATCCATTCGAGACGGTCACAGGCGCAATGCTCCATACCAGATTCCGCGGAAATCGGGGAAACTCTCACGGCTATGCTAAAGATGGAATCAAGGAGGAAATGGTGATCGAGAACTCCAAGGAAAAGTAGGCAGCATCAGGCGGGACCGCAGATTTGGTCCTATCATTGTAGTCCGTGAGTCGCCTTTTCCTTACGCATTCCTGAAGTTCAATGGGGGCTCGGAGCAGAGCCCGAGCTTGGACGAGGAAAAATCTTCCCAGCAAGTCTGGAGCAGCCCAAGAATAAGACGTGCATCATGCTGAATCTTATTTGCATACTCAAGCTTCATTTTGACATCACTCTGTGCCATGATCACAGGCAAAAAGCAGGTTGTGGACTGAAACAGAAAAGGGTTGCCTTTGAGGTTGGACACGACACCATCACTCGACGCACTTTAGGATATCATACGACTTCTCATCACGGTTATCTTTCTTTCCAAAACTTCCGGCAGGGGTGACCCCTTGTTCTGGTGAGGGTTCCGCATCAGCTAGATCTGTCCTAGGCGTTAGACAAAGTCCCATTATAGAAGCTGGAGCCAGAAGGCGATGATCACAAGCATATAGTTCAGTCCCTTTTGCTGTGGAATGGCAAAGAAAGCTTGTGTGGGGCAGTCCTACTTGAATGCACGATGACGCCGAGTCAGATGAGTGAGCTTCTGACAGTACTTTCGTGATGGTGCTGGATGATGGGAGAGGAAACCAGTGGGAAGTGGTGGACAAGAGGAATCTCACCGTGTACTACTTCTATCCACAGCCACCACAACCACGTGACGAAGGCAGCGCAATGGTGGTTCCCACAAAACTACAAAATAATACATCAGATGAAGCAGAATTGACTTGTGAATTCAGGAAGATATATACATACAAAGTGCTGCACATTTTGCCCGCATATCATGTAATTGAGATAGAAGGGCGGACTTTTGGAGCACCGCCAATTCCCCCATGGGGAGTAGCCCTATTGCGCATGGAATGTGGACAGCCAAAAATAGTTAGATTCCATATTTCATGGTGGGCTGTTCGTGGTAGACGATCTTCTGCCACTCTAAATAATGACTGACTAGTACTGAACTCTGATTGATGGCTGGCTACCTACAGGGAGGCGCTCATTCCTACTGACGATCGATTACCTGGTCAAGTAACTCGATACTCCCGGGATGGGCAAAAGGTGATCGCTGATCAAGAGACCGGAAAAAAATCTCCGGTCTCCGGCAGCAGGCCGAGAGGCTTTTATTTTTAATCTTAATGGATCATCAACGGTCCTGCATCTGATCGTCTAGCTCTAGACTTGGTGTTCAGAGGATAGGTGCATAAGATCATATGCGTTCAAAGCTTGCGCCACACACGCGCTTGCCTCAGTTCTACCTAATCGCTACCATAATCACTTTCATCGTCGTAGTAGTCGCCATACTGCCCTGCAAAGGCAGCATCGACACCGTCCGGGTCCTCCTCATAGTCATCCTCCTCCTCGTCGTACTCGTCCATTTCTTCGTCCGGAATCTTTTCTGACTCAGGTGCTGGTCCGAGCACCTCCTCGTTGGTATGTGCGCGGTCAATTTTGCCAACCTGTACTCCCGGCTGAAGGGGCTTCTCCCCTGGAAATTGTGCGGGCCTTGGAGGGGGAGCGGGAGAAGCGGCAGGCTTGGCAGTTGCCAGTGAAATCGCCCGCGGTTCCACACTGGCACTGCGGCGTGAAGCCACACTCTGGCTTCGACTCCGGCTCCTGCTCATACTCTCCGCCTTGGCCTTGGCAGCCTCGTCGGCCCCTTCATCGCCGAACAATGACTCCAAAAGGCGATAGTTGATCTTCTTACTAAACCCTCTGCGTTCGAGCATGCGACGAGTTGCTTCGGCGGGAGTAGATGCCCTGGTGCTTCTGCCATCCGCATCCTCCCCGTCCCCCTCAAGGTAGGTGACGTCTCCCAGCCTGCCCCTTCGGCGTTTACGAGGCTTACGCATTCCTGGCTGGGAGTCTGCCTCCGCCAGCGCTCGTTTCAAGGCCTTGGCTTGTTGTGTCCGCAAGTAGTCCTTGTTCTCGTGCACCCAAATTCGTTCTTTGATTTCAACCTCGGCTGGAGATAGAAGACAGTTGGCGACCTCAGGATCATCTTCGAATTCGGAGGCGTCAATTTCTGCTCGGTCAGAGACTTTGTTCTCTTGCTCCTGGCCCGAAGCCACACTCTCAATCATGTTAGAGCCTTTCGATAAGAGAGCCGTCATCTCGTTTTCAAGAGCTTCCTCCGATGCAATCTGATCAGCGGTTGGCGGCGGCAGCTTTGGTCGTTTGGGCGCAGCGGGGCGTGCCGATTTTGGTATTGCCACTTCTTCTCCAACTTCCGATACAACCTCGTTGAGCACAGAGGTTACTGACGCTCGCCGTCGGCCACCGTCCGCCGTGGTCAGCGCCGGGTCAATGGGGAGACTGGGAATAGCGAAGCCATCAGCATCAAGACGCCTTGGCTCAGCAGAAGTCGCGTCCCGCAAGTCTCCCTCGATCTCAGCCGCGGTGTCCGAGGGCTTTCTTTTTATGCTTCGTGATGGCTTTCTTCCCTCTCTAGCTCTGGTAAAGGAAGGGGGATCATGCGCATTCTCCAGTTGCACAGAGCGAAACTGATCGACAGTAAGCTCAGCGCTCTCCGTTGAACTAAATTCATTCAAACGCTGGTTAATGGTGATCTCGGTGACTTTCACCACATAAACGACCTCACGAACGGTTCGACGAAAATTGTTCATTCGAGCTGCAAGGATCAAAGCAGCGCCACAAATACCGGCCGGACGTCGACCGGTAGTCATCCAATCACGGTTCATTCGCTGAACAATGCGCACTGCCTCGCTGGCAACTTGCATCGTCGCCGTCCCAAATTCGAGTTGCTTGGCGAACCGATAGATCAAACTCTCTGGATCAATCGGGTTCATCAAAAAGACATTACCGCCAAGACGTAGTTCATCTAGTAGGGCTTTGTATGTTCGACCGAGTTTAAATACATTGACCTGAACAGAGTTAACGGTGTACGGACCCAGAGTTTAATTGCCGTAGATTAGATTACTTACCATCAGTACGTCGGCAAAATCAATAAGCATGACAGTGTTCCCATCTTGTCGTCGACAAGCGATATACAGACAGACAGCAGCGACCGTCTTCGTCCGACGCCCTTGGATGAAGTTTAAGCCGACAGCGAGCTTGAAAACCTGACCAGCGGCTTTCATGGCACTCTCCGGGATGTTCAGAGCACGACTTAGTTGGTTTATATAACGAGTTCCTTGCCGAAGTCAGCACGAGCTAGTCGAAAAATGAGGGGCATGAAATACCATACCGTTTTGTTCTGTGATTTCTCGACTCTCCATAGCACCTCCTCGTTGAAAGCCCGGTCCATAGCTGCGGACATGGGTTTGGTCTTCCCCGACGAACGTTCCTTGAACGACCGCTGCACCCGATGATGTTTCACCGAAAGTGACTTCGGAGACAATATTTGCCTCACTAATGACAGTACCACAGCCCGAGCAAACCTTCTGACCGTCATCCTCCACGATATGAGGAGCTGGACATCCAGGATTGGGACATGTAGTGGTCTTAGGATGGGTAGTAGGCCTGGCGGCCTGGGGGCGTGCGATTGGTTGAGGCCGTTTAATCGGAGTCGGAGTAGGAGCCTTGAGGCTCGCCAAACGCCCTACCGGCGGAGCTCTCGGACCACTCCTAGGGGTCATGGAGGGACGCATGTTAGGTCTAAAGGCAGACATTATGCACAACGTGGTGTTCTCGGAGGACAGGCTGAGTTGGAATTTGACCAAATAACCATAGGCTGGAGGATGTACCTCAGATAGGCGGGGCGTTGAGCATAACGGACAAGGGTTTACGAAGAAGCAGACAACGTGCTATAGACCAGTCCTCGACAGTAAGAGTACAACAATTGTGCTCTGAACCTGATATACGGCGTCGTTGAGTGGACCAATCACGAAAAGGAAAGTCGATTTTGACTTCCAAAAAGGGAAAAATAGTGGGCTGGGGGAAGGAAAAATGTCCAGAGAACCGGGAAGGAGAGAGTGAGCACTCCGAGGTCGACCAGAATAAATAACGATTTTATATGGAATATTTTGAAATTATCGAATGAAAGAGCAAGAGCGACCAGTCGTTACCCCCAGTAACAAATGAGAAATAGGGACGAAGAAAGTCTCGATGGCTGGTGAAGACGATGAAGGAAGGATGAGAAGATACGAGATTTGCTGGGGGGCGACTTTGCACGCGTCAAAATTTGTCCGGTTCAGTCATGGTGGCCCAGTGGGATTGTCACGTGAAGGGGGTTGCCTCATGGAGCGGCGGTTCGATTCTCGGGGAGAGGGCATTTTATAGAATCAATTGAGGGCAGTTTAAGCAGTCATTTCAGTTTAAGAGGAAGAAACCTTATCATCGCATTTTAAGTGTGATCCGTTACTGTTTCTGACCTCCGGACTTCAAGGACCTGTACTTCATTGACAAAGAAGAGATCGCTCTCACTTTACAGCCTCGATGTGAAGACAATGGCGGCCTATGCTCCGTACCTTAATCTATTATCACCGTCGCTCATTTTCTTTGCAAGATTGTCGGAATCCTGAACTATAGGTAAAAAGTACAGCTATAGGCATCATACGGAGTACAGAGTACAGCAGATCTAATCATCATCAGATTAGGTTGTCGCTAGAAGTGGTTCCTCCCCGGATTAAATGGATGTTCGCCACTCGGTTCTACTCCGTCGGTTCCGTTCCATCACCAGAGATTAACATCACAACTGCAACGATGTCCACGAGATAGCCTTTCAAGGCCAACGAAACACCATCACATGTGTTTGGCTGGGTCTTCTGCATTCCAGGGGAATCATGGGACTGACGTTACCTTGCGCTGTGGTATGCCGCGAATCCGCCGTTGAATCATACGTGGGCCTTCCGTTGCGATGCGAGATTTGTGCGTGGTTTAGTGTATCTTGAAGATCCACACTTTGGAGCTTCAGGATGAACTACGCATAAAAGTCGCATTTTCGCCTCGTTTCGACTGCATTCATCTACGTCAAATTTTACTCTTTATTAATGATGAAGAATCTGTATTTCAAAAGATTCAAAGATAGTCATTTGTCATCAGTTGCACTTCAAAAACCATGCGATCGCCTGTTCCCGCTGCTGCACTTCAGTATCATACATGCTCTTTTCTTTCATACTGCATGCTCTCATCATCATTGACAGGACACACAGCTTGTACAAGATCTCTCGAAACTGCAATTGCATAAATAGAGATCCTGGCTGACTGGTGCTGCATTTTACCAACTTGCCATTGTCCATCTGGGGCAACCCTAACCGTACCCAACCTGGGCTGTCGCCTTTCTTTCAGATCTTCTGAGTTGAGCATACATCTTCCTCTGAAGATAACCATGTCTACGGAAATGTGGTCTCCTCCAGCCTCGTTCCCTGTAGCGTCGAGTGCACGTTGCCTCACAAGCGTGTTTTTCGTTAGCAATGTGCATTGCTCTTCGTGCGTCGCGTACATCACCGAGGTTCTCTCAGAAGAACCAGGGGTGGAAAATATCTCAGTTTCTATCTTGACGCATGAAGTCCGCGTGCTGCACAGCTTAGACTCGAAGCCAGCAGACTTAGCCAGTGCCCTCATTCGAGCAGCCTTCGAAGTCCATCATGTTACCACATACGATCATGATGGCACGGTAATATCCGATCTTGATACAACGTCAGAATCTGGATTTTTCTCTGCCCTCCATTCCCCTGCATCCGCCTCGGCTTCCGAAAACAGGCGGCATATCCTCAATTGCGATGCTTGCAGGAAAGAAGAATTTGAGCGACAGACAGCAGCATCAGCAGCAGCAGCGGATACATCGAAAGAAGCTACTGCGACTCCTTCGACAGATGTCAAAGCCCAAAACTCCTCTGACGTTGAAAGTCCTGTTCCCCGAAAGTCTCTAACAGATGCGAGTAGCTCAACCGTCGTGAGTGACACTCAGCAGGTGCGTTCGCCGGGTGATAAAGAGTTCCTTGCTCGTATCAGCATTGGTGGGATGACTTGTGCATCGTGCGTCAATACTGTTACAAAAGAGGTCCAACAGCTCGACTTTGTCCGTGAGGTGACCGTCAATCTTCTCACCAATAGTGCAACGCTGCTCTATACAGGCCCTCAAAGAAACATCGACAAGGTTGTTGACTTGATAGAAGACATCGGTTATGAAGCTTCTGTGGACGAAGTTGAGCCGGTCATTGCAACTCCACCTTCGTCTCCAGTCTATCTCGCCGAAATTGCCATTGGTGGAATGACCTGTGGCTCCTGTTCTGCGACCATCACCCGAGGGCTTGAAGAAATGCCCTTTGTGACGGAAGTTTCTGTGAATCTCCTGGCTCACAGTGGCAGAGTTCAGTTTGTGGGACGGGAAAATGTTGATGCCATTATGGAGAAAATCGATAGCCTTGGTTACGAGGCCTCCCTCGACAACATCCAACCTGCGGTCGTGAACAACGAGCAGAAGAAACAGAAACGGACAGTCTCAATTCGCGTGGATGGCATGTTCTGCCACCATTGTCCGAAGCGGGCTCTCGACTCTTTGAAGGTGTTTCCCGACGTGGAATGCGAAGGAACATTGTCCCTCAACAGCAACGTGCTGAAAGTTACATATACGCCTGGCCCTCCTTCATTGACAATCCGGGCCATCATTCAGGCCATTGAGTCAGCGCATGATGCTTTCCAGGCATCTGTCTTCCATCCTCCCAGTCTCGAAGATCGATCTCGCGCCATGCAGCTGCACGAACGTCGCCGATTGTTAATGCGCTTTACCTTTGTTTTGCTGGTGGCGATCCCAACTTTCTTGATTGGTATTGTCTTCATGAGCCTTGTGTCATCGAACAACGGGGTTAGGAAATATTTAGAGCAACCGATGTGGGCTGGAAGTGTCTCCCGGATGGAATGGGCCCTCTTCATCATGACCACGCCGGTCATGTTCTATGGCACAGACATTTTCCACGTACGAGCCATGAAAGAGATCTATTCACTTTGGCGACCAGGAAGCCGCACTCCAATACTGCGAAGATTCTATCGCTTCGGCAGCATGAATCTTCTGATTTCTGCTGGCACCACGGTGGCATACGTGTCTTCGTTGGCTGTTCTCATCATGGATGCCGCCGCAAACTCATCCACCAGCAGCCACAGCACAACATATTTTGACTCAGTGGTGTTTCTGACGTTGTTCATCCTCGCTGGTCGATTCATGGAAGCCTACAGCAAGGCGCGGACAGGAGATGCAGTTGCGTCTCTCGGAAAGCTCAGGCCCTCTGAAGCAAGATTGGTCGAAAAGTCCACTCCTATCGATCAGGCCGAATCTGGGGAATCATCCTCGCTTGAGAGTCAAAAGCGGATTGCAGTTGATCTCCTCGAAATCGGAGACGTTGTCAGCATCCCTCACGGCGCCTCTCCTCCCGCAGACGGTGTCATCATTGGTCCAAATACCTACCAGTTCGACGAGAGTTCCTTGACTGGAGAATCCAAGCCAGTGCAAAAGTCAGCGGGTGAGCAAGTTTTCACAGGATCTGTGAATGTTGGCCAGCCCGTGAAAATCAAGATTACTGCTCTCGGCGGTTCTTCCATGCTGGACCAGATCATCCACGTGGTCCGCGAGGGACAGAGCAGACGAGCTCCTCTGGAAAGGGTTGCAGACGTACTCACATCCCATTTCGTACCTGTGATCACACTCATAGCAATCCTCACATTTATCATCTGGCTCTCTCTCGGGCTTTCTGGAGCGTTGCCCCCGGACTACCTTGACACGACGCGGGGTGGCTGGACTTTTTGGAGCCTACAGTTTGCAATTGCTGTGTTCGTTGTTGCCTGTCCGTGTGGGTTGGCCCTTGCTGCCCCTACAGCCCTCTTCGTGGGCGGTGGGTTGGCTGCTAGACACGGCATTCTCGTCAAAGGCGGAGGAGAGGCGTTTCAAGAAGCGAGCCGCCTCAACGCGATCATCTTCGACAAGACGGGTACTCTTACAGAGGGCGGTAGTCTGAAGGTGTCTGACCATGAAGTCCTTGTTACGGATGCTGAGCAGATTCGAGTCGCCTGGAAGCTTGCTCAGCAGCTGGAGGAAAGCAGCAATCACCCAATCGCTCAAACGGTTTCTGCTTTTTGCAAAGGGCGTTCGGAAATTCCCGTCTTTGCTTCCGACATCGAAGAAAAATCTGGACAAGGCATGGTGGGCACCTTCACCGTCTCAATTAATGATCCTGCATCAAACTCCTCGACGACAGTAGTCTATGACGCCGCGATCGGCAACGAGGCTCTCCTCCAGAGCCTTGCTTCAGTAGACACTTCCCGTCTTTCCGGTCTGCTGAAAGAGTACCAGTCCGCAGGAAAATCCACTGCGATCCTCTCACTCCGCAAAATCGAACCAACGTCTACAGACAAACCCTCGTTCACGCCCGCCATCGTCTTTGCCACAACTGATGCCATCCGTCCACAGGCCTCAGAAATCATCTCTCAGCTCCGCAAGCGGAACGTCGATGTCTTCATGTGCACCGGGGACAACCAAACCACCGCCTACGCCGTCGCAGACATGGTCGGCATCTCCCGGTCAAACGTAATGGCCAACGTCATGCCAGCCGGCAAAGCAGACTTTGTCCGCAAGGTCCAGGATGGCCTGTATCCCGTCCGAAACGAAGACGAAGCCGAAAGCCAAACGAACCGATCCGGCTCACGGTCGATCGTCGCCTTCGTTGGCGACGGCGTTAACGACTCGCCCGCTCTCGCAGCCGCCGACGTCAGTATCGCCATGGCGTCCGGCTCTGACGTCGCCATGAACTCGGCCAGCTTCATCCTCCTCAACTCCGAGCTGGATACCATTCTCCAGCTTGTCCTCCTCAGCCGGCGCGTCTTCAACCGCGTCAAGATGAACTTTGGCTGGGCGGTTGTGTATAATCTCTGCCTTGTGCCTGTTGCTGCGGGCGTGTTCTATCCCATCGTCAGCGGACAGAAGCATATGATGATGGACGGCGAGATGGTCACTGTCAATAACCACTGGAGGCTTAGTCCGGTGTGGGCTGCGTTGGCCATGGCGTTGAGCAGCGTTTCGGTCATCTGCAGTAGTCTTGCTCTCGCGATTGACGGCCAGACGGTGAAGAAGGTGTTGGGTCGGTCTAGGTCTTGAAGGAGTTGGTTGAAAATTCTTATCATGTCACGGGCTGGCGTTGGGTATTGGAAGGGTATCGGAATGGGAGGGATTATTTTGATGACGGTTATGACTACGAACGACTTGTAAATACTCATAACTTGTTTGTCGTCTTGATCGACAACGAAGTTGTCATTCCTTGTGGCTTAATAACTATGCATGGCTATGGCTTTATGGCCACCACTTATACCTAATCGCGATGTACCATTACCCCTAATTCGAGAAAATTAAGATATTAATCTAGAGATATGAGATCCAACCCCTCAGTAAAACCTCTTGGATATTGCGACTGCTTGCCCTAGAGCAGATAGTAGAAATAAAAACTATTATCCCAGACACCAAGTGAAAAAACGTGTAGGGCGGCCGCTTCAGGCAAGGTCATCCGTCCGTACCCCAAATTTCGGCAATCTTCTTACTGAGCACTTTGCCCATCTTCTTACGGCCAACCAATGTCTTTGTGCGTTCAAAAACCATATCTTCTCGGCCCTTAGCATCCAGTTTCTCGAAAGCTTCGATGAACTCTCGCGGAGTGGACCATCGTTTTTGAATCTCAAGGGCCTTCTCCCCTGTGACGCCCCTCGTGCACATGAGCATCTTGAGAAAAACATCGCGGAGAGACAGGATATCGGATTTGGAGGTAAGAGCAGAAAAGGTAGAGAAGGTGACGGAGTATGTAACTGACGGATCACGAGCTCGGAGTCGGTCAAGTGCTGTGAGATAGGATTGAGCCGAGGACAATTGTCGACTAGGGATCAGGCTGAGGGTGTGTGTTGGTGGCGAAAAGCAGTACATCTTCTGTAGTAGAAAAGTCATGCGTGCCAGATAGCGGATCGTATCATCGAGATTCCGCGTCTGCTTGACGAAGTAGCCGTTGACGACCTGCGTCGAGGCGATGGCGGATGCCATCATTTCCTGATATTTCATGGCACTGGCACTGCCGACATCGTGGGTAATGGCGAACTCTTCGATTAGGTAGATGACGTTCTTGATGCCGGAGCGACGGAGACGGAATTTTTGTTCGTGGAATCGCCCGTCTTTGATAGACCCGAGGAGATCGTCCATCCTTTTTCGCTCCACGATCCAATCCAGCATCACCTCGTTGCATTCCTCGCCGTATTGTGAAAGGAACGTGTGGTCATTGCATCTGGCGACCCACATTGCATCTCCCAGTTCCAGGGCGCGTACTTCGGGGGTGATGCCTTTTTTGCTTAGCTCATTGGCAATGTAGTCACGGTCTTTGGATGACCGGACCTCGCGCGTGTCCAGTACCAGCTGGATTGTAAAACTGTTGGCGGGAAGTGTGATAGGTTCAATTCTGATCTCATCAATAGGATTTCTTCCTCGATCGTTGTCTTGTATTTGAATGTCTTCGTTATTCTGATCGTCTCGTATAAATTCTGGAACAACGATATCGTTGCTGTTATCACTAAGCCTCGGGCCAGCACTGGCGCCTGTATTGCTTTGAACATGTGTACTCGGGGCGCCTTGTTCGATTGACATTGAGCCCTAATAACGTTAAGTTCTGCTTCTTCATCCTTTACTGTCGTGCCTTACTGTTTGATGCCTGAAAGTCAACGTATTTGAATCTCCCCCGGGCAAAGTCTTCTTGATTCTCTTCGCAACTTCCCAACCTTCCTCAGTTAGCGCATACCTCCGGAGGGGCCGTCCATACTCGTAAACAAGCTCCTTCTGAAGAAGCGTCTTCATCGAATTCCAAGCGGTGTAAAATTTGGAAGGGTCAGGAGGGGCCGTGAAAGAACTGTCGCAATGTGGCTGAGCCTTCTCGATCAACTGAGCTTTCGTCAAGCCTTGAGACGCGTTCTCGTCCAGCGTTGCTAGACCTAGGAGTAGGGCGTAGGGACCGGAGCGCAGAGAAGGCACATATGGCTTTGCTTTCCGTGGTTTCTTCGCTGGCTGATCATCAACACCCTCATCGGACGTTCTTTTGCTAGCTGACGCCTTCTGAGGGTGTTCGGGCATCGGTAGCCCATTTTCTTCACAGTAAGCCTTCAGTTTCTCCGTTAAGCGCTCACATAGTTTCGGCCCAAGTCCGTTCAGCTGTTGTGCCTCGGACGGATGCTGAAAGACGAGCGGACAAGCCTTCATCGACTCATAGGCTTTCTTGTATCTGGCAACGCATTAGCTTCGCTGATAGAGGGAATTTGTCCAATAAGTATACTGACACTGTGACGCCTTTGCTGTTCCGTTCACGAGCCTGATCTAGCCATTCTTTGATCCACCCCAGGAGGAGGGGATTTGCACAGGTCTCACTCATTCTTCCTTCCGTCTACGAGCGATTTATCCGTCGAATTTTCATCATGAACTCAGAGAAATCAGCGATGCTGCTTTCACAGAACTCTCAGTTGAGAGAGCCTGATAAACACGTTTTTTGTTGGATTTCACGTGTATTTCCACTTTTGGCAAGATGAGGGAGGTGTGGCGTTGTTTGTGTGGCGTAGGTGGCATAATACATACCGTCCATCCGAACATAGTCACGTGATTAACAGGGTCCTTCCCTCTTTGGAGTTCACTTGCTGAACCTCAGGCTACAAGTATCGATGCCTTAGGTTTCTTAATAGTTCTGAAAACCCGTGTTGAGTGCTGTTGCCTAGACTATCCGTCGTACCTAATGATAATTGCAAGCTTTAGATACGGACCAAGGGAATCCAGATCTTTTGGGGGACCAGTGGTTGTTCACCAACAAGATAATTGCAGAGGATGACGTCGATGGTCCCGCAACAGGAGATCTACCTAAGAACACGCAGAGTTGTAGACATAAAAACGGAATGCACCTCCGTTATGTAAATCAATCCATCGTTGAATGCAATGTATTTCTCGGTTTGATCAATATTTTCAGTTTGTGTGAATGGAATAATGTCTGATGCACCAGAGTCCCTTCGCGCGCCAGAGCCTATATCGGCAGGGCTGGACAAGAGTACACATAATGACGAAAAGAAGCAAGATGACAACCTTGGGCCAACTGACAGCCATGTACTTTCTCAGGTAGAGCCTGAGGACGAGGCCAAAGGACTGGCTCAGAAAGCTGGAGTCACCAACGATGTCTCAGACATCGGATGGGGAGAATCTGACAAAATCGAAGAGAGAATTGTGACGGGATTGTCGAATGAGGATCTCTGGATGCTGATCCGTCGGTTCAATAAGGTATACTTGCTTTCAAGCCCTCGAAAGGAAATGCTGACAAGTGCAGCAAATCTACTGCGTCAAAGCTGTTCCGAATCCCCCATTACAGAAGCTGGATCTCAATCGGGCAGAAGATGAGAATTTCTCCCCAGATAAGCTGAGGGCTACTCTGGAGAGATTCTATACAACAGTGGTTATTGGCTTGACCAGTCTAGTTAAGCACATCGCTAGGCTTCGCTCATGGAGAGAGCCTCGGCGAACAGCAGCCTTTTGCGCAGTACGCTCGTCCCACATTGCGGCTAGTGGCCAATGAAGACTGAACAATATATACAGGTATACTCCGTAGCCTGGCTCTCGGACCTCCTCGTTCCCACGCTCTTTGGTACGATGCTTGTTCTGGTTATCTGGCCTCAATCTCGGAAGATCCTGTTCCCTCCCGCACCTCTTGCCCTGGTCGATAAATCTACCGGTGGCGTGCAGAAACCTAAGGCTGGAGTGCTCGGTTCCCATGACAGTGTGACGGGGGCTCCGGAGAAATATAAAGGTGAAGCCGCCGAGCAAGAAGCAAGTAATCTAATCACTAGCGTTGCCACTGTTGCTGTGGGAAGCGCTGCCGGGAAACATGATCAAGGCACACCGGAGGATGCTCCCATGGAATCGTCAGTCCCAGACGCGATGGATATCGTGTCGAAGACAGCCGATGCACAAGCTGCTGCTGGTGGAGAAGTGCCAGCCGATACTCACGACAAGACCAGGCAACCTATGAAGGAGACGGTGTTGAACGGCGCGAATCTGGCAATGCGAGTCCTCAGTGATATCATTGATACTTACGAGAGGTTTGGAAAGTAAGCTTTGGGTTCATGATACATAGTAGTGGCCCCATGGTTCTGACGTTCTGGCTGCAGTGCTCTCTCGCCAACACCACCTTTTTCGGCCTCAACCCCTTGTCTTCGCCTATCCAGCGTGCTCGCGGCCGGATTTCTGGGGTCATTATTGACTTCAAGCTATGTGTTCGTAAAATTGAGCACTTTCCTTTTTGGGTTTGTCTTTTTCGGTGATCCAATTCTTCAACGTCTCATGAGCTACTTGAATCATGAATTCCCACATTGGCAAAAGCTTCTCGAATTGCAAAAGTATGTGCGGCCCATAAGAGACACATGACAGACCGTCCGCTGACCTGATATCAGTTCCCTCTTGAAAGGAGTCCCTACTAATGCTCAGCTTACCCTCACACTTCTTCGCATTGGCGAATCGAATGCCGCACCCTTACCGCCGCCCCCTTCAAGCTCTCTCCATAAAACTCCGTCAAGGCCCGCCTCGATCCACCACGATCAATTGACCTTGGGAGCCACCGACGAGGAAATCAACCGAGCTGCAGCTCCTGAGCCGGAACAAGACGCAGTGCACGATACTCACGAGGACGAAAAGCCTAAGAAGAAGAATCTTGGTGCCAGAATAATTGGGTTTTTCAAGGGCACCACAGCGACGGGAATCGAGACCAAGCTCGCCGTTGATCGGGTCCGCGCCCAAGCTGGATCACATCATGCGAGGAATCATGTCGGTATCCTACGCAAGAAAGGCGTAGAGACCTTGCCCTACGGCCCTGTGGAGTTCGACGCAAGGTACAAGGGTAAACGAGGAACTGTGGTGATTGACTCCTCCCAGCAACCGCCGCTACTGTATTTCACGACAGACCCGGCTGTCAATCAGGGCGACTACAGATTGGATAGTAGAAAGAAAGGCACAGTGCTCTTCACAATACCGGTCACCGAAATCCAGGAAATGCGCAAGATCGGCGGGATGGGGTGGAAAGGGAAATTGGTTGCTGGCTGGGCTGTTGGCAGCAAGGAAGTTGTGGATGGCTTGGTCCTCATTGGGAAGCATCCGCACGATTCCTATCAGCTTACAGCGATGAGTACTCGAAACGAACTGTTCAACCGCTTGGTTGCCATTGATGGACAGGTTTGGGAAAACTTTTAATCATCATCCTACATTTACTGAAATACTCCTAGGTTTGGAAATGATGGTCCTGGATGATATCCAGACCCCACTGTACCCGTGGACGGACGGCTAGATTGAAGCTCTTATAACCTTTTAACGATTCATTATAATCTGATCGTTTACTGCGTACATACTTTTCATTTGGAGCATTATCAAATTCCATGGTCTAGCAGATATGTACATGTCTATTGGCAGTAAAAGTCTCCAGTTATACTAATATCCTCATTTCCCCAATACCTCCTGCTCGTAATAATCTTTAACAGCCTGCTCAAATGACGAGTCACGCTTGAACCCCAGCGCAATAGCCTGAGAATTATCAAATCGCGTAGGCCACGAGTCCAGAATCGGCCGAAGCGTCGGATCCTCCTTCTCCTTCAAAAGCGCCAGCTTATCCTTCCCGCCCACCTTCTCCAGCGCATCCATCATTTCCTGCACCGTGACGCAGATACCAGGCACATTGATCGACCGGATATGCGGAGGCAACGCATCACCCGACAACGACAGCGTAAGGACAAGGTTCTGCACAAGCGTCCGCGGCGAACAGAGCCAGGACTTGAACGACCGATCCTCAACCGGAATCACACACTCCTTCCCTGCCAATGGCTCCCGAATCATCCCCGAGAGAAACGACGAAGCCGCCGCAGTGGGTTGTCCAGGACGCACCGAGATCGTGGGGAACCGGAGCGTGAACCCCGTGATAAAGCCGCGCCTTGTGTACTCGTTAACAAGGGTCTCGCAGATCAGCTTTTCGGCGCCGTAGGAGCCCTGCGGGGTAGGAGTGACGCTGTCGTCGACCACGTCCGGAAGCGGTCGGCCGTAGACGGCTTGGCTGGATGAGTAGATGAACCGGACACCGGGGCAGGTTCTGCGGAGGGCCTCGAGGAGGGTGCGAGTCGCGTCGACGTTGACGCTCATTCCGAGGTCGAAGTTGGCTTCGGAGCCGGAGGACATGATGCCGTGGAAGGCGAAAACGGCGTCGAGGCTTTTGTCTACTACTGATTCTGCGCCGGCGAGTAGATCGGCTTTGATGGTCTTTGCATTTTGCGGGTATTTGACGCCCTTGGGGACGGGGGGCTCGAGGATATCGGTCAATGTGAGGTGGTAGGAGGGGTCATTGAGGAGCTCTTTTGCGAGCAACTGGCCGATGAAGCCGGCGGCGCCTGTGATGAGGATTTGCATATTGAGTCTTAGTGATTAATTTGAGTCAAGATGGGGGTATTTGCAAAACAGAAGATGGAGGAAACATGGCCTTTGTGAAGAGTTGTCGCATCAACTTATTTGGATGTGTAGTGGGGTCTCCGCATTCGCATCAAGTCCGAGGCCATTTTCTTCTTTCTCCGCAGCCGGACTTGAGCCGGTGATGTCGTTGAGACTGATTGAAGTGAGGGAGAGTTTGAACCTGAAGTAATTCAGAGACGACATCACTGGTGGAGCTTTTAAATATGGATCAGCAGTTTTCCTACTTGAGAAACTGGTGAGGCGGAGGGTCCGAAGGAAGTGAATGCGACGACAGCATCATCCTTGTATGCGGGGGCTTGCATTTGGAGATATCAACCAGCGTTCAATCATCGATAGGCCTCTGCTGATACACAAGAACCACCGATAGAATGGCGTTCACGATGATGGACGATGGGCGAGTTCGAAGAAGGACTGCTGCAAGAGTGCTCTATGTCCTGCTCTATATCCCACTCTGCCGTCGAATATATCTCCGTACCCCAGGTTTTGACCCCAGAATGTAGCTTCTCCAGGAATTCGATAGATCCCCGTCGCATATTCAAGATATTTTCTATGACAGAGAAAACCTACGAGAGATCAATCCGATATCGCCATCATAACCTTTATCTTTACGCCATCTAGCTGGTTAAACCAGCCATCTTCTCTCAGTGTTAGGCACTTCGACTCCAACTCGGGCGGGGTCAAATCTTGCTTTGGTCCCTCCCACGTTTTTCTGTCCCCCCCCACGCCTTTCACTCGCACCTCTCGACTCATCCGACCCATCTGCTCTTCTCATGTCAATGCGAAATTTGACGGACAACAATTCGCATATCATTGATCATCATAGGCACGTCCATAGATCGCTCCACTTCCGACAGCTGATTGCAGCGCTCCAAATCGCGAGTCTGCGACGGATGGTTGCATTACTCGCATAGTACCGGAGCATCCCCGATCAGCCCTCCCAATCAACAAACAATCAATCAATCATGGATCGATCCGATCTCAAGCGATCGTCTTCTGATGCCGGCCTCGAGTCTCCAAGACGATATGATCGCGGTTCCTCCGTTCTCGACGCTCGACCTCCTCCTCCTAGAGTCTCCAAAGCGCGTGCTTGTGAGTGACCCCGACTCGGCTTTCTGAGCGCCTCGTGGCAACGATGCAGAGATGCAAGGATCGCGGAAATATTTTCTACGTCTCGGTGGAGCTTCAAGCTGATGTTAGGAACGTGCAGGTGCGGAGTGCAAACGGCATAAGATCAAATGCGAGTTCAAACCAGGCGAAACTAGCTGCACCAAATGCACGCGCAGCGGCATCAAGTGTGTAGTCAATGACTTCTCGCAGAAGTTTGTTGATGACGATGGGATGTATGTTTTCTTGACGTGTATCTTTTGGTTATCTTATAGATTCGTCAATATGCTGATGGCTCATCGTCAAGATGGAAATCGCAAGCTGCTTCCGCGATTCACCAGCTCCAAGCGGCTGTGGGCGACCTTCTCCGCCAGAACGGACTTCCAGAGCTCTCCACGTATGCTTCAGGCGACCCTCAGAACGGACCCAGCCCGGTTGCTTCGCATGCGAACGGACATCGTGCTTCAATAGACAACTCACAACCGAGCCAGGGACAGAATGCGACGGGTGCCGTGATGGATGTCACTCGAGAACCTTCGCAGGAGCCGGACTTGCAGGGCCCGGAGCTGGTGCCGGCCCCTATGCGCAGCCTTTACGAAGTCACGAAACTACGAAACCTACGAAACAATCCTGTGGAGAAACCGAAGCTGACCCTGCTGGAGGAGGATTTCATATCGCGGGGGTTAATTTCTCTCCACGAGGCCGAGGAACTCTTCGCATACTTCAGTCGGACGATGAACCAGCTTCTCTGGGGAGGAATCATCCTCGTGCATCGAGATCTAACCTCTGTGAGACGAGCCTCAACACTGCTTTCCGCGGCTGTTCTTACCGTCGCTGCACTTCACATTCCCAATCGCAACGAGACGTTGAATCGATGCTACAGCGAGTACGTTTCCCTCGTGTCGAGCATGTCTCTGACGCGGGCTCATACTCTGGACGACATCCGTGGTCTCTGCGTCGGTGCCTTCTGGCTGTCTGAGCTGAGCTGGAAGCTCTCTGGCCATGCTGTCCGAATTGCAACGGAGCTGGGTCTCCACCAGAGCTACCAGCGGATGATCCGAGGTCATAGTGATCAATATGAGCGTGCACAACTATGGTACCTACTATATGTCTGCGACCATCATTTCAGCATCGCCTACGGCCGACCACCCGTCATCCATGAAGATGTCTCGATCAAAAATTATGAGACATTCCTCCAGTCACCAATGGTCGTCCCTGGTGACATTCGACTGCTGGCACAAGTAGCCTTGTTCATGATCCTTACGGAGGCCTATCGAATGTTTGGAAGCGATACGGAACAGGCACTTACGGAGGAAGATTTTGGCCAACTGAGGGTTTACAACGTTGCGGTTGATCAATGGCGCCTCCTCTGGCAACCACGATCAGGTAAGCCAGTATGCCATCATTCTCACAGCACTATCTAATTATCGCGGTAGCCGATAGCCCATACGTAAGGACGTATCCATCAAAAGGAGTGGTCCTGCATTACCATTTCGCAAAGTTCCAGCTGAATTCGCTTTCTCTTCGCGCGCTGTCACCGTCCAATACCCCAGTCTTCTCCATGGACCGGAAAGAATCGGCCAACATCGCCATTTCATCCGCCATGGCCTGCCTGAATATGGTATTGGAGGAACAGGATATCCGAGACGCCATTGTCGGCGTTCCCATTTTCACCCATACTATGGTTACTTTTTCCGCGGTCTTCCTGCTCAAGGTCGCCGTGAACTGGAATTCAGCCTACCTCAGTATCGACGGCCGCCAGGTGCGCCGTCTGGTAGAGCGAGTCATCGAGTTGTTGAACTGTGTCTCCGCTGGCGAAAGACACCTCACAAGACACATTGCGCGCGGTTTAAGCAAGATGCTCGAGCGGTTCGATTCATGGGAAACTGCGTGGCAGGCAGGCCGACCTGCCAACGCCGGTGGACTCCCCGTGGGAGGCACAGGAGCTGTTGACCGGTCAGAGGGTGAGGTACCAGGCGGTGCGAATGCCATGGCCCAGGGATTTCCACCACCAGACCTCATCTACGACATGGTTGGCACTTATGGCTTCGGGTTGGATGAGAATCTGCTTGACCCCAGTATGGCCAATTTTGAATTTCTGGCGCAATAAATCTGTCCTTGTTCTTGATACCCAGGAAGACAGGTTGTATATTTGAAATAAGAGTGTATATATAATATCGACATTTAACAAGATGGGGAATGTTGTTGTTGTTATTGACTGTTGACCTTTTGCCACGGAAAATACCGAATCCTGCCCCCCTGCATGACACCCACAAGCAGTCAAGACTCAGACACGCTTATCCCCAGCGTGATATGTTGTGCCTGGGCAGATGGTCCGTGCGAGTCTCCATATCGGGTTAGTTCCGGAGAAGCTGTTGCTGATTGAAATTTCGGTTGTAACCTGTAAATTACCGTACGCAAGATGTTTCACTTCCTGACATCATCATTATTCGCTGCTTACTTATACTCTGCTTATTACATAGCCACGCACTATTTCATTATGTCCACATCAAACCTTGCGGTATCCATTTTCTGAGAATTTCCACCAGACCACGCTTCCATCCTTTCTCCTACAGCCATCCGTTTTATTTCATCAAAGCTGTCAAGAGTTTTTGCATTTATGCTCTCTGAGACAAACTCATATTATAGGGGACTTTGTCTGTATGCTTGCTGACAGGAAACTTTCAAGCTTATTCTTCATAGGCTATCACAGTCAAGAGCTAAGGAACGAGGACGTCTGCGGAAGGGCTCCAAAGCGGACGGGAAGCATTCATCCTAGGAGCACAATGGACACGCACTGATGACGAGCAGTCATTGGTTGGATGTCGCTTTTCGCGGTATCCACACTGTCTGGGCCTAAAGCCGACGTCGTCACATACTCTAAAGTCCCAAGAACAAGCCGCAGCTTCAGCTCTCTTCTCTCTGTGTCCATCTGCTCCTGCTTAGCTTTCCCCAGCTCGCACTGCTCCTTACGGCTGGTCTCTGCCCATGTTTCTGTCATTGCTGACCGGCAACTCTTGTCGTTGCCCCTCTCGCTTCTTCCTCCCTCCCTGTCTGCTGAAGTAATGGCGCCGCTCATTCCGTTCCCCTCCCCCCTTGGAGGGCAGGATCTGGTTCTGATGGATTATGCTACCACCTAATCTCTAGCCGTAGTAGCTAGGTAGACCTACCTCCCCTGCGCCCTACCTACCCTTCTCCTCAGCCGTTTCCCTCTATAATTCCCTCTTTCCTCCCTTCCCATCCTTCTGTCCTCTCCTTTCCTCTCAAGTAGTCTCAGTCTCTTCTCTTATTCTCGACGCCCCCGGGTCTCTAAATCTTCCTTTCCATCCATATCTCTCTGCCATTGACCCGGCCCTTCTCTCTCTGTCTTTTGTATAAGCCACTTTCCATCCTAGATCACCATGTCCACGCGTAAGAGAAAGCAAGAAGCCGAGGAGGAAGAAGAACTCCAGGCGCTTCCTAGCGACGAAAGCGAAGAGGAAGAAGAGTAAGTTTGTTATCTCTCTGTTGCACGCTTCCAGATCCCGCTACACCCGTTGCATGCCTGCGCTCTGCGCCAACTGCCGGCGCATCTACTCTCTCGCATCGTCACGCGCCATCGACGCTCATCCACCTCCCTTATTGCCATTCACACATCATGCACACGGATAAAACAGCTAACTCGCGCTCCCTGCTAGATACGAAGACTCCGACGTAGGTGAAAGCGAGGAAGAAGAAGGTAGCGAAGAAGAAGAAGAGTTCGAAGAAGAAGAAGGCGAAGGCGAAGAGGAAGAGAAAGAGCCCGCCAAGGATAAAGGTAATTCCATCTCTATCTCTATCCCTTCTCTACCCGCCTTCAATGAACTTGCATCTAACATTCTTCACTCCCAGCTCCTCCCTCCAAGCGAAGAAAGACAGCCCCTGAAGCCGAGGCCAAAGAGAATGGCAACGGCGTCCCCGCCGAGGACGAGGATGAAGAAGAAGACGGTGAAGGCGAGCCAGAAGATGAAGAGCCTGCGGACACCGCCAAAACCAGCGCTCCTGCTGCTGCAGCGGCCAAGGCTAAGGGGAGCACTGTTCCCGCGGAGGCTGAGGTCGATGTTGGGGAGGAGGACGAGGAGTAGTCTTATTCTACTACTGTCGCGATAAGCTTCTGGTTAGCGGATACTGGCTTCAGGGCAGATTCAGGATAGCTATATATCTGGGATAATATACTGAGTTGAATTGATAATTGAAAACTATTTGATGTCATGCGATGTAAGGCTCACCTAGTATAAGGTCTGAAGTGGATGTACGGAGGATTGCTACACATCTATGTTTTGTGGTTGCTGTGCTCTACATATGCGGAAGAGCATCCACAGTGTGGACGCTCTCTTATGACCAGTCACTAGGAGAATAATAGGAACTATATGAAATCGTCGCATTAATTAATCTGCCTTTACCCTCCCAGCCCGTGCACTTTCTGAATTACGTAGCCACCATAGAGGCGGAGTTGCTTTATTCGCTATACGTGAGGATATGTATACTGTGACTAAGAGGACAAGGTATATCAGTGGACTTTCGCATCGCAGCGAGAATCCCAGGTTTTAGGCATCGCTTCCGCTGCTGCGAAAGGTCGCGCAGAGCTGGCAGTATTGGTGTGTGAGGTCGAGGACAGGCTGTGGCAGATTCGTCGCCTGCACGATGCTGCGGACCTTGACGGCTCCTTCGTCCTCAATGAGCTTCCGGATGAGGTAGAGTAACTCGGGAGAAAACTGCACACAGTTAGTCTTGTGCGGTCACTGACAAACTCAAGACAGAAACATACCTCGGAATACCAGCGATATTGCCATGCGATAAGCCGAATCAGGGAACCTAGCATGCCTCGCGTGTCGTTTCGGTTCTCATACATCTTCAGGATTCCACGCATGGCCTTGGGCGAGAACCGAATAGAGAGGCAGTGTTGATAGGCTTCGATCGCTTCGTCGAAGTGATGCAGACGCTCCGCAAGTTCGCCCAGGATCTCCCATTCGGTCGCCGACTTCTTGTACTCGATCGCTTGCTGCCGGAATTGAGCCATCTCCGTGCGCCAGATGGTGTAGATGCGCAAATCTTCGTATAAGACCATGAAGAGGTTATCTAGCCAGCGCTCACACAAACGCTTGTTCTTGAATTGTGTGTACGAAGAATGCGACGGGTCGGACTAGAAATTCAACATCAGCATCCCAAGATGTAAACGAGAGGCACATAGACTTACATCATCGTTGCCTGACTTGACGACTTCTGATGCCATCGATTGCTCCGGTTTTTCAATAGAACTTTCTACTTGCTCTTCGTTCACTCCATTGCCGTTGGCTGCAGTCTCGGCCGATGAATCCACGTCCTCAGCGCCAGAGCCGTCTCCATTCTCACCATTACCATTGGTCTCAACACTCTGGATCTCAGCGACAGAGTCAGTTTTACCAGGTTTCGATGTGGAGTGCTGACGCTCAACTCGGTACTCCTCTTCCATGACGAAAACCTCGCTGCGAATCTTGAGTAGCTGGTCCCAGCCAATCGAAGCCGCAATCTTTGTCAGTAGGTTGTAGGCCTTTAAAAATGTGCCTTGGTATGATGCAGCGTGCAGTTTTCTCAGGGACGGATGGATATAGTCGTGAGGGTCTCCTTGTTTAGGTTGCCCCTCGTCGATTTCATCCAGTATGCTCTCTGCAAGAATAGGAAGCATAATGCGTGACGGCTGGGGCATTCGAGGCGTGTCCTTGTCCTGATATGTGAACATGGGGCACGAGTTCAGGGTAAGGAGCGCCAAGTCCCATTGCTCGAGTGATACGTATACCTCGGCCAGCCGAGCCCATGTGCTGAATTCGCTCGGCGCGGCCGTCACAGCACGTTTTGCGCATTCCAGGGCCAATTCACCTTCTCCCTTGCCCATGCAGAACGCTGCTTGGCAATCAAGTAGTGCATAGTCCATTGGCACGTCTTGCAAAGCATCGTACATCAACCGTACAGCTTGTACTTCTTCGTCTGCCATTAACAGAACCCTTGCCAACAGCGACGAAACCTCTACATCTCGCGTACGAAGTTTCTCGAACAGATTCACCCCGGATGTATAGCGACCGGTTGTCTGGATGTACTTGAGAAGACCAGCTGTGAGATGGTTGCTGACGGTACTCGGTACTTGGGTTTCTGGATCGGAGCTTAGCTGCCTCCCTATAAGTTCTTATCAGTCTTTATCCGTCTACGCGGAATTGCCAAGACAGCGCACCCAGGAAGAATAGTCTTTCCGCAGCATCCAGAAACTTATGCTCCATCTCCGTGTTCGTTACCGGGTTGAATCGGCGAATACCAACGATCTTTCTGATGGCATCACCACTACCGTCGTCCGCGTAAGAATATGCTCTCAGTACCCCGCAGAGGAAGGTCTCAAGCCACAGGGCCTCCGTCGCAACACGCTTATCACCTCGCTCATCGATGCAATAGCTCTCCAGACTCCCTGGAATCTTCACTTCGACACGCATATCGAGATGCGAGAAGGCATTGTAACAGCTGCGCGAACGTTAACCATAACAGAACCATTGCATTCGTTAATTCGAGTTTCTGACCAGTAGATTCCAGAAACCACCTTGTGTGTCTTATCCAGAGGAGAAAAGGTAAGCGTGTTTACGTAGGCGGCCAGGCTGGCGGAGGACGAGGCATCGACGCCGGTGACATGATGGTAAACTCCAGTCTGTGAGCATTACAGTCTAATTAGCCCACTGCAATTGAAAATAGACTGTTTATTAAGACGTCGCAGTATTAGAAGAGGGTTGCTGCGACCAAACGTACCTGCCGGTTTGCGTTGGTCTTCGGCTGCTTGACCAAGTATACCAAATCTGGAGGACCTAATTCTCGTAGACTCTGGAGCGACTCCGTTCGCGCATCGACAGCCGCAAAGATCTCATCCTCTTCGTATATCCTAGAAGCATGTTAGAGGTCAATCGCAAGCCAATGGCGCCGACCGAAAACAACGGCGTAGAGAACAAGCCTCTCCGCAGCAACACGTAAATTGAGGGGGAAGCAACATACTCAGGAACAGCTGGCGCAACCATGGCGCTGGCAGGAGCGCAGTCAATTCCGCTTATGGGGCAAACTCAGACAAGTGGAAGTGAAATGCGGCTTAACTGTTTTCCAGCGTCAGATGGCGCAGTAGTCGCAGATGGGCTGCAGACTCGGTGATTATTCCCAGTCGTCGTAATCCGTAACAAAGGGACGCCGATCAGACCCGTATCTCTTCTCTTTCCTGTGGCAGCCTGGAAAGTTGGGGCCTGAGCGCTCAGGCACTCAGGCTATCCTATTTCGGGAAATTCGATCCCGGGTAAACGCGTGATGCGTGTCGCCAATTAAACTACTTATATCCGCATCTCGATCCCTTACAACTGAGCTTGAAAAGCTTCCTTGTTCTGAGGCTGAAATCATCAGTCTGAAATGGTGTCTATCATAGCCCGTTCATCGCAGGTGTCAGTGACCTTTTTGCGGGCCGCGTAGACGCCATCATGTCAAGCTGGGTGGCGTTGAATATTGAGCCTGACGAGGCAATTGAAGAAGAGGTCGATGATACGAAGGAGATACAGATTGAAGAAGCTTTGAAGCTCTATCAAAACGCCCTCAAGCTACACTCGCAGGGTCCACAGTTTTATTCCCAAGCTGCGGAGGCCTACGAAGCTCTCCTGAATTCGGAAATCTTCAAATATCCCGAATCGATTTCTGACTTTAAAAGATCTGCTCTGCAAGACTCCGAGGCACATCTTGATGATGATGTCGCAGTAATCGGCGCAGCAGAGACATTTGCAGATTTCAATGTCACCGATTCGACATCTAGCACTCTGTTACAGACGATCTATTTGTCCTATAAGAACCATGGGCAATTTACGCTTGATTCTCTGCAAGCTTTTCTACAGGAGAACCCCAGAACTTCTGACAAAGCCCGGGAGATTCTGTCCGAAGTGAACAAGCGTACGCACGCTGCTTTAGCTTCTTTTGCCGAAGCTTTGGAACGCGATGATACCGATCTTAATCTTTGGAGACGGAGTGCGAGGTTATCTAGCGCTCTGCACAGCTACAGACTAGCTCGATACTGCTTGGAAAGCGTTCTCGCGGATGACGAGAATCGCTTAGAAGTTCGAACAGATCAGCTAGGCTTGGACGAGACTTTTGCCCAAGGCCAGCTTCGGGAGACCCTTCAGGCGCTCGACGACAATCTATCCGTCTCTCAGGTTCCATTGAAGAAACCAAAACAGGCTCTTCTCAAGTTCCTCGAACGTCAAAAGGATCCCTATCCTTATCTTCCCGCCCTCCCCAGTCATGTGAGGGATGAAGACCCTTCCAAAAACCCGTTGGCCCTTCGTGCGTCCTGTTATCAACTGACCCCCGCGACCCATACATGGGCTGCTGTCGGCGACTCCATCCTTCAGGCTCTAATTGACATGGAGCTTGATGCGTCAAAATTTGGTCCTGGAACCTCAATTAGCTTTTCGATGCCAGACTCCACGGCGGATCTCCAATCCTCGGCCGCTGGAGAAGTCGCAGATCAGGATCAGTCTTCCCGTACGGAGAACGGCGAGTCTGCTCATCACATACCAGAACAGGACGCCGAGATAACAGTCACTACTGAAAGTGCAGCACCTAAGACACTCAAAAAGTCTCAGGACGCCGGCTCGATTTCAGAACACGCTGATGATCAATCGTCCATAGACCAGCGAGCTGAAAAGCAGCTTATGGAATCTCTTGAGAATCAATCGGCGCGGCAACATGATAGTGCGACTGTGCAGGACGCCCCAAATGTTGATGAAGTCGAGCCTAACCCATCAAGTGCTGGTCGGAAGAGGTCGTCTGCATCCGCTGCGAATGAGGACTACCAGGCCGAACCTGTTAGGACGAAGAGCAGAAGAACCCGCCTACGAGACTCAATCGCAGAAACTTCGCTCCAATCTGATGAGGTTTCTTTCGATCAGAATAAATATTATGAGGATCGCTTGCAAACTTACGTTGAAGCCGACGAGTGGATGTTTGACACGGTCGGGCCCCTACTGTCAAAGCTTGGAGTTGACAAGCTGGAGAGTCTTGATGAACTGCGGAGACAAGCTGCAGCCAACTGTTCGAAATCTCCCGTGGAGAAATCAGGCAATCAGCCCACGTCAGCGGTACATGTGCTGTATCGGGATCTGGACAGTATCGTCAAAACCTGGGACGAAGCAAAATCCCAAGCAATGCTGCAAGATGATACTTCGTTGACCTTCCAGGAGATGAAAGCCATGGACAACTCTGGCTTGGCCATCTTCCTGGAGCATTCGAGGAAATCTGCTCGCAAACCCGGACTCAAGCCCAGCTTTACGGACGACAAAGTTCTGAGCAAGTTCTTGAAGGGTGTCAATGACGAATGGCTCCACCTTCATGAAGTAGCCTTTGCCTGGCTCAAACTCGTTCTAATGCCGGTGTATGGGAAGTCGCCCGTGCGGAAGAACTCGCGCTCCAAAAAATGGCCAGTTGTGGAGTCAGCATACGTAGCCTTTCAGTGGCCAGACATGCTCAAAGAAAAGGTGGTCCAAATATTGATACGAGACGACGAGTACATCTTCAGAAAAATGCTTGAACAGGCCGAGCAAACTGAACTTCAAATCCTCAACCATACGCCCCAAACGCCATTCAAGTATACTCGTGATCATTTCGCTTACTTGGAGATGGCCCAGACAATATTCGAGATCCACCTCGACGTTTATGCCTCCATTAACAATCCCCACAGTGAGGTTGACCAGGATATAAGACTTGTGCAGCGGGATCGTCTGATGAGATGGAGCTTGCTTGCAAGAACAGCTTTGAGTCACTATCTGGATCATGGCCCATCGAAAAAGGATAGCCAGAATACCATTATTCTTCGCCATATATGGGCGTCGACTTTTCATTCCAATATGGAGCCAGACGTTCATCGTGAGCACATACTGCTGTGTCTTCAAGAGTTGAAAGAAATTTTGCATCGCCTGAGTATTCAAGAGATCCATCTTATGAACAACGCGATGATGCCTGAGTTGTCAGCGGATGCGATCGACCAGGAAATCTCAAAATTGAACTCCATGGACTTTTTCATGAAGATTTTCACCCCTGGTTCGGAGGATCCTGTCGAACTCATCGAAACGATTGAGCCGATTATAGAGCCCTCATCAGTTGAAATTCCCGAGGAGAGCGAATTTAATGACCAGTCGCTTTCACAGTCCATGTTACAACTTAAGGAGATGCGCTCATTCTTGGACCGAGGAGATGCTATGCTAAAACTGTTCTTGTGGCAAAGACTTCGGGATGCCTATCAGGCGATCGACTATCCTCCTAAAGTAGTCTCATGCTACCTTCGCAGTGTTGAGACGATAATTCAAGAACTTCTTGGCAATTCGTATCTCGAAGAAAGTAACGAGCACCGAGAAATAGCGTTGATTCGATGGCTCAAATCTCTTGACCGCATTCTAATGAAGCTGGTGACACTGGTCCTTCAGCAATCTGACAAGGCGTACGAGTGTCTTGATATGGAACATCTGAGGTCTTCCATGTCAGCCCTGACCATCATGACAAATCTTCTACACAGCTTTGCTCTTTACGAAGACTCCGTCCGTGTCGGGCAAACACCGTCGTCCTCCATGCGCGGTTCGTTGTCTAAAACCCTGGGAAATTTCACGGAGAAGTTAAGGGAGATGGAGGTTCGCTGTTGGATCTTACAATACACGCTTCTTAAAGAAGCAATTACCCAGAACGGGGATCTCTTCGAGACTCCTCTCGAGGACCGTATTCTCTTCCTACGCTCTGTGCACAATGCTCTTGGCGTTCGTAAGATGTGCAAACGGTCCAACAAGCAGTTCCTCAAGTTGATGAAGGCTGAATTCTTCAGCTTGGAGTCGAAGGAAGACTACGAGTCTGAGATTTGCCAGATTCTTTGGGATCTTTACGGCATCAATCTCTCTCCCTCCGGGGTTTTCTTGTTTGAGCATGAGTGTCCGCCGGAAAAGCTCGATCGTCCAACGGCTATCAAAATGATTGATTTTGTCTTGAAATTGGCGAAACGCATGAGTATCAAAGACTTGTCAAAATCAGAGCTGAAATCCACAATTGAGAAGATACAGCAAGCCATTGGAACAACAAAATCGTCGCCACCTCTTACATATAACAAGCGCATTCTGTCGGCTTACCTGAAGTCGCCAATCAATCCGACTGAACTCTTCCGCGCAGTCCGAGGTGTTGCGGATCTCCCGCTGATCCCAGTACCTACTGAGAGCGCGGTCATTGCCCAAAATGGATGGTATTTTCTGTTGGGCCATGCAGCCCTGACCAAGTTCCGCTCTCAAAAGCGCCTGAATCCGGTGCCGACTACTGATCTTGATGAAGCCATCACCTTCTTCAGACAAGATCTAGAACACGCTACTGGAAGATGGGAGTCTTGGTACAGGCTTGCTCAGACCTATGACTCAAAGTTGGAAGAAGATATCACTTGGTCTGCGGACAAAATCAACAACAATCGAACTGAGCTAGTGACTTGGCAACGGAACGCCATCCACTGCTATGCAATGGCGGTCGCGACAGCAATCAGGAACGCTGAGCCGACTCCTGAAACCCGAGCGACCTTGTCCGAGCTCTACACCGATTTTGGTATTCGGCTCTACTCGTCTTCCCGCGAACCCCTTTCTATGGCCGCCTTCAGTCTTGCAGACTTTACCCGTCATTACAGTAACGAAGAGAGCCAGCGGATGTACCAAGGGAAACCCTTCAAGGAGATGAGGTTGTACTCCGTGTGGAACTTGGCAAGATACCTTCTTAAGCGCGCAACCATTGACAAACCCAAGAGTTGGATGTAAGTACTCCTCGGCTGTTCCTGGGCTAGCCCGTTCCTTACAATGAAGCAGGAATCACTACATGTTGAGCAAGTGTCTCTGGAAGATGTTCAGTTGTGACGATTCCGTGAGGGGAAATGTTCAGCGTATCAGCGTCGATGATCTTCTGGATTCGCTACTTGATGCCATCGATACACTTCCCCAACGCAAAGATTCACGCTCGGATCCTATTTTTGAACCCCACTACAAACTGGTCTCGATCGTCCATAAGTTAGTCGATCGAGGCACACTCACGGTATGTGTTCTTTCCCGTTTCTCGTAACGTACAATCATGTTGACTATCTGTTCAGCCAGCTGAAGGAAGTCAAACCCTCATGGCCACCCCATTGGCTCGTAAAGTCCAGCCTCCCGAAGACAAGGCCGGATGGAAACCATATATTCTGGAGGTACTCCGGCGCTTGAAGCATGCGGATAAATCGAATTGGCATCATCGCATGGCTGTTCGGGCTGCACACGTTACATATGACGACACCAAGGACGGTGTCTCGGCGGCAGCAGCCAAAAACGAACTTACGCAGCAGATCTTCACCAAGACTATGACTATCCAGGTCTGGAGGCCGGAGTTCGAGCGTCCTGGAAGACATTTCGTGTATACTACCCGATATGTATACTTCTTCGTTAGTCTGCTGGATCAACTCAATGACCGAGCCAATCTGGATCAGCTATTGCGTCGCGTGAGAAAGAAGCAAGGTGATTTCATCAACCACGCCAAGCTATGGGAGGATGTCTGCCTTACCTACGCAAAGGTCATTCGAAGAGCAGGCAGCATCAACGAGGGACATGAAGAGAATGTATTCAAACCAATCGGATGGGAAGAATTCGTGGCCAACACAGCCCGCCTGGAGAATCTTCCCCAGCTAGCACCGGGCAGCCAAGTTCTACTGGAACTGCTTCGCGACGCTATCGAACTGAAAAAGCTCAACAATAACCTTATGAAAGTATCTTTGCTCGAGGACCTGATCGCCGACCTATACTCCCGCCTCTACGAGATTAACATGCCCCAAGTCCTCGAGCAAGCCAACGAGGAAAACAAAGAGAAAATGAAAGTCGACCACCTGCTCATGGCCAGCGACGGAGCCGCAGACACCCCGACGCCTCCGAACTCAGCGCCCGCCTCGGAAGCGCCCGCGCCTCGAGGGCGCACCAAGGGCATCGCCCGAAGGGACGTCCAAAAGCGAGCCGAAACGATCGTCAACCGCAAACTCACCCCGCGCGCGCCGGCCGCGAAGACATCGGTGCCTGCGGAGTCCGAGCCACCCGCTACGTCTGAGCCTGCCGAACCTTCGGGGAATCAGCCCAGTAAGACCAGTTTCGAAACGGGCCAGCAGAGCGATCTTCCCCAGAGCATTCAAGATAGCGCCGACGATGAGAGCGAGCTCAGCGAGATTGATGACGAGAAGTTATCGAAGCTCGCGGCGGAGCGTAAGCTCCTCTTCCCTAATCTACGGGATCGGATTTCGCCGGATCCTGATTCGGAGATGTCCGTTCCTGCCAGCGTTGATGGTGACGCGGTAGACGAGGTTGGGGATGGCGATGCTGACCTGGGCGAAGCTGAAGCGGGAGGCGAAACCACGGTAGAAGAAGGTGAAGGCGAAGGAGAAGAGGGTGATGAAGCGGATCTTGAGCGCGATGAAAATGATGGCGACGAGGAAGGCCTAGACGAAGGGGAAGGTAATGGGGAAGAGACAGAAGATGCGCAAGATATGGAAGACGAGGCAGAAGAACCTGAGGTCATCGAGGGTGATCCGACAAAGGAGAATGCTTCCGAACCTGAGCCAATGGAGACATGAGCACAGTGTCTGCGCCAGCAACATCAATCACCTTGCTCCAACTGTTACTATATGCAAGTGGCCTATTTGTTCTTATTGTATGACGTGGAAGGTGTTTGGGCGCATTGAACAGGTGAATGGCAAGTGGCGTTGGGGATCATGTATGAAGCCATGTATATTAGGCGAACATTAATAACTGATGATGGTATCTCAACTATTCCAGCGATCAATCAACGCCCAAAACTCCTTTCCTATCATGGACCCAAGGTATTCCGCCCAAAAGACAAACTCCAACCAAGACAGAAGTTCGAAACCTGAAACCTGGTTGAAACTAGATATCTTCCTCAGGGGCGAGATCCCACTTCCTTGTTGCCATCTTTCTGTGCTTTTTGCCGGGGGATGAGCATCCGGAAGCGGCAGGAGAGAACATGCTATCAGCTAATTTCAGCTGGTCCATACGACGAAGTGCGCTCTCAATGTCACTTTCACGACCAAGGTGATTGGATCCATGCGAAGGCTCCAGTGCGTTCTTAGATTTCGGCTTCTTGGTGGGTGAGCGGCCCATGAGTTCACGTTCAAGGGCAGCAATCCTGCTTCGCAGCTGATCATTCTCGAGTTCCAGTTCTTCTACTCGCTGATCGGTAGCTGAGCCGGGGTCCTCATAGACTGAGTGATAGATGTTAGCTGTATTTGAGGCAACGTGATCGTGGGCGACGTTCTTACCTTGGAATCCACGAGACAACAATTCAATCTTCTTATCAAGATGTTCATCATTGCGGCCAATCTGAATGCGTCAACCACAGTCAAATGCCCGCCCAAAAATTGAGTACGCACCTGTTCGTCAAACGCAGTCTGCCACCTCTTCCTCTCCTCTTCCATTCGCTCGTCCATGTCGGCCCAGCATTCCTCACGCACCTCCTGTTCAATGAGCAGGCACTTCTCCTCACTTGACTTGAGTCTCATCTCTAGGTCGACTCTCATGATTTCCTCTTCTGCAAGTCGCACGGCCAAGGTCTCATTCTCAGAAGTTAGTCGTGCAATCTCGGCAGCTGCCTTTTCAAGCTCTTCGCTCAAGGCTAGGTTGGGCGAGTTGCGTCCACTGGCGGCTCCTTTGCAGGAGCCCAGCGTGCTGGACAGAATAGACTCGGTGACAGATGGCACTCGGGGAACGGTTACTTCGCGAGCCAAGGCGGAATAACGCAGGATCTGCGATGTCGCATTATAATCACCCAATGGATCAGCTGTAACGATCATGATCGCTTTCTGCGGGTGGCGGTTGAAACCAGGCATCTGATTTGAGGACGGAAATGAGTTCGAAAACAGCAACTCCGTCAGCTTGCACTGTCTAAAAGGTACCAGAGCGGTCTATTACGAGTCAGCGAGGAAAGAGACATCATCAGCCTCACGAAACCCACCTTCCCTTCTTGGATTTCACTCTGCATCTGTAAACATTGTCCCAGATACATGAGACTCTCATTGATTTTACCGGCTTCGGCCAGGGTAGATCCCGCCGTCTTTGCAGTTCTCGCCCGCTCGGAACCTACAATCGTCAGAAGAGAAATGACACCGGTTTCTCAGTGACTTACCAGCAAGATCTGCAACAGTGAGCGTGTTTCCAATCCAAGTCTCTTCTCCTGTTCTCTTATTTCTCATCCTCCTCTTAACTTCAAGGCAGAAGAATCCGTGGCTCCGGGAACTAACACTGTTAGCACTGGTCCCTGTCACTCTACGCTCGGTCATCCCGACTTCGAGGACTGCCAGGGCCTCTTCGTATGTGCTACAAGCAATCTTGCGGAGCCCGGCCACGACCTTTCTGTCAGGGGATCCTTCGGTCGACTTGTACAGAAGGGGTCTGCGACGGTCTTTCTGGGCGTTTGCTCCTTGGCGCGACATGGCACTTCCTTGACCGGGTACGACGGCAGGCGACAGTAAATCGAAGATTCGATCGTTGTACACCTCATACATTGAAACGAGGACAATGTATTCGGAGTTGTGGTTTAGTTCGACGGTCAAGTGGCTAACATCCGGCAAACGAGGCAACATGCTGGGCTTTTGAGGCATATTGCGACGAGGGAAGACGAGGGCAGGAGTCGGTTCCTGAAGTATGTGAGAAGATTGTTTAGCATAATCGAACGGGCTCCTATCTGTGGCAGTGGACGAAGGTGCTTTGAAGGAACCGAGGATAATCCGGCTGATTCTCTCCTTGAAGAGAGCCGTTGGAGCAGTACGGTAGGTGCGGCGCGGACCAGGGGAAACAGCTCCTTTGAGGGGGGATTGAGGGGTTGAGGGGCCAGTAGAGGGTTTGGGTGAGCGTCCGGGAATTGATGGACGTAATGCTTGGGTTCCTTGTAACGGGCTCAGAGGAATGGGGTACCGTACCGTCATGGGTGTCTCGGCCCTAGAGGAGCTCATGGGGGTTTGTGCTCGAGAGTTTCTTCCACGATCGCCACTCCAATCGCCATATACCGCTTCGAGGAATGTCTGCGCCGTGAACAACTGGGCTTCCGAGGCATCTGATGCGGCTACTGAGGACAGGAGGACAGGGCTAATGGAGTTGTCCGGTGGTTTGATTGTTGATTCCAGGGACCGGAAGATAACGTCGAAGCTCATTTGTGTAAGGCCTCTCTGTGTCTTTGAGCCGAGAATAGTGTGACTCTGTACACAAAAGCCGTTAATATCTTTCTTTCCCGTCAATCACATACGTCTTTCATCGTCCGCACCTTTCCACTTCCTGTGACGCCCAGCGTGGCAACCAGCCCATCTCTGCCTTCAAGCAGTACACCTCTGACCAACGATTCCAGCCCAGTATCCTCAAAGACAGTCAATTGGGAAGCTGACTCGTCGAAAACCTTGGTGAAGCCGAATTTCTCGACGGCACGCTTCCTGGCATCATTTGGTGGCTGTAGTATAATGTGTGTTGGAATAGGAGCCGATGGCGCTCCATCATTCTCAGCACTGTTGGTCTTCTCCTCTGGAGACTCAATCACGAGACAACGTTCAGCATAAGGATCCTGGTGCTGCGAAACGGGAGGGCGAAGTCGCAGATAGACCTGGAAAAGGGAGGCTTGTGAGGGTCTTGATGTCGTACTCATGATGGCGATACCTGTAGGTGTTGGTCGGACGCCTGTAAGTTAGAGAAGGTCGAGAACCAAAGCAAAAGCTAAAAGAGTGACGACTTGATAGCAGCAGCTCTGGATGGTTTCCACAGTCGGAAGGGACGATATAATTCTTTCCTAATCGGGTTAGTAGTTGGTTGTCTAGACAACACATCCTAAAAAGGAAGTCGCTCGAGATGCCATATCCTTCAGGCTGCCACAATGACATGCATGCCTGTCCCGTCCCAGTACCTAACTTTCCACTGTGTCCCGCCAGTTCATCAATTCGTCCGAACAATTAAGGCCATGAAGGTCAGTCTGTACACCCTTTACTCCCAAGGCTCGCGAATCGATATGTTTTTCACCCTTCAGCATACCTGGCTGGCTGGCCGTTGGTTGGAGGCTTGGAGGCTTGGCTTTACTCACAATCCTCAGCCCCGCTCGTACTCGCCTAACTTCGAATCAGCATCGAGCTTGGTTGAACCACATCGGAGCATTGGATCATGTACCAGCCTTAGCAGCGTCATACCAACCCAAATTGGTTGCTCGTATTCTATGCCATGGTCATTCGTTCTTGGCAGCTAGTGCTTGCTACTCTGGGATCTGTTTTATACGAGAAAAGGGTTATAAGCCACAAATCAGGGCATCGGGCAAGACTGCGCCTCGACCCAGCCGAACAAGAAATGTCACTTCTGTGTAAATGCGGTAGCTTATTTGCCTTTATCGGATAAGCTGCTATACCTGTTTGGGCACCTCGTTTTCGCCAAAGTGCCCTGGGCTGCGACAATGAAGGCGATATCATGAGGGCTTTGCATATATGAAGGGCCTCTATGGTCCATATCGCAGGTTCAATATCCTGGACGACTTCGAGATAATCCAAGGCTGCTACAAGTCAAGTTATCAAGTTTCTCTTACTACTGCCTTCTACCAATTCCTATCAGAAACGACTGCCTCAAGGTACGACATCATCATGCTAGAGGCGAGATCACCACGCCGTAAGTCCAGTTGGACCACTGGTCAATATGGCCACCACCATCTCTAACATTATGTAGAAGAAGGAAGCTATTGGTATTATGCACCAAATAAAGCTGCTCCTATTGTCTTCGCATTGCTTTTTGCTGCGTCCGGTCTCACGCACATCTACCAGTGTTGGTATGACATAGCTGCCTCCAAGATGAAATGACAAGCACTGATCTCTGGGCCACAGCAAATACAAGTCGTGGAAGGTGACAGGCTTGCTGCCATGGTCCGCTACACTCTTCACAGCAGGGTTCATTATGCGGACCATTGGCGCTTTCGGTCAATGGGACGATCTAGGCATATTCATCGCGAGTAATGTTCTCTTGCTGGTCGGACCGTAAGTTTTCTGTCCATTGTGCATTTCTCGCTCGCCATGACTGACCTTTTTATAGTCCTGTCTACGAAGGAGCCAACTTCTTCACCCTGGGTCGCATTCTTTACTATGTCCCCTACCGCTCGCCAATCCATCCCGGCCGAGTATTTTCAACGTTTGTTGCCATGGGTATTGCGATTGAGGCGATCACAGCGAATGGAGCTGTTCTGGTGGCCAATACAGACAATAGTATCAGCAAGCAGAATACTGGCAAAGCGCTCCTCAAGGCTGCACTGATTTTACAGATTGCTTTGATGGTGGGATTCATCGCCCTTGCAAGCAGATTCTACCTCAATTGTCGCCGTGCAGGTGTCTTGAACAACAAGGTCAAACGTCCCCTGTATGTTCTGTTATGCAGCTGTACACTTATCACGGTGCGAACCATCTACCGAACGGTCGAGTACTTCACGACTGCGAGCCTCAACATTTACGACGTCTCAGATTTGAGTCCCATTCTGAAAGACGAATGGTTCTTCTGGGTTTTTGAGGCAGCCGTCATGTTCACAAATACCACTTTACTCAATGTCTTCCATCCCATGCAATGGCTCCCACGCTCGAACAAGATCTATCTCGCAAAGGACGGTGTCACAGAGATTGAAGGCCCGGGATTCGAAGACTGTCGACCATTCCTACAGACCCTTGTTGATCCTTTTGACGTGATCGGCCTCATCGCAAATAAAGGAAGGAAGGAGAAGTACTGGGAAGCTCTCGATGCGAATGAGAAAAGGTCATCCCCTGCTCAAGTGTAAAACTTTCACTCTCCCTTCTCTTTGACTCCTTTACCCATCCTTTCCATCTCTCTCTTGTAATTATTTGCTCTTTTTGTGTAATACGTTGCGCTTTTGTTCACTATATTATTATGTGTCAGGTCAGCTGTTTGTCTAGACTATATATTGGGTGGAGTATATAC
This sequence comes from Aspergillus lentulus, assembly GCF_010724455.1. The sequence goes on along the minus strand of NW_022983886.1, from coordinate 163,903 downwards.
ATTTCTATAGATCGCATGCTTTCACAATTTATTCCAAGCATTTTACTATTCGCATGTTGAAGTATCAAAGCATCATCCGCATTTCAATCTAGAGAAAAGGGAAATACTATACCGACTAATTTGTTTCAACTGATGGTGATGGAAAAATCAATCAACCTGAAAGGAGCGGAGCTGAAGGAGTGTTTATCGATAACGGTGTTCGATCTCCGGCAAAGCCAAGGTAGCTTCGAACCACATGGCCTTTAGCTCAGACAAACATTCACCGGTTTCACTTCTCCCTTTGCAATACCAGCTGAGCAACTGTTAACGGTTGGTTGCCAGTAATCTATTGGTCTTGACGATAGTATCTGATCTCTCACGAACATTTAACTTTATTACTGATATCCCGTGGCATTTAGCACTGAGCTACCTAGCTTTGCCCTCCACAGCATCTCCGAAGCCTCCTTTGCCGAGCTCACCCTTCCCTCAGGCCATATACAACCGTCACAATGTTATCTTTTTTATCGTCAAATCTGTCTAGCACGCGTCAATCTCTGGCGCAAGTCCTCAATTTTGCGCTGGTTCTGTCCACAGCGTTCATGATGTGGAAGGGCCTCTCCGTGTTCACGTCAGTACCAGCCTCGGAAGGACAGGTTTCAATAGACTAACCTTGAGTTCGAATATCTACAGAGCGAGCTCGTCACCCATCGTCGTCGTGCTCTCCGGATCCATGGAGCCGGCCTTTCAGAGAGGCGACCTGTTATTCTTGTGGAACCGCAGCCCGCGGGCAGAACTAGGTGAAATCGTGGTCTACAACGTCCGGGGCAAGGACATCCCGATCGTGCATCGCGTCGTTAGAACGTTCCCTCAAATCGAAGGCAAAGCGAAGAAGGTCAAGGAGGTTACAGAGTGCGTTTTGGTATTCCGCTTGGATCTGCAGCGAACAATTACTGACTGGGCGGATCTGTCATTAGGACCTCCTCCGTTCCTCCCAACATGCTCCTCACCAAGGGAGACAACAACCTTGCTGATGATACCGAGCTGTATGCAAAGAATCAGGACTTTCTACATCGCGAGGAGGATATTGTTGGCAGCGTGCGGGGGTATATGCCCATGGTGGGATATGTGACTATTATGCTCAGTGAGCATCCGTGGCTCAAGACGGTCCTCCTTGGTATTATGGGTCTGATGGTCATACTGCAAAGGGAACAATAGTTTATGCTGGATGTCTATTGAATAAATTGGCGCCTACTGTACGAAGGTGGTTCTTGGCTGAATGCGACTGCAGCTAGCAGCCTGTGTTGATTCTCCAGCCTAGAAAGTATGGACCGACGACTACAAGCTGCCGTCATCGTAACGTGTCCTGTGCCGGGATTTCTGTAAGAATAGCCAGAGTGGCCGATATATGTGACTAGATCTGTAGCCCCGCAACGTACATTGCTGTAGTTTGTCGCCTTCGCAAGCAATTCGATCAGGCACGGGTTCCTCAATAAAAGCATACACAGATGAATTATACTGGCGAAGTTGGAAATGATCCACCGCCTACTCTCCGGAACTGACTGTCGTCACTTCAGGTCAAAGAACGCCAATGCTAAACTCCACCCCGCTTACCCGTCACGGCCCCGCCTCTTGAGCTAGCTGGGCTCAGGAGCTGTTACGCTGCACGCATATCACGGGCAGCTTCTTCCTGGGTGCTCATCTTTGCTATCTACAATAGGACGGGACCTTCACGCCACCTTTATAGCACGCTATTGTGTCGCCATTATACCCAGGAACATATCCACCGACCGTCCCAGTCTTGTGGAGAGCCGCGAACATGGGTAGCCAGAAGCGCATAGCTAAGGTAGGTCCATGGGGATTAAGTTGCCTTGAATACTCCATGGTTCTACTGCTTGCTAATAGCACTACTGCGCCGCAGGAGCTTGCCGAGCTTATAGAGTCTCCTCCCGCCGGCATCACCGTCGAGCTGGTGGATGAGTCGAACCTGTATGAATGGAAAATCTACATGGAGGGGCCAGAAGGCTCGCCGTACCACGTAAGCTACTACGCGGTGAATGTCGCTCCTGGCCAAGATACAGCGCTAATCACTGCCAAAAACCACAGAAAGGCAAATTCCAAGTCAAGCTCGTCCTTCCCACCGAGTATCCCTTCAAGCCGCCGACAGTGTCGTTCGCGACGAAGATCTACCATCCAAATGTCACCAATGACGACAAGGGGAGCATGTGTCTAGGCATGCTACGGCCCGACGAATGGAAACCCAGCTCGCGGATCTCGGCTGTGCTGGAGTTCGCGCGGCAGTTGCTCAAAGAGCCCATGCCGGACGATGCGGTTGAAGGACGGATCGCGGAGCAGTACAAGAATGATCCCAAGCGGTACGAGGAGATTGCCCGGGAGTGGACGAGGAAGTACGCATCGGAGTAAAGGACGTGGTTGAAATGAAGTGATGGCTGGTGCGCAGTCGTTTGCGCGAGAATCAGGGACGCGGAAGAATCTCAGCGTCCTCCTGCATGTGAAAGTGTAAAGACTGGGTGGCTGTCCTATTGTCTGCGTGCCTCACGCACCCTGGTATCTCGACTGCGCTTGTATTCTTACTGGCATTTACGGTCGGGCTCGGTGGACGATGGACCCTTGTCGACCGTTCACTTTCCACTTATCTATCATCTTTCTCGGTCTGGGAGAGCACCCGGCGCGCTCGGACTATCCCTGCGTCGAAGGCCGGCGCTGCCTACGTTTCGCATAAGCGTGTGAAGATTACGAGTCATATTCTTTAGATACTTCAGCGCTAGAGAATACAGAAGTCAGTCATAGATGACCATGCAGAACAGGCGCCTAATTTATGCATGCAGTCTGCATAGCTTAACCAGAGTCAGGACCAATTCCGACCAACATACGTATTATCTCCAACGCAGATGATACATTGGATACATTGCCGACAGAATGCATGACTCAGTTCGCAGTGCCGCCGTTTCGACTCCTCCATAAAAGAAACAAGTGATGCATGTCAAGGGGGTATAGAGGGCTTGAGCCTCTAGTTCGGTCTCCAGATAGTTTCAAGCCATCTGGCCAATACTCCGTAATGCTGCATTGACAATGTGCTACAACCTACAGCTACAGCTACAGCTACAGCTACAGCTACAGCCTACAGGAAGAACCGGAACTGTTCAACGGGAGCAGCCGTAGCCCGACGCAAGGTACGTCACATTTGACGTCTGGAATTAAATTGGTCATTTAAGGCAACCGGATCAATTTCCACCGAGTGCCTACGTACTCCGTATCCGAGGAGAGATGATCAAATCAGAAATAATGCCTCCTTCCCTCGGACTTGGGTCGGTGCTAGATACGGAATAGGACATAGGAAAAGACCCTTGGGTGGAGCAGGCCCATCCTACGGAGTACCTTAGCGGGAGATGAAACGCGAGGGAACGAATGAAGGGTTCTAGACTAGACTAGGCGATTTCCAAGACAAACTCCAGTGCCGCACATTTAATCAAATAAAACAAGATACGAGACCGGAGGAGACTGCCAAGGTAGAATATCAACGGGCGTAACGCGCAGTTCATCGTCATCACATCGTTCACGAACTGGGTTTGGGACATGTCGAAACTCGCTTAGGTGCTCCGTACTTGGTGAAGGTGTAGATTAGAATGATGATGGGCAGGTACTTTTTGAAGGTCTCCTATCCTAGGTACGGTATGCATCTATGGATGTGACTCCTCCACTCCATCGTTAGTACTGCTGCAGAGCGCAGACGGAACGGAACGAAGGTCGAACCCATGGTTGGGAGCACAGTTGTTGTTGGTTGATTTAATCTGCAGAGTGCAGACTGCAGCCATACTATCCAGTAGTACATGACTGGCCCTGTTCGTGTAGCGTGATAGGTAGACTAGAGTCGAACCATAGCATGGAGTAGATAGATGCCTGTCATGTCACCTGCATATGAGCCACTAATTGGATGCTGGATCTGTCATACTGCTGAACGACAGTGGTGAGGGGTAATTATTGCATATGAATGGGTTTATCGATATAACTCGGAGCACCCCTGCAGGCCTAGATACCTTAGCATAGGTACCTGTATCTATCCATCTATCTCTCCTCTGGATATGGATAGATATCTCTGGTCCGGAGTACATTGGACATTGGATAAAAACATAGATAGAGTTCCCTGTATCCGTATCTTTACACTAATTTACAGCGCTTCCAACTTCCAAGACCGAGACAAGGACGGAGTCTTGCCCGGCCGACTACCATCTGTTGATATCATCCGATCGTCATTTCTTGTTAATTCGAAACGGCTCGGGAAAACTTCATACTTCATTACTCGGAGATGAAGATGCAAATCTAAACGAGTTCATACGCTTACTTTCTTCTCCCTCCCACATTTTCTTAAATACTTGCAGCTTCTGGTGGAGTAAGAGAAAACCGCAATACAGCGCTAGACCCAAACGAGGCAGCTTTGGCCTCATTTTTCCCCTTTTCCGCATCATCTCAAAATCCATAAATCATAACACCACTACGGAGCACTAGTCGACTACCCACCTTACAAATGGGCTATGAGCCTATGAGTGTGTACCTTAGACTAACTGTCACTAAGAAAAGCACAAGATCTAGTTTCTTTCGTCCTTTTCCAGGTTTCTTCTCAACCCCGATCCTCCATCCACAATACGGGATCTTTTTTCTTCCTGTCCTCTCCTGGAGACTGAGTCTTCAATTGAACCTCTGGTAGGGTCCTGTGACTTTTGCTTGTCCAATGGACTGATATCATCTGGCGTGGGTGCTGGGGCCTCTTGAATCATCTTGTCTCTTGCTCCAATATTTTGACGCTCATTTGCTTGTCCCCCGTTCCGCCGTTATCGTTAGCTCGGGCTATACGACCTCTCAACGGAATACCAGACCACGTATCTGCGACCCTTTCGCTGGCTCCTCAAACTCTCGTTATTCTTTATTACTCTCTTTCATCCTCTCCAGCGCCCCTCATATTCGTGTAATTGTCTGCCCGTGGTATTGCACCCCGTTCGTCATCCATTGCGTTATCGACAAATGTCCAGCGGGAACTGGGTTCTATCTCGTGGCCATGGTCACAGAAAATGGAGAGTTTCAGTGGTCCTCCCGGCAAGGCGAACGTGAGACTGCAAGGAGTCGCAAAGTACCACCTCATCTACGCCTCGATCCTCTAAGAATCCATCCTCCCGATCCTCGACCTTCCACTGCCGGCGCATCTCGATCTCCCTCCCCCCTCTTACCGCCGGTGCCGCATCCTCCCCGAAAAGCATCTGCATATCCTCATCCTGATGACCCTTTTCTCCGCGGCGCCTCTTCTCAAGTCGGGGGACCTGATGAATACGCGCTGAGAAAACCAACCTACCGCACTCCGACCTTCCCTCGTTCACCCTCCCCAAACTTTGCCCGACCAGAAGATGACTTTCAGCGTCCGTCTTACCGAAGAGGCCCTCCTCCTGGCCGACCAGGATTACGAATCTCGATGTCGACGTCGAGGATGTATAGCAGGCGCCCGCGGGGACCGCCGCCTCGCGAACACTACCCAAATGAATCTCCGTCCCGAGGCCTTGCATTACCTCGGTATACGCCTAATGGATCTTCCGACGTCTATTCAGAGGATGCGCTCCGTTCCAGCGTCAATTCGGCAATGACGTCGCGATCAAGCATTGAGCAAGCCAGTGGAACTGAACGCAGCAGTGTCTTGACGAAGAGCAGCTCCATAACTGACCTGTCGCCGGACACTCCGGATGGCCCGGACGAAAAGGATGGCGGGATGAGCGTTGAAGACGCGATTTCCATGTACTTGGATGGGTTCAGCGATGTGACGGAGGAGCCAGCCTCACCGGGCTTTGGTGACGACAGCAAAATGCGACCTATCAGCCCACGCCCGCCGACGGAATTCACGTACGACGACGGACATAGCTCTGACGAGAACTCTCCTGACCTCAATCCTTCGAATGACCTGCCGCCGGTCCCACCGCTTCCCGAGTTGACTTCCGTAGATAGGAAACTACAAGATGAGCAGTTTTTGAAAGAGACCAATGATGAAGAATCCCCAGCAGAGTCATCGAATCAGAAAGAGACCCAGGAAACCCAGGAAAACCCGGCCGTCAATCCGTCGGAGACAAAGGTCCTACTTTCAGGCGTTGTACCTCCTCCCCTTCTGCCGGGAACAGAGCATCGTGATCGGTATGGATTCCGCAAGAAAACGAACTATATCACCCTTGAACAGTACGAAGCTTGGAATGGTCCATATTCAGAGTTTGTGGCGAGCCGGAGACTCAAATGGGCAGAATTGCTCAAGGAGAACGGGCTGCCAACGTCCGAACCCACAGTGTTCCCGGCCAAATCGTCCAAGATGAAGCGGTTCGTCCGCAAGGGGATTCCATCTGAGTTTCGTGGGGCGGCCTGGTTCTGGTATGCGGGGGGGTTCGATCTCCTCAACCGGAACCCGGGACTGTATGACCGACTCGTCAAGGAAGCCATGGATTCTCCCAACAACGACGATAAGGAGCACATCGAGCGCGATCTGCATCGGACATTCCCTGATAACCTTCACTTCAAACCCGAATTTGTCGACGAAGCTATGGGCTCGGGTACTAGCTCTGGCAGCAGCAACCCGAAGTACAGCTCGGTCACGGTTGAGACTCAGATGATCCAGTCACTCCGTCGCGTTCTCTATGCATTTTCCCTTCACAATCCCAAGGTGGGCTACACGCAATCGCTCAACTTTATCACCGGTATGCTCCTGCTTTTTCTTCCGGAAGAAAAAGCGTTCTGGATGCTGCATATCGTGACGTCTGTGTATCTGCCGGGCACCCATGAGATTAGCCTTGAAGGTGCCAACATCGACCTCTGGATCCTCATGGTCCTGCTGAAGGAATCATTACCCCATATTTACAACAAGATCGCTGGCAATCCTGGCCGGGCGAAGACTCCGGCCCTGACGGTGGACTCTCGGCTTCCGGATATCACGCTGGGACTGACCAACTGGCTGATGTCGTTGTTCATTGGCAGCTTGCCTTTGGAGACGACGTTGCGTGTTTGGGATGTGTTCTTCTTCGAAGGTTCAAAGACCTTTTTTCGTGTATCCCTCGCTATATTCAAGGCCTGCGAGAAGGACATTCTTGCCGTATCCGATCCCATGGAAGTCTTCCAAGTTGTGCAGACGGTGCCGAAGAAACTGCTCGACGCCAACGCATTGCTGGAAGATTGTTTCGTACGGCGACACCGTGTCGGACAAGGTCGCATAGAGGAGTTGAGAGCCTCCCGACGAACGGCTGTCCGACAGGAGAAACTGAGGCGTTCGCTGGCCATCAGCAAAGGTCAACTCCAGGCTGCCACGGACGAGTGGCCGACCACAAGGTCGCGGACGCCTATTCCTGGGCTTGAACGCAAAGTGGCGGATTCCTGGCGTCATATGAAGCAGCATGCCTTTAGATGATTGACAGGTGCGGTCTACAGACTGCAAGGTCAATCCTGGCCGGCGATCCACGAGCTCGACTATGATCGGACTCTATCTACACCATTAATGTTTTATCATGTACAGCGAGGACATATGAATTCCGTTATGTAGCTATTGCCTTCTGATACCCGTCTTGTCAATTCAGCCTCATCGTACCTCAGTACATAGAACCGTCCCCCTGAAGGCTGATTCCCATGCACCAGCTGGTGACGCAGTCCAGACCAGAGGAAATGCCACTTATCTCCCTTTACCACAGTCAAAACGCGAATCCATCCCAGATGTCTGTTACAGAGTAGGGGTACCTGAAAAATGCCTCCAGTTGCCCGGCAGTAGAGTGACACCGGTCAGTACGATGAACCGCTTACATGAATGCTTGCTTGCCATTTGCCATATAAATGAATCACTCTTAGAACTCACACAGCTGATGTCGATCAATTTCGTTCCCCCTATTGGTAGGTCGAATTGCCCAATGCCCCTGGAATGATTGGATACCATCTCATCGGGCCCGCTTTCCTCTATCTTAGTCCTAGTACCACTCTAAGCCTTAAAGCATACCTTAAAGTAGGCCTAACCTGGGCCGATCGGCGATCCTCTTCATGAAGAATGCCTTACCCCACCAAATACATGCCCCCAGCCCCAGCGACTAGCCCGTAGATCCAAGAAACAGCAAAAGGTACACCGTACAGATGAGATCAGATTGACAAGGATAAGAATAGACTGCAATGCAGGGCTGATACTGGCACCAAAAGTCTGGAAGTCCTTGCCAGCAATGAGGTGGTTTCCTACGTGTAGTGGCTGGCCTGGGCGCCTGAATTGGGTTTGCCAACATCTCTGTGCGGTAAACAATGAGGCTCATTGGTCTCTCGATGGGAGTGTTTGCATCGTACAACGCAGGTCTGTACTACCCCGACTGTGCTCACTGTGAGGGGTGTTTGTTGGGTGGTATTCCCACGCGGGGGGGGCGGTGGCTGGATTGCCTTTTCTTCAGGGAATATGATATGGGGAGGCGCGGGGGGCGCTGGATGTTGCTACCTGCTGCTCTAAATTAATTTGGTCGATTGCGTGACCAGCATGGATTCAAGCCAGCTGAGGTACTGTCAACCCTCCGAGACATGCTTTTGGCTTTTCACCTCCTTGCATAGATATACTGTTGCATTCCTCCAGGATCAGCACAGCCATTGGCTAAGGTATATTTCATCTCAGCCAGCTGTAACAATGGTGATTGGTTTCCAGTGGAAGATGTGTGCGGCTGGATTGGTGATTGTACTACCTTACTTCAGCCCCAGTCTTAAGAGGGAGTACGGTACATACAGGACCTAAGTTGCCAACGTGTCTCGGACAGTGAGGTAACCATGATCAGGCCACTTTTATTTCTATTTGTTAATTTCTATTGGTTCTTGGTCTAGACGGCAACCGCAGCCATGAGAACTTCCAATGCCGCATTTTTGCGGCTGATACATTGGGTCATGTAGTCTCGATCGGTGACGGACAAGCCTCTCGACATTGGCTCGTTGGCGCTGGAGTTGTGTGTGGCAGCGTCGCATTGCGCGCTTTCGTCCAGAAAGTCTACGGATCCATTCACAAGGTTTTGTAATGCGTCGAGGGCTTGCCTCCCCTTGGAGAGGGTCATCTTGACAAGAACATTCCGGATAGCCTGACCCTCTTCCCTGGTGACTTTGTAGTCCCCCAGAGAACAGGGGATCAGGCGCTGCTCTTCGTCCGGAGGCGACAGGCGCCGGTTGCTCATGGTCAGTTGCTCGAATAACGTGAAGATCAGCTCGATCGCGGAAAGTGTGAGGAGGATTGATGACATGGACTTGTCGCAGGCATCACAGACGATGAATTTCTCGCACGTCTCAAGGGTTGATGTGATTGACTTCATCGCCAAGTCGAATCGATCGGACTTGTCACGACATGTAAGCTGATGTAGTGTGGATACGTTGACCGCTTGTGTTTGGACGCAGGCGCACGGATCCCCCGTCACATCTAGACGTGCATGAGGGGATGGGAACCCAAAGGATATCGGTGTGGTGGGGTCACTGAGTTGCCGCAAGTAGGTCTCGCCTGTGAACGAGATGGGCGTCGTAAAAGCTTCAAGGCTCTCTGATGTGCCTTCTCTGGGAGTCTGTAGAATTGGGCCTAGGTCCATTGTCCACGTGTCCAACTCATGCGGTGTTGGAAGGCAGTCGTTCTCATGTTCGGTAGACTTGATGCACTGGTTGGCCGGTGTGGGCTGGACAGAAGATTGGAGAGGAATATGGCCCTGCTATCATTAGAGACAGTACATAATCGCGTGGTAGACGCAAGCGACTCACCTGTTTCCAGCGGCTGGATGGGAAATATGGACTTGGTAGTAGTGTCGTCGAATCTGAGAGATCGATGTTCAGATTCCCCAGCTCTCCGTTGGCATCCCGCAATTGACTTGTCAGCCATTCCATCCGTAGCTGATGCTCCCTCTCCAATGTCTTCCGGTTTTTGCTCCCTTTGGGCTTTCCTGCTCGGTTTTGATAACCGTAGCGACAATTCAAGCCCTTTGACGTGCAACGGAAACATGGAGACCCCCCGGAGCACTTGACCTTGCACTGATGGCAAGAATCACAGGCAGAGCGCAGCTTTTTGTGATCGGAATTGCTCTGCTGGGTTGTCGTAGGACTGGTCAAGTAAGGAAGTGTAGATGTCATAATGGCGCCAAGAAATCTCAACCAAGGCGGTTCTTATCCGGCAAAGATGCTTAGCATCTTCAAGAGACGAGAAAACGCTACCGGAAGGGGGTTCAAATAGGAGAGGCGGCGCGATGGGGCCAAAAAAGGCCACACTGCAGAACTCAGAAACACGATGCTCTTACGATGGTCCCATTGCCCGAGTCGCTGACAGACGGCGGAGTCCAATAGCGAACTAACAATCATGCTGACAATTCGTTGGCGTCCAATCGCTACGACCAGCCTGGCAAACTGGCAGCCTGGTACGCGAGTGCTAAAAATGACAGGGGATGACTGTGAAGGAAGGGGAGGCTATTAATTTCCAAGTGCATGGCCATGATGACAGACACTAGGAATTTGGTCAGCTCCCGCTTACAGACGCTCATTGATCGAAATAGAGTGGTTGAGTGACTTACCACTTCTGGTGAATGGGAGGGTATGATGGATAAGATGGATAAGATGGCGCGGTCGCTTCGTATTTTAGTGAGAAATAAGCGTGCAGCCAGGAGGGTTAGCCCAGCCAGAAGAATCTATTTCTGACGAAGATGGAATGTTGGGTAAGAGAGACGAAGTAGCTAAGGGAAACAGCCGATGGTCAGCTCATCTCGTAAAAAGGTCTGGAATCGCCACGGGGTTGAAGGATGTGAAGGCGTGCTTGTACGGGTTTGGAAGCCTTGGGAGGCTTGGAGTTACGGGGCTTGGCTACTTGGCCGCCCAGCCTAGAAGGTAGTAGGCAGTAGGCAGTAGGCCCAGTCCAGTAGACTAGCCCCTAAGGTACCTTACACTATATACGCCTCGGCCGAGCTCAGGCGTGCAGATCCTCGGCCGAACTTAGCGGACTGCTTTAGCTCGGCCGAAGTTCGAACTAACGAACGGATGCGGATCTTCCTTAACTTTGTTTTGTCTGCTTACTATGGCACCATTATGCCCTTTCCTTCACTGTTCATCATTGTTATTACTATTATTATTATTATTATTATCATTCCGCACGAATCCTCCGCCCCCCCCCGTTGCTTTCAGGCCGAACTTCTGTATATTCTCCCCTTCCCCCGAGACCGAGCTGATTCCGCCATAGCCTCCTTAAAAAGACCTCCACACCATGGATTGCTGTCTCCCTCATCATGCATGCAACCTACTCTCGTGTTTCTCCAACCTTGATCCTCTACGGTAATTGCTTCTCAACGCAAATACTAGCACACAATGTCAGAAGAAGTGCCTAAGCACGAAGCTCCCTCGGCGATCAGCCCAATAGAAAGCGAGGAGAAAGGCCTGGCCCCCAAACCTCTCGAGCGCGTGCCGCCCAATGGTGGTGCCAAGGCATGGGCTTGCGTTGCTGGCTCGTTTTTGCTACAGTTCTGCTCATTCGGTTACGTCAACGCGTATGTATCTATTCTCTTCTATTCTCGCTTCGTTTCGGTTCTCCGTACATTTGAGAACAACGAACTGATCCTTGGAGAATAGGTGCGGAATCTTCCAGTTGTACTACCAGGAGACCATGTTCAAGGACCAAACCTCGTCAGCCTTGGCGTGGATTACCACCCTACAGATCTTCCTGCTTTTCATGTTCGGTCCCGCTGTCGGCAAACTGATTGATGTCTATGGATGTCGCAGGACGCTCCCGCCATTCAGCATCGCGGCTGTGTTTTCCGTGTGCATGCTGAGCTTGTGCACCAAGTACTGGCAGGTCATGCTGGCACAGGGAGTCGCCTTCGGTCTGGCTGCCGCTGGGCTATCTCTTCCCGCCATGGCAACGGCGACGCAGTGGTTTTCGACTAAGAAAGGGTTGGCAGTCGGCATTGTGTCCGCAGGCAGCAGTCTAGGTGAGAATACGAACCTCTTCAACCAAACTCATAGATGGCTAATGACGGACACAGGTGGAGTGATTTACCCATGTATGCTCCCTCGACTGATTGAACAGGTCGGCTTCGCGTCGGCTGTCCGTTGGACTGCCCTCATGCAAGGCATCCTTTTGTTTATTGCCAACCTTCTCTGCTCGTCCCCTTACCCGCCGCTTGGTAGAGCAAGTAAAGGAACCTCCACAGAGAAGGATGCTACAGATGCTCCTCCCCGCAGCAGTGGTCTTCGCGGATTCAAGAGTTTGCCCTGGGGTTTCTTCGTTTTGGGTTGTTTCTTCACCATGTGGGGCCTTTTTGCGCCCCTGAATTACCTCCCGGAGATGGCTGCGCTTCATGGATATCAAGACTTTGCTCAGTACACCTTGGCGATTGCCAATGCAGGATCTCTGGTTGGCCGGATTGTGCCTGGCTGGGTAAGTGACATCATCGGACAGTTCAACACCATGTGCATCGTGACCAGTCTATCCGGAGTCTTGGTGTTGGCCTTCTGGCTGCCACTGGAGTTTCATACATCTCTGGCCGGTATTATTGTGTTTGCCTTGCTGTTTGGTTTTGTCAGCGGCGGCTTCGTGAGTCTCGGGCCCCCTTGTGTCGTTTCTCTTGCGGAAGACCGTGTGGATGAGATCGGAGTGAAGCTCGGCGGCTTCTGTTTGGCCATTGCGCTGGGAGCATTGACCGGCCTTCCAATCGAAGGAGCGATCAAAGACCGCGAAGGCAACAAGTTCACGGGGTTGATGTGCTTTGCAGGAGCAACGATGATTCTCGGGGGAGTATGCACGGCGACCGCTCGGGTGTTCAAGGGCGGACCGCGACTCATGAAGAAAGTTTGATGGAAGGACCTGACAAGTATTGATCAAAAGGGTTGCAATGTTACTCCTTGTAAATGTTAGATTAGATAATACCTTAATCGAACGAACCACTCTCTGAGCCGACTTCTATCTTGTAGGAACTACAATAGCTAAACCAACCCGGCTCCTATTCTCCAGCGACCTCGGAACATTAGCCTCCCTGCTACGGAAGGCGAAGCCGCATTAATAGAATATGCTATGTTATTATAATATACACAGCTTATAAGGGGCGGCCCCCCTATGTAATCTACAGCGGTATACTTGTTGTATATATAGCTTGAATTTATAGTCTAGATACTTTGGATTATTAGTGATTAAAATATTTCAAGTTTGGACAATGCTATTTCATATGGAATACAAGCTGTGCGATTCGGCTAGGTTGCGCAATTTACACGAGAATTGATTACTGTAGATAGCACGCTGAGGTCACAGACAACTGCTGAGGATTTAGCTCTCTCTTTTGGTATTCAGGCTGTCTACAGACAGACATAACTACACTTTCCATCTTCATAAGATCAGGATTCATGACAAATTCTAAGAGACCCCCGTTATCCAGCCTACATCAACTCCGACTCCCATTCCAATCCTCCTGCACCATTGCCATTGCCATTAGCACGTGGTGACCCTGTGCATGCACCCACTGGGCGCAGTTCGATGATCTGAGTGAGACATCCACGAGGGGAGACCACCCGGTTCAGCCGCCATCCAGCCTCCTCCGCCAGCTTTCGGTACTCCTCCAGCGTCCGCTCCTTGTTTCTGCACCTCGCCAGCATACGGATATCAGCGTACCGGGCTCCGCGTCCCAGACGCCCGTCAAACAAGACCGACTCAACAATCAAAACGCGGCTTACTCCCGGCTTGATGACCATGGTCTCGCGGATCCGGCGAAGCAGCTTGATACAGTCCTCGTCGCCCCAGTTATGCAAGATCCACCGGAGAAGGTAGACAGAAGATTCGGGAATCGGATCTTGGAAGAAGTCTCCTCCAGTGATTGAGACAATTCTACTGGTCAGAGGGTCATCGGTGGGGAATCGCTGCTTGAGGATCTCTGCGGTCGAAGGAAGCTCGAATGCAGCGGCTGTCGCGTCGGGGAACTTCTCCAGGTATGACCGGATAAAGTCTCCTACTCCGGCACCGACGTCGACCACGGTCTCTGACTTGACTTCGTCCCATGGGTAGTCGGCAAGCAGCCCAGGAGCCTCAACGACGCTACCCGTACCGGTGACTTTGTGGAAGCCAGCAGCTCTGCCCGTTTCGGCCAGATACTGGTAGATGGGCTTATCGGTGTTGTAGAAAAGCTCGGTGGCAGTTTTCGGCTGATCACTCCGCAACTGGTCAGGGAGATGCGAGAGGAGGTCATAGTACTCGCGAGGGAAAAAGTCAACCCAGTTGATCCAGGTGGCCCAGTGGTCTTTGCGCAGGAGGTTGGAGAGCCGGTTGTTGGACAGCAGGCCGGTCTTGGGGTCCTGCGAGAAGTACCCCATCTCGCGAAGGTAGCGAACTATTTGGAATAGGCCTTGTTCATGCAATCCGGTGGCTTCGGCTAGCTGCGAAATGCTGCAAGGCTGGAGCTTCTGGACGTGATCGGCCAGTGCATATTCGGATGCGCACAGCAGGACCTTGCTGTTCGTAAAGGCTGATTTCTGATTAGTCCCCTTTTCGCTATGCAAAGTGTATGGGTCTTGAAAAGCTTACCAAAAACCCCATCTACCAACGTCATATGAGGCGGAGTCAAGGTGACGAGAAGCTTGTCCAAGGCCTGCACGGTGTCTAAGATCTTCTGGTAAACTGAACTCGAGGACTTCAGCGACCCTGGAGACACTTCAAGACAGGAATCGAGCTCCTGCGCCAAAGGACCTTCAAGCTGCGACAATGCATGCTTGATGTTCCAGTTCAAATGCTCAAGTTCGTTTTCCATTCTGAGTCTTTGCTGATCAAGTACAACGTTTCTCGGTGAAGTTTGATCCGTCAGTAACGCGATAGCATTTATTTTCTCGACTGGAACCTATCGATGGAAGTAGTGTTTATGATACCCTTAATTATCAAGTCAGCTTACGCCTGGCATTGCTCGGTGGATATTCCATACGAGCCGACGTATACCCCCCGGGCCCCCCGAGGCCGTTCGGGGCGGCGTCCGGCACCGTCTCACTCAGCTCGAAGGCGCCAGCATTAAGCGGCGTTAGGCTTCATCCCAGAAATGGGTCTTTCGAAGCCGTACAATTGAACATACTTGTTGCACGGCCGCTAGAATGGTCCTCACTATCACAACTACCAACATCACCATACAGCCGTCTTCAACAATGGCCAACAGAGCTCGTACCCTCCTAGACCACTTCTACACTCAACTGCACAAGCACCCTTCATCAATCGCAATTGAGGATGGAACACAGTCCGCAGACCAGGGCACCTGGGAAAGGGTCACGTATGCTCAACTCAATGCTCTGTCCGACATATGGAGCAAACGTCTTCGCCTGGCCGGCGTAGGTGCAGGCTGTATAGTTCCCCTTCTATCGAAGCGATCAATCGCAATGGTAGCAGCGACGCTGGCTATCATGAAACTCCGAGCCGCATATGTGCCCATTGACATAGACTCGTGGGGAAGGGATCGAATAGACACTGTTCTCAAAACCATCAACCCGCAAGTCATCGTATCAACATCGCCGTGTCCGAAGGATTCCTACATGTACCCAGTTGTGGCATTGGAGCGGAACGACTTCGATGAGGTCGAAACGCCTAACGGGACCTATTGTACACAAAAATATGAAAATGCAATTGATAGAGGAGACGACCTGGCGTATATTATCTTCACATCCGGTACCACAGGGAAACCGAAAGGAGTGCAGATAGGCCAGAGGTCAATTTCTCGTTATGTGAAAGAAGGAGGCGATTTGCCGTTCAATTTCAACACCGAACATGGCACAAGAGTGTTGCTCATCTGTTCAATTGCTTTTGACGGTTAGTATGCTTGATTTCCCATATGTGAGCGTCCTACTAATTCACAGCTTCCAGTCTGCGCTGGAGTCATGTTCAACACCCTCTGCAACGGGGGAACCCTGGTTCTGGCCGATCCTTCTACCTTCGAAGCCGCGGCCAAAACATGCCATGTTTTGCCATTGACTCCAAGCATCCTTGTTACACTGGACCCTAAGGCGGGCTTCGATACAGTGGAAAAGATCTTCCTCGGTGGTGAGAGCCCAAGCCCGTCCTTGATAGAGGCATGGTCCTCTCCCCGCCGACGACTTTACAACGCGTACGGGCCTACTGAGACGACATGTACAGCGTTTATGGGAGAACTCCTGCCTGGGTCTCCGATTACTATCGGCTACCCAATATCATATAGTACTGTTATATTACTTGATGAGGATGGTTTCGAATCCGTCGAAGGGGAAATCTGCATCTCTGGCCTAGGCCTCGCATTGGGATATTTCCATGATCCAGAACGCACAAACAGCGCTTTTGTCGAATGGAATGGGGTCAAGATTTATAAAACAGGTGACTATGGCAAGCGGACCAAGCATGGTCTACAGTTTTGCGGTCGCAGGGACAGTGTGGTCAAGAACAGGGGCTTCTTGATCAACCTCGAAGCAGATGTCGAGCCTGCTCTACAGTCCTATGACAAAGTTGACAGCGCATCGGCCTTCATGTCCCAGGGTCAGCTCATTGCTTTTGTCACACCTACATCTGCCAAAGAGGGACTTCGCGAATATCTTACGAACACGGTATCCTCGTTCCTAGTCCCTGATACAATATATTCGCTAGACGAGTTCCCCACAACAGGCAACGGGAAAGTCGACCGAAAGAGTCTAATGCGCATGCATGAGCTGGAGCAAGGATCAGAAACGGCCAGTCTCGAGAGAGGCCTTAGTGCGGTGGACGCCGTTCGTAGAGGGTTATCTCATGTCCTTCGACTGCCAGAATCGCAAATACCTCAGGCTTCGTCTTTCCGTCATCTCGGGGGCCATTCGCTAGCAGCAGTCATGTTAGTTTCGGTGCTGAGGAGAATGGGGTATGCTATCAGTGTCGCCGACGTGCTTTTGTTGGATACAGTCGTAAATATAGCTGCCGCTGCCACGGAGTTGAACGATGTCCCAGCTGCATTTGCTACCCGAGGAGATTTGATAGAACGACTAAGGCACGACATATCGACGACCCGGCCACTTGACGAAGGTGCGACGATCGCACCTATGACCGACATGCAAACCAGAATGCTCGGTGCTAGTGTTGCCACTCCAGGTCTTTCATTTATCAAGACAGCCTTTACTTTTGATCATCCAGAGAAAGAACACCTTATATCTACTCTCCATGCTGCTTGGGTTCGTCTTCATCAACGCCACGAGATCCTGAGGACTGCATTTGTCTTGACCGCGTCGAATGGAGCCCAAGTAATATCCCAGGACCCTTGCTTTTCGTGGGAGCAGAAATTCGTCGCAGAATCTGAGTGGGAATTAGTTTGTCGACGAGAAGAGCATCTGGATGTGGCCGATTTCGCAGACTTTGACGCAGAGGACCGGACGTCATTATCAAGAGTAGTCCTAATTGTCGCTCCCAGGAGGCGAACCCGGTTTATCTGGACGGTCCATCACAGCTTGGTTGACGGATGGTCGATGGCAACACTGATGCGAGATTTCGCCTCTTGTCTCGAAGATAAACCCATCCCGGCACCACCACAATTCGCTCAAGTCGCGCAAGCAATAGGTCGGCTGAAGGCTGAGTCCTCGGATGCAGCCGTTGCATTCTGGAGAGAATACTTAGGCGGATATACTCCTGCTCAGAGACTCCGAGTATCACCACCCTCTGATGTCAGCGACTATACGCAAGCAGCCTTATCTCGGAGACTCGCTGTCAGCGTATCTGCACTGGAGGCTGCCGCCAGGGATCGATTTGCAGTTACACCGGCCACACTCCTTTACGCTGCTTGGGGGCTTCTCATTTCCAGGTACTCCGGCACAGACCGCGCAGTGCTCGGAGCTGTTCTCTCTGGAAGAAGCTTGCCAATACCTGGTGTAGAGAACATCGTTGGCCCACTGATCAATACTTTACCACTAGCAATAGACACCCAAGAGGCCCAGTCTACGTATACTTTTGTACAATCTGTGTTCAGACGGCTGTGTGATATCTTGGAGTTCCAGTGGTCTCCTGTTGCATTGATTCAAGAAGGCTGCGGGTGCAATCCGGCAGAGCTCTTTGAGACACTCTTTGCCTTGCAGTATGATTTTCCACAGACACCCTGGGAGTCAAGCAAGGTCCCTGAGCCTAGGGATATACACTACGAAGAAGCCACACAGGTCCCACTCACTGTTCTGTTGGATAGTGCCGATGGCCAATTTGACGTTCGATTTATTTATCGCCGGTCACACTTTGGTGATGCAATTGTGGAGAGAATAATTTCCCAGTTTGGTAATCTCCTTGCGGCCTTGGTTACTGCGCAACCAGACACGAACTTGAGCAATGTCACCGGACAGATGTTCAACGAGCGCGAGTACGAGATGTCGATTGCAAAGCCAGAGCAGCCGACCAGCGCCCGTGACGTGCCGGAAAGCCTAGTGGAGGCTATCGAGAAGTCCATCCAAGCGCACCCTGACATCTGTGCTGTCGAAGGGTTGACAGGGCGTCTCACATATAGGGAGTTTGGAAGGATGACGGAGCATATCTCCTGGCGCCTTTTGCAGCACATCCAGCCGGGCAGCGTGGTATGCATGATTAGTGACGGCTCCCTTCTTTGGCTTCTTGCCATGATTGCGATAGTCAGGGCTGGTGTTATCTACTGTCCAGTCGATCAGAAACTGCCTCGCGATAGAAAGGACTACATGGTCCGGAACAGCAGAGCAGCATTGATTCTCTACGCCAATTCCCGTCAGGATCAATTGTGCAATGGGGTCCCGTCTTTAAACATGGAGTCGGTTATGCAGGAAATCTCTTCATCTTCCGGCTCACCGATTGCAACCAGTCGCAATCGTCCCAGTAGCGATGATGTCGTATGCTTGGTCTATACTTCAGGGAGTACGGGTTTGCCTAAAGGTATGATTGATTTCAAATAAGCTATATATGAATTCCAGACTCGTTACTGATAAAATTATAGCGGTCCAGCTGCAGCACAAAGGTATCCTAAATGTGATTTCGCAGCCAGAAGGACGACTGTACTCCCGTCCGGGCCAGCGCAATGCGCAGATGTTGTCCCTTGGGTTTGACTGCTGCATCAAGGAAGTCTTCTCCACCATCTGCTTCGGTGCAACTCTGGTTCTAAAAGACCCGGAAAACCCTATTGCCCATCTTGCGAGAGTCGATTCTACGATGGCGACACCGTCCCTGCTCGCAACCTTGGAACCCACCGACTATCCCAACCTGAAGGTAATCACCGTTGCTGGAGAAGCCGTGTCCCAAGTTCTCAACGACAAATGGGCGGCCGGGAGGATTTTGATCAACGGATATGGTCCTGCCGAGTGCACTTTAATATCTACAACAGCAACTCTGCACCCGGGGAATAGGGTATCAATTGGTAAACCACTTCCGGGCCTGGCATGCTATCTTCTCGATCCCAACCGACGTCCCGTACCAATTGGAGTGAGCGGGGAAATCTATATCTCGGGAGTGCAGGTCACTCCGGGGTATCTTCACAACGAGAAAGAAACAGCCAAACGCTTCCTTGGCGACCCGTTTAACCCTAGCCAAGTTATGTATCGGACAGGCGACATCGGGAGGATGCTGGAGAATGGAAACATCGAGTATATCGGACGGGAAGACAATCAAATCAAACTCCGCGGATTTCGCATAGACCTTGGGGAGGTCCAAAGCACAATCTCCAAACTAGCCTCGGCGGCTAAAAACGTTGCACTCATTGTGTCTAATGGAAATCTGATTGCCTTTATGACACCCGAGACCATTGACATCAGGAGCTTAGCCAAAAGTCTTGAGACGCAGCTCCCACAGTACGCCGTCCCAAATCGAATTATCGCGCTTGCGACACTTCCCACCTCGGCAAATAACAAGGTCGACTCGTCTGCATTGCAGAGGTATCTGAGAGATCAAGCAAAGGATGGGATTGTTGGGGAAGAGCTTGAGACTGATACGCAACGAGCTCTTGCGGCCATATGGGCGGACGTGCTTGGACGTGATTTGAACCAGATGCCCATCAGTCCCAGTGACCGTTTCTTTGAGCTCGGAGGACACTCCTTACTGCAGATCAGAGTCGCTCAGGCCATTTCCAAACGCTGGGATATCCGGCCATTGCCACTCAAACAAGTAATTCGGCATCATAGCCTTCAGGACTTGTCTCTTGCCATCGACGAGCTGGTAAGTGATTCGACAAGTACAGTTTCAACAATGCCCTTCCTCGAGATGTCCCCGGTGGCACGGGACGATCAGCTTCCACTCTCGTACCTCGAGAAAGAAATGCTGCTGAACCACCTCATATCTGGCGGCTCGCCGGCCGGAAACATGAACTTTGTTTGCAAGATTCGGGGCGACATCAATGCCGAAACCCTGGCAGACGCGTTCCAGAGGGTTACCGCAGATATTGAAGTGTTTCGCACCAGGTACTCCGTTATTGACGGCACGCTCTTCCGGCAACAGGCTGCAGGATCTGTCAAGGTTCCTCGCGTCGTCCAAACCGGCAACCTCAGCTCATTCGTTCACGGCAGGATCACCAAATCGTTTGATTTGAGCACAGAACCACCAGTAGATGTCTCCATCATCATAGGGACCCCCATGCAAGCCATGCTGGTAGTCGTCATGTCCCATGTCGTCAGCGACGCAACCACAATGGCAACTTATCTCAACCGGGTCTCCAAGACATACGAGCTCCTGCGCTCAAACGCGCAACCAACAAACCCCTCCACCGTACCAGATAATCTAACTTACATCGACTGGGCACACTGGGCTTCAACGCTCCAACCCAACCCCCGAGCCCTCACATTCTGGTCCTCGTATCTCTCTAACCCTCCATCGCCACTTACCTTCGGCAACCCATCCCCAGCACCAGCAACATACATCGGGCTCACCCGCTCCTGGACCCTCCCCTCCTCAATGCACCGCAACCTGTCCAACCTCGCCGCCAAAGTTTCCGTCACCATGCACCAGCTCATCCTAGCCGCCGTCTTCTTCACCCTCCAGTGCGTCGACCGCCGCGACGACATCCTCCTCGCCGCCCCCTTCACGCACCGCACTGAGCCCGGCACCGACTCCCTCCCAGGCCTGTTCCTCGACCGCCTCCTCCTCCGTATCCAACGCTCCCCGCACCAATCCTCCCTCTTCGACTTCCTCTCCTCCGTCCGCGAAACCAGCCAACAAGCCCTCGCACACATCATCCCCTTCCATGCCCTCCGCTCCTCCCTCGCCCACAAACCAAGCCTCATCGACCCCCTCTTCAAAGTCATGGTCACCTACCACACAGCCGCTGACCAGCGGCCCCTTCTAGACCTCCCCGGGGCGGAAGTCCAACCCATCCCGTGGCGCCATACAGGCGGCTCCAAGTTCCCATTGACAGTCGAGTTCACCGAGACAGCAACGCAGGATCTCCAGGTCGACCTGGAGTATGATCTTGGGTGCATCAGGGAAGACATCGCACTGAGGCTGGAGTTCGCGCTTTCATTTGCATTACAGCTTATGGTTCTTGAGAGGGAGATTGCGGATATCATCCAGTTAGTCCAGATGTCGTTTCGCCCTGGTGAGGGCAGTCCCGTAGGGCTATCACCTACACACGAGGGGTTGGCCGGCTTGACCAATGGAACCAACGAGGTGGATACCACTACAGGGCAACAAGAGCTCGAGAATATCCTTTCGGATGCAGTTTGTGAGTGTCTTGGGCTTGAGACTCAGGCTGTGGACATGGACAAGTCATTCTGGGACCTTGGGGCGCAGAGCATGGATGCCTTGAAACTACAACACTTATGCGAGAAGCGGGGGGTCAGGCTCAGACTGCGGGATATCTTTGTTTCTAGAAGCCTTTTGGAGCTGGCGACTTACGCTGTGATAGTTTGATAGATAGCTAGATTGTTAAACGAATTGAATGCATTGTTTATGTCGCTGGTAATTACTTGCTTCTATCGTAGCACCGTCATGGTATGTTGACAGCGAGGCACACCGACGCCATAGTCCATACTAAGCCCTACGCACGTATGAACTAAGCAGTTCCAAGGCTCGGCATGCTCAACGCAAAGCCCCATTCCTCTTAGCTTTGGGGCCCCCAATAGACCAGAAAATGCCACGTCAGAGCCGAGCCACCCCCGGAGGAAGTATAGCACAGATCGGACGCCGCAAAAGCATAACGTAAAAAAGACCCTGTTAGCTGAGCGGCTGAGTCAACCCCCCGGAGGAAGTATAGGGCAAATCGGACGCCGGAGAAGTAGACCCCCGAAGCATGGGAGTACCGAGTACCGTCGCAACAAACGGTCCGTACGCCGTATTGCTGACCCGTGGCCGAGGGGCCATGCAAGGCTCATGCAGCTGAACGAGTCGCGTCTCGGACAGTTGGCGAAAGGCGCAGAACACGTGGCTCTGACGGGGGATCACCACATTCTCGGACCGTATATAGATAGGCCTCGCACGAGCCCAAGCCGAAGGGGAGGAAAGACCGAGAGATCGACTCAAGGCAGCAGCAAACAAGATACTGCTAAGAATCTAGTCTTCGTTACACATCATTCAACATGTCGATCGGAGCCGAAATTGAATCGCTGGTCCCTGCTCCACCGGGCCTCAACGGCATCGCTACGGGCTATCCAGGCAAGGCGCAAAAGGAGTTGACCAACGGAGACTTTGATGCGCAGGATAGTCTTTCTCTTGCGCAACTCACACCGTACGATGTCTTGACGGCTGCGCTTCCGCTGCCGGCTCCGGCCTCGAGCACGGGGTTCTGGTGGCGGGAGACGGGCCCTGTTATGAGCAAGCTTCTGGCCAAAGCAAATTACCCTCTTTATACCCATTACAAGTACCTCATGTTATACCATACCCATATTCTCCCCTTGCTGGGACCTCGACCGCCGCTCGAGAACTCGACGCACGCGTCTCCGAGTAACGCGCCGTGGAGGTCCTTCCTGACAGACGACTTTACTCCGCTCGAACCGAGCTGGAACGTGAATGGGAACACGGAAGCGCAGAGCACCATCCGTCTTGGTATTGAGCCTGTAGGCTTTGAAGCCGGGACCGCGGCGGACCCATTCAACCAAGCTGCCGTGACGCAGTTCATGCACTCATACGATGCAACCGAAGTCGGCGCCACGCTGACGCTGTTCGAGCACTTCCGCAACGACATGTTCGTTGGCCCGGAATCGTACGCCGCGTTAAGAGCGAAGATCCCAGAAGGCGAGCATACCACGCAGAGCTTCATGGCGTTCGATCTCGACGCGGGTCGTGTCACCACAAAGGCGTACTTTTTCCCGATTCTCATGGCGTTGAAAACCGGACAAACCACAACAAAGGTGGTCTCTGACTCCATTCTGCGTCTAGCGCTGAAGAGTGAGGTGTGGGGTGTGCAGACCATTGCCGCGATGTCGGTCATGGAGGCGTGGATGGGTAGCTACGGTGGTGCGGCAAAGGCGGAGATGATCAGCGTCGATTGCGTGAACGAGGCAGACTCCCGAATCAAGGTATACGTGCGGATGCCACATACATCCTTGCGGAAGGTAAAAGAGGCATACTGCCTAGGTGGGCGGTTGACAGACGAGAACACAAAGGAGGGCCTGAGGCTGCTGGACGAGCTGTGGAGGACGGTCTTCGGGATCGACGACGAGGACGCGGAGCTGCCACAGAATAGTCATCGCACGGCAGGCACAATATTCAATTTCGAGCTGCGGCCAGGAAAATGGTTCCCCGAGCCCAAGGTGTACCTGCCCGTCCGACACTACTGTGAAAGTGATGTGCAGATTGCTAGTCGGCTACAAACGTTCTTTGGAAAGCTCGGATGGCACAACATGGAGAGGGATTATTGCAAGCATCTAGAAGATTTGTTGTAAGTCGTCCAGTTCCTTCGACGTGGATCTGTGTCAGCGCTGACCTTTATAGTCCCCATCATCCACTATCCTCGTCAACGGGCACACATACCTATCTCTCATTTTCGTATAAGAAGCAGAAAGGGGTCTATATGACCATGTATTATAGTCTCCGGGTATACAGCACCTAAGCACTGATTGTGTTCATTCGAGAAAGTTATGACGGTTTTTCAATTTGTTATCAAGTGGTATCATGTCATCTTACGAGTCGTTTTTTCTTTTTTTTCACATACTAGATATGAGACACTAGAAGCCAGAGCATAAGCCTTTATGACAAGTGCCAACCTTACACAGAGCATGAGGTAGACGTGTAGAAAACGCGTATAGCCCCACAAAAAATGTAATTCTCAATAGGAGCCAGGATCTGTGGGGTCAAAGTTCCAAAATCCCTAACCAAAACATCAGCGGAGAGTGTCTCATCAAGGTTTAAGGTTCACTTACCCAGTCAAACGCCAAGGTGGGATCCTGCATGTCCAGACTTCCTACCTCCGCCAGATCGGGCAACGGGGTTGCCATTGCAGATTCTCCCGATACTGATGAATTTTGTGCAATTGTCTGGGGCGGGACAGTCGTTGAGGAGCCCATTCCGGGGATCGCTGCATTCGGAGGAAATATAGCCTGGAATGGTGACAAAGGGAAGGTAGACGGCGCATTTTTGGCAAGACAGTTCGAGATGATACGATTGATCACATTCCACATCGGCGTGACTTCACGCCCTCTCGTGTCCATCGTCCTTTTCAAGACGCCCAATGCGCGAGATCGGAGCGAACGGTGGTTTGGCGCTTGGAATTCTGGTGTTTCAAGCTCCGATACAATGTGCATAATGGATTGGAAACAGGCGTGACCACCTATATGCCATTGGAACTTCTGGGCATCTTTGTCATCCGACATCATGTTCAGGCTCTCTACGAGGCTGACTGACTTTGCCAATACTCTAAACACATTCATTAGCTTCTGGATCAAGAGGGCGAAAAGGTGTTATCGTCAAAGACAGCACCAAAACGTACGTTTGTCGGATTTCAGGGGACACCACGGCCTCCCGGTATTGTTTTGGGGTTCGCAGCCAGAAAATAGACCAGCATCGCCATTCAATTACCGCGGCAAGACCAAGGGCCATGCGCTGGTGCGGAACCTGGGGATCACAGTATTGCAGATATTGAGTTTGGAGATGATTGACCATTTCATCCACCATGGTTCGAACCTCCACAAACAAAGACTGAAGCTCTGCGATGGGATATAGGTTACCATTTCCGTTGACAACCGAAGCCTTGATTCTCCGCTCCAGCCTATAAGTACTCCGAACAATTCTTCTGAAGCAGTGGATGCCATTCAGGCGAATCAAATGGCCTGTCATGTCGGTGAAACCAGGAGGTGAATATGTTTCCGCAGTTGGATGCGCTCCTTCAATGAGATCTTCATCGTTGATGTTTCGTGGTAGCAGCGTAGTGTAGTCCTCGTCTGCTATTGTGGGCTCCTGACCCCTACCCTCGGCGGAACGGAAGTCGAGATGACATATCTGATGCCACAGCCTGCGACGAGTCTCCACCTGGACAACATCCATATTACTTGACGGGAATAAGGAGGGTTCTCTATGAAGACCTTGCGAGAGAGCCATTCTGACAACAAGGCCAAGAAGAGTCCACGTCCTCGACATGTCGTCTTCCCGGGATTGGCAAGTCTAGCGGGGTTGGTCAGTACAATAAACATACATGAATCAGTGGAAATAGGGACGCCGTCGTACCAGAAGTAGTACAAATGCCTGTAGAACCTCAATACTTGGGGTTGTTAGAAAATCTTCTCGTCCTAACCCAAGCTCCACCCCTCTTTGGAACTGAGCCAGGAGGGCCTCTTTCTCCGCAGCAAATCGCATCATAACATTTTCAGCCGACAAACTGTTGATAGCTGAGTAGAATATAGCCAGCGCCAAAGGCTCGAAGGTATGGATGGTGTGGTCAGCTCTGGATGCATCGGCCTCCTCTACACCGGGACTTTGAGTCCTCGTGCCGTATGTATGGTTAATATATTGGGTGAATCGTCGTTGCAGCGTAGGTTTGTGGACTAGTCTCGTCATCGGATCAACATTGGAATAGAATATTTCAAGCAATGCCAAGCAATCTTCTGCCGATTTGGGAGACCAAGGCGTAAGGCTATCCACGGTCGAGCCAGAAAATGGGAATGGAGGAGTTGGCTGGTCTGACGGTGGACTATCTGCTGGCGCACCACTAGACTGATCTCCCAGCAGCATTTTGACATCGTGAATCTGGTATTATCAGCGCTGCATACATGAGATCACATCGGCAGGGAGATTGTACCTCGTCAGCTAAGAGAGCATAGTGCAGAGACGAAACCCAGCGGGATTGGCCTCCTTCGGCCTCCAGGAGTAAGGCACCATCATAACCATCAGCTGACAAAGTTTCGCATCTCGGGATTGGCAATGCACTTCCTCCCTGGTCAACGTCAGAGGGGCTTCCTGTGCTAGTTACTTTCGCATCAGGCGATTTCGAGATGTTACCCCCACCAGAAATTGCTCGCTCCAGTAGTTGTTCCAGCCTTTCGAGGCGACTACGGATTTCCTCTTGGCCAGACCGGAGGTTGGTCCGTGACACTCGATTGCCAGTCACCACACGGGGGGTTGCCTGCGAGACTGGCTGTGGACTAACATACGTACAAACACGATTGCCTCTCTGGCATGGAGTACAGACAGGTTGTGTATGATCGCACTTGACCTTCCGACGGCGGCATGTCAGGCACGCGGTGATGGTGCGCTGCCGGCCCTTCTGTATGCCGCCAGAAGGGCCCGACTGAGGACTGCTAACCGAGAGCCGTGAGGTTGAAGTTGTCGAGTCCATCAGTCAACTACCAGACGGGGTGACAGCCTTGGAATGATGGATGTGTTCCAGGAAGGTGACAAGGAAGGTGACAATGGAAGGTGACAAAGTGACAAGCAAGGTGACGAGGTAAACTATACGGAAGCAATACGGCTGGGGGCAGAATGTCTAACCGCTTGGGGCTAGTAGGTCCCTGCTTACTAATGACGGCTGCCTCTGGAGGACGCCATTTACAGAGTATCTAAAATATTTATAGACTAGATTGCTGGAAGATAATTGTGAAGTATGCGAATTACTTTGCGAAGTGAATGATGATGTTTTAATTTTATGGTCGTAGCGGGGTGACCCACTTGATCTGCTTTCTGTGACCCATTATCGGTTTATGCCTTAAGCAGGAAATAATACTAGCCTGAGGCACCAGCGTCATGCCACTATCCCCGATTCCATTTCTCCCTACCACTAAGGTACCTAGTAACCTACATATCCACTCCCAGCCAAGTCAGATAGATCCTCAGAGTTTTACAATTCCTTGCACCACACCAAGCGGATCCCATGTTAGCTTGAGTTTCCGGAGTCTCTCCAGCCGCTCACCCTCGCCAAAAACGCTAGTGGCGGTATCGTCTTCAAAGGGCATGTTGACATAGCCCACCCCTGTTGCGCGTGTTCCGTCTGGCTGTGTTAAGAATGCCTCTCGAATGGCCTTGTTGAGCCCAACACATGCATTATCCAGTGCAGGGTCGTCATACCAGGCCAGAGGCATGACCCAATACTTCACTTCTCGCCGGAACTCACCAGGGATAGAGGTCTCTTGTCCATCCTGGTCCAGCTCCCGCGCAACGTCCATGCTGTAAAATTCGGTCAGGATGTGCGTCTGGGCAGCCTCGGGGTGTTGAGTAATGAAGTCCATGTAGACGTTGAGGGCGGCCATGCAGGATCCCGCTGACAAGTCTTTCAAGCCAAACGCTGCCAGGTTCTTTCTCCCGCCATAGCCGCATATACGGTCGCTGGAATCATTGAGGTTAGGGTACGGAATACGGCGGCCAACAAAGTTCAAAGGATGATCTGTCATAGATGGGAGATCCAGTAAAGGCTGGAATTTGCTGGCAGCCTCTTCGTGTGATCCCATATACCACATTTGGAGAAGAACAATAGGCTGATTCTCAAAGTCAGCCAGTGGATTCCAGTAAAGTTTTCTTGACAGACTTACCTGCTTGTTTGGGGCACAGAATACCAGCCGCCCCTGCATACCTCCCTGATAATGGACCTTGTTCACTGCCTCTGTAACCAATCCTGCATCATTAGGCGCAAAGACCAGACAGCTGTGCCATGTGTCATGGGTCCACGGGTAGGCTCGGAATGTAGCCTCAACCACCACCCCGAACAAATGACCGCTACCACGAAGACCCCAGAAGAGATCTGAGTTGACTTCGGGCGACGCCTCGACCGCGCGAGCTACTCCGCTCTGGTCCACCACAACGACCCGCATCGAGAGCACGGTGTCTGCAGCGTATCCAAAGTGCCCAAGAAAGCGCCCTATCCCTCCTCCAAGGGCAGCACCGATCTGTTCCTCATATTAGGTTGCTTGGCTGAATAGGAGGAGTCATTTCCCTTACCAGGCCCACTTCGTTACATGTTCCGGTAGCGACAGCCATTCCTACTGAACTAGCTGCCTTCACCCCGTCGCCCATAGTAGCGCCTCCTTGTGCAACAACAACCTGTCTCTCCACGTCAACAGCAACCTTTCTCATCCGCGAGAGATCGATGATAATCCCAGGACTGTCGATGGTTGAGAAGCCATTGCTGTGGCCTCCTCCTCGAACCACGAAAGGCCTCTGGTTCTGCACCGCATAGGAAACCTGAGAACACATGTCAGTCTAGACAGATTCAGAAGGGGACGGGGAACGCTTACCGTTGCAATGACGTCTTCCTCGCTAGTAACTTGAACGACTGCCGCAGGAAACTTGGCCAGATACCCTGTCCAACGCTTGATTGCATCCGACCATGCCTCGTCGCCGTCAACGATCACATTGGAGCCGGAAAGGCAATTCAACAGATCTGATTTGAGATTACCCGCCATTGTTACACCGACAAAATCTACAATGGGGAGGTGTAGGCCCATTCTGATCTGTATTCGCCATCTGATAAATGAATGCTGTTACTAGCTTCGGCTTAGTTGGCTTCGGCGCGGTGCTTGTGCTTACGCTGTTTACCCGCCGACGGCCCCAACATACGTCGGGAGCCGTATTTCTAATAAACCGCCATTCTTCATCAGACCATTTCCTAAAAGAGAAAAGCTCACTACAGGGGATTTGACAGTAGAAGCTGGCTCTTGGTGTGATATGCTAACGAGAGTCCTTTGCAGCTATCAGGCGTCAATCTATTGCAGGTATATGTTTACTTGTTCATACATAACATGTTTCAAGTCTCAGGATTCCCTTGGCTCCAGTTTCAAATCAACATCATACAATGAGACCCAGCTGGTTTTGTCAACCTTGAAGTCTCCTTCGACAGCTTGCATCGGTTGAAGGGAAACTCTATACTTGCTGAACATGTGATAGACCACAGCCTTGATGATCTTATCGGCAATATGCTGTCCGAGACACTTTCTCGGCCCGTAGCCAAAAGTGGCGAGATTATACCGGAGCTATAAGTCCAATGAGCTTTCAAATAGTCTCCTTAGGGCAATTCGAGATTCTCACCTGACTTTGTTTGATACCCGCAAACCGGCTGGGCCGATATGCACGGTTGTCAGGGCCCCAAAAAGGATTGCGTATGTTAATGGCGAAAGCATCCACAATAACGGTCGTATCTTTAGGGATCACAAAGTTTCCCAGGATCTTCTCCCTTGGTGGATTCTCAGGGAAGGTGAATGCTTTGACTCGGTCAGCCGATATTCTTTCAAACCTTGAGCTTACTTGTAGTGACCGAGACTTACTTAGAACAGGGCGAAGGCGAAGCGATTCCAACAAGCAGTAATGGAGAAGAGTGTCCTTTCGAGTGATATAATCTTCTCGATCTGCCTTATTTTTCTCCATCTCCTGAACAAGGTCATTTTGGACCTCGGGGGAATCGGCTAGAAGAATAATGCATGACGAGATAACATGAGTGACGATATCCAGGTTAGCGAAAGTGGATTCCGCAATCGTGTCAGTCACCTAGATATATTGTTAAAGGGATCTCCATATCATTCCAGTCATGGAGCCAACCACCTACCTCCTTTGGCGTCAGTTCGCCCCTTTCAGCTGCCTCTGTGAGAACCACAATTGGCGTATCAGGGGCTGTGATCTTCCTCGCTGCGTATATCTCCCTATTGAAATCCAGCCACGCTTTCTGGTAGTCTCTCGCATTGTTCCAAGCCTTGGTATTGAGATACCTAGTCAGCTTAGAGCGATGAATGCCTCCAGACACAACCGCCGCGAAAACCTCCGAGTACCGGCGTCCAAGATCCCACAGGCGCTCCTGCTCTCCCTCACTCATCTTCCCATAGAACATGGACGCGACCTCGAAAAAGGGATAACGTTGCAGTGCCTGCGTGGCGTTGATGACCATCCCCTTGCCGTCTGCGTTCTGCATCTGCCCATCCGCTTTTGCAAACCGATGTATCCCCGCAACATAGTCCTGAGCACCAGCGTCCAGGCTATCACGGAAATACCGCAAGGCAGTCCGGTGCGAGAACATCGGGTCCAAAGTCTTTCGTAAAGTCGTCCAGCGAGTCCCGTTAATCAGCCCCAGGCCGGACCCAAGCAGCTGCGTCAGAAGCCAGCCGGCATTCGCCTGGGGCGCCTTGTTATGGTCGGTCGACTGCTGGTATAGCGCCTCGACGTCTTTGGGGTCGGTTATCACACTATGCGTATACCACCCGTGTTAGCATATCTATATCTGCGGTCATGTTGAGAAATAGAAAGCGGTATGCGTACACCTCGGGGATACTAGCAGCCCAAATGCGATACGTCTTGCCATATTTCTCCTCCCACTCCCAGCTTCTCTTCCGCGCAGCCAGGAATTTGTCTACCATCTGCCCATTGGGGAATGTGTACGCCGGACCCGACATGTACTTCTTTCCATTTGCGGCTGGAATCCGATGAACGAGAGACAAGTAGCCCTACGTCAGGAATCAGAAACCGCACTTTAAGTAAAAAAAACAAAAGAAGACAGTAAACTCACATTAAGAATCGTATCAATCACCACTTTTGGTCCGATCAAAACAGCCACCAACACCAGTACCGAGGCCAAAACCCCAATACTAAACGGGGTGGCCGGCACAGCCAAAAAGTCCAATTTGGTAGGTTGGGCGGAATCCATCTTTTGCTTACTTGACAATCTACCAAATTCAGTTCCACTTGGACCCTTTGCCATTGCATATTCTGCATATTTGTAGTCGTGGTCCGACTCGGGTCCATTGCGTTTGTTCGGGGCATAAAGCGTCGGCCGTCGGCGGGAAACGAGGTTCTTTAGGGCTGACCGGCTGACGGGGCCAGATTATAGCGCAGGTGGGTTGAGATTCGGCCTGGCCAGGAAGGTTGAAGGGATTGAATATTACTATTTTAATTTTGATTGGGTGTATTCTCCCTAGGACTATGGTGACATCTAATAGGTAGGGTTATCCAGAAAGGAATAGAGGCGCCCAAGGGCCGAGCGAGGTGTGGCCGTTAATGGAAGCATTCAGGAAGCTTGGAGGTACATATCTAGACTTTACTTGAAAAGGAGCGGTTCAGCTCATTTATAATCCAGCTACCATCCTTGTATAAGCCTCGTGTCATCACGCATTGCGGTAGTTTCCATTGGCGGAAGGGTGGTAAGGGCGTACGATCAGGGTGTCTTTTTAGGCCACGCTGAAGTTCATTATTTCGCCTACAGAACGTACTGGGAGACAAACGATCAGGGACCTCTCCAGAAATCATTGGTCACGAACATCAGAATCCCTATATGGATGCCTCATCTATAGTTAAGCAGCTCCCTGCTGGCTACTGGACAGGGAAGGGATTCGCCGAGGAATCAACACGGTCCTCAGTCTGCGTTTCTACCTTCCATTGTCTAGGCAGAAAGTCGAGGCTGAATACATAACGTCGTCATTACCTTTACCACTCTGGATCTAGACATCCTGAGACCATAGCTTTCCCCAAAAAGCATCATGTCCCCTCAGATGGTGCCAAAAGACGTTCATGGACTCATGAAAACATCACTCTCAAAAAAACAACGACAGTAGGAAACACAAACCCCCTCCTGGATGAAAAATGACGGTCTATAGAGCTATGATAATGTGAACAGATGCTAGCTCTCCCCAAACGATAAAATACCAAGATGCCCCTCCATGATATGCCCATTTAAACGCAAAGCTCTTCTATCTTCGAGAGTATCTATGACGGTCAGTCGGGTTCCATCCACCAGGCAGAGGCTTACATTTTCTATGTACCGAACACCAACAATAATCCCGTCATCGTCTCTCAGCTCAGAAGGTTGAAACGAGTTCTCCTCGGTTCTATCAAGACAGCACAGACACGCTCTCACTATTTCGCTATACCTGTCTCCAACTAGACTTGGCAGACGCTCTTTGGACAGTTGGACAAGCCTATCCTTGACGGCAAAGCCTCTGCGGCGCGGATCATTGTCAGCCAAAGCGTTCGATATCTCTAGCTCTCCACAAGGAGTTACAGCATCGCCCTCGTTTAGAACAAACGAGGACCACATTCCCACCTCGAGCAGGCAGACCCCAAGACTGTAAATGTCGTGTTCCATTGTGAACACATCTTCGGGGAAAAGACCCTGTCGCATCGGGTGCCGGTAGAGATTTCTCTCCCATTCCAGGTCCCCAATCCGTTCTGTCGAGCCCCCTTCCTTACGTATGCTTTCGAAGCCAATAAGAAATGACTGGCACATTGACCCAGAGGTATTTGCGAAAACAATCATGGTCTCAGGTCTGATATTCTTGTGCACGAACCCTGTCGCATGGAGAAACATGACGGATCGCGCGAGATGCTTGGCGAGCTGGAAGCGCTGGCTTAATGAGCATCGAATCATTTCTCGCAAGAGAGAGCGGAGTGTTTTAGGGGTGGATAGTCCCTCCGGAATTTCGAAGATGTATTGGAACTGAGTGTTGCCTTCCTCTCCCAATTCAACTACCCCACTGCACTTGAGAAGGCTGAATGTGTCCGGCTCAACGTGGAGGAGCAGCCTTGCGAGGTCACGGACGTTCTTTCGCCCATCAATACCGACTGCGCCTGCTTTGTAGCATATGCGATCAAGGAGTACTGGCCGCGAGTTGTGGCGATAGTTTGAAAGGTACGTATTAGTTCCCGAGATTTGGGACATACTATCAGCGATAACGCCAGCATTCTTGAATACTGAGCCTTGCTCTATATCATGGCCAGAATGACATGCTTGTATAGCCTTTCTCATCATTTTCAGCCGACGCATTGATGGATCCCGACTTGAGACGGAGCTTCCCAGCTGCTGATCGACTAGTGGGTTTGCAATACGTGTAATCAAGTACCACGACGGATCAAATCGCTTCTGCCACTCTTCCAGATCCAGCACAATTTGCTGCAGATGTCTTTTGAGGTACACAGCTCGGACTCGGCGTTGAATTCGGTATGCTGCATTCACAAAAGCTGTAACCCGTTCGTAGGTCTTGAACGCACCCGTGATCTTTATCTGCAGGTGAGATAGTACGTCACTATAGTGAGCTTGAAGTGCAGGCGGTAGAGTGGTCCATAGAGCCTTGACAGATTGTAATTGAATTTCCGTCTTGATCCATAGGCCTTCGAACGTAAGGGAAATCTCTTCGAGATCTGACTCGAGGTTTCGCTGTTCGCGGCAAAGCATCACGAGGCTATTCCCATATCTATAGACATCAAGACCCAATGAGCGGTAGCCTGTAGGAAGAAGCCTGCACTTACTTCAAACATAGATCCAGTGTTCCCGCCACAGCCAATACCAGGCTCGCAACTTCCATGACGCTGACGATGTCTGGCAGATACTACGCACCCAAAAAAAAGGATAGTAGAGGATGGGAAAGGTGAAGTTGTTAGCGGGGGCTGTGAAATGACAAATAAGGCTACGATGCGCGTCAGCTGACATACAGAATCATGAACAGCAATTCTTCATCTCCTAAATCATAGCAATTTAGGACAAAGTTGCGCTCTCCCAGGCAGACACTACGTCGAATACACAGTATAATTGAGAACAAAAAATGGCCGATGACGAGTTGGTACAGAGCTTTAAACTGGACATAACCTTTGTCGGTGGTCGACGGCGGCAAACCGAGTCCAGGGAAGCTAGGGACGGCAGTGGTCAAGCTGAGGAGAATATCTCCTTGTGGGCTCGCCAGGAGTATCTAGTAAAGGATTTTCACGTCTTCCTTGATAAGAACGTCAAGACTCAGGAGCTTCGAGTGGTGAAAAAGATCATGCAGGGGGACTGGTCCGACTGGATGTCGGAAGTCAAGATAATGGGCATGGTGACCAAGGCCACCAAGTAGGAGGATCCCATCCCATTATGAAGCGGACATATACTGATTTCTATGCAAGAAAACAAGGCAAGGAATTATTCGTTGAATTTCTGGGCTGGTATCCCGGGAAAGATTACATCGGTTTAGTGATGGAGTACTGCCGATACGGAGATGTTTCCAGATGCTTCCCAGGTCCACTCTCTGAAGAAAAGGCATGGACTCTCTGTAGCCAGCTTCTAGAAGGACTTCAAATATTGCATGGAATGGGCATCACGCACAGGGATATCAAGCCACAGGTATATTACTCGAGTATTCCCCTTCCATTCTCTAGCTGATCCATAGCGCGCTAGAATATCCTCGTTGTACAGAAGGACCCCCTGAGAGTAAAGATAGCCGACTTTGGCATCAGCAAGAGAATATCTACGAAGCAGACCAATCTCAAGACAAGAGTAGGGACTGATGGCTACAGGGCGCCGGAAATCCTAAGCTTGTTCGACTCCAGCAAACGGGATTCGCTATACACCAGCGCGGTGGACATCTGGTCCCTGGGATGCGTACTCTACTATGCTCTTACCAAGGACGAACCGTTCCCGTCGCCCCAGTCCCTGGAGAATTACCTGAGAGGTTCCGCCTTTCCTGAAGACACGCTGATTGAAAGGGGTGTGGGCGCTTCCGGACGACAGTTTATTATCAGCCTCATGGCACCTTTGCCGGAGAACCGCCGCAAGGCCACTTTGGATGCCCTGTCAGATTGGACAATTAACAATGCTGAAGAGCCAATTGATGGTGCCGATGAACCTCCACAAAATGCGGAAGGTGAGGCTCTTGGGCTACTTGGAGGATTTTCAATAGATTCACCCGCTAGCACGGTGCCCCGTTGGGCCAGTTCGCATTACACGCCACCAATACAACCGCAAGAGGATATGGTACGTCACTCCAAAACCGCACTTCTCTCACGGATACGTCTTAAAATTCCCAACTAGGAACTCTATTCCTTGGAATTGTGGCACATTCTCAAATCCGCTCACGGCCCAATCGACAGACTCCGCCCTCTCCTCGACGCTGGCGCCAAAACTGACAAGCCTCTGAATGGATACACAGCCCTGCACCTCGCCGCAAAACAAGGCTCCCCGGACAGGTTGCAGATCCTCCTCAGTTACGGCAGTGACCTGACTGTGCGCACACAGCCGCATCGCGAGACCGCCCTACACCTCATCACGTACGAGGGCGACTTTGAGCTGTTTGAGGCAAAGTATAGGTTGCTCCGTGGGCGAGAAGGGGAGCTAGACATCAACGCCAGGGACGTGGACGGGAATACAGCGCTGCACTTGGCAGTTGCCAGATTTGGAACGGCAACAGCTGTCAAGTTGCTCTTAGAAGCCGGAGACTTGACGGAACTCAAGGATAAGGACGGGTTAACGCCCCTTCTTTACGCCTTGAGCCTTAACCAGTGGGAGAAAGCGAGTATTCTTTTAGAGTTCAGGGCAAATCCAAATGCGCATGATCAATTGGGGTGGACAGCTTTGCACCATGCTGTTGCCTCTCGGCGGTGCGAGTTGCAGCTTCTGGAGCGACTGATACAATTAGGGGCAGCCCTGGATACTAAAAACAATGACAACCTGTCGCCTCTAGCACTGGCAGCGAAGTTGAACAAAAAGGACGTCATGTATTTGCTCATCGACCACGGTGCGAACTGTGAGCTTGGGTTTCCGGCGCTGGAGAAACAGATCAAATGGGCGCTGGCCCTGCGTGGGATTCCCTGGCCTATCGGGGAAGGAAGAGAGTGGCTAGAGTGTTAAAAATTAAGAGGCTATCTAGTTGAATCTGCTGTGATAATTGATAGGAAGTACTGCGTTATCCTCTAACACAAGGGGCCCATGTGGCGCTCTCAAGTCCCATCATGGAAAGTCGGAGTGTCCGGTAGTAGACAAAGCAATCCCACCAGTATTATATCTGGACTCCTCGAAAGGCTGTAGTTGAGCTCTTTTCCAAAACAGAGATCTCTTGAGAATGTGTGGCAGCTCTAATCGCATCCGGTACGCCCATATTTTTCGCATGGGCGTCTCAAATCCCGCACTGATCTCCTCCAATGTCTGACCATGCGTATCCACCATCAGAAAGTAGACGGCTATGAGCGCGGAAACATGAACACACCTTGGCTAGCAAATTAGCAAAGCCAAAGATGTGGAGATATTGACCAGAAGTAAGTTTGAGTCCACTTACAAAACAAATGCGACAAAAGGGTAGGATATTTCAACAAATACACTGCTAAACGGGAGATAAAGATCGATGAGTAGCAGGATCGCATTACTTGAAAACGCGACAGAAGATCCGAGCGCCATTCCCAATGCTGGAGTTTCTTAATTAGCTGTTATGAACTGTCCGGAAAGACACAGTGCCGTACGTACTGCGATAGCGAAGAGGGAATAGCTCCGCTGCATATGTCGCGGCTATGATTCGAGATATACCAATGAGACCTTCTAGCATGTAGCTAGCAGCACACCTAATAGCAATCCACCAGCGCTGTTCGCACACAGGCTGGCTGAGAATGAGAAAGGCCACCATGGCCAGCTGGACAAGCAGTTGCAATCTCCGACGCTTGAGCGAGGAACTCCTATTCAAGATCCAGTACATCCTGATTAGGAAGATGGCAGCCAATAACATCAGAATCACCTTGAGAGGACCACTTTCGGCTGCGCACGTCAGAATGTTGCTCAGCACCCCTGGCTGGGGCGTCTCCACTCCAATTGATAATAAAGTGACGGCGAGCGCGACACCGGCAGAAGAGAGCGCTGCGCGCCTGAGAGAAGGTACAGTCAGAAAGTCTCGGAGTCTGAGGTTGTGATGGCCGGTTTCGGCTGAGATATATATCTGATAGATGTCGCGAGCAGCTTGCACCTTCACCTTTGTCAACCGACACATTGTCTCATAAGCAGACCGCATGTCTTCCTGGGCGATGCAGAGGCGTGGCGATTCCGGCAAGGTCCAAAAGCAGAGAAGACATGTTGCCCCAGGGATGGCAACTAACAGGCCGGTTATGCTGCTGGACACATCTGCAACGTTGGAGACGACAACTGCAGTTACTGACCCTGTAGCGGCCCCGACTCCATGGAGCCTCGTTGCCGATCAGCAATCGCTCATATCTCAAGAAAGAGTGGTAGTAGGAGAAGGGGCAACATACGACAGCCACCGTGACACAACAGCACCGCGGCTTGGCGGCAAACTGGTTTCCGCCAGGTACAGTAGAAGCTCACATTCAATGATTCCACATCCAGCAAAGTATATGGTATCTACTGTATAAATGGCATGTTGCTCTTGCAACAGTGTTCTGCCTAGGCCAGCAGTAATCATGACCACTGCCGCGATACAAGCCGCTCCTCGGCGCCCGACTGATGTGTCCAGAGGGTGCGCGAGCCAAGTCCCAACCATCAAGGCGAAGGAGCGCAGTAGGATCAGCACAGATTGCGTTACCCCCAAGTAGGGATTGATTCGACTCTTGAGCATGAGAACAGCCACGGCGAAACCGCTGGTACAGAACACATCAGAGGTAGATACTGCAGGGAGGAACAATCCGTTGCTTACAGCGCAAAGGCCCCCACATGGAGAGCATAATCCGAACGCGAGTTAGCAAAGAGAACATGCCCGGACTGCGAGAAGCGCTCGCTGGCCAAAGCCGCCCTGTCCTCTTCCGTCAAATCCTCTCTTTTCATGTAACTGTCGGGATTGTCAAGCAAGAGGGCGCCCTGTCTGAGGATCGGCCGAATATCACCCAGGTCATATTTGGTCGCAAACTCATCCACATTACGAATGACATCTCGCGATCGAAACTCGGGGTCATGGTGACCGAAATCACTTCTGATCAGAGAATTAATTTAACAAGGGGGAACTGGGAGGTGGTTTCTGCTGCAGATCTTAGTTACCTTGCTCCCCTGATCCCATCATTATCATTAACCGCACACTCCGTCGATTCCACCGCAGAGCGCACTCCATGCACTTCCGATCTGCTGGTCGACATTATGGAAGTTTTTTGTCAATGACCAAAGGCTTTTGAGACAAAAGATGGTAGATATTTCAAGAACAGTTGGACTCTGCCACAGCCTTGTGAGGAAGCCACCAGCACTGCCACACAGCCTTGTGGTGAATCACATTACCTGAGGAGAAGTACGCGGCAGATCAAGATATCAATAGGCCAATAAGCTATCTGGAATCTCTACTCTTTGAAGAGGGATTACTATCCACAAATGCACAGGAACTTGCCCCAGGCTCTGAGAGTATATACCTAAACCCTTTGGTCTAATACTAATATCCTATACTTTCCTAGCTATATTTACATTAAATACACAAATTCTACATCTTTAAGCCTTATTGGCTATAGCTCTACCTAGTCATATACTTGTATCAAAATATACTAGCTGGGCTTACCTGATACTGTAAAGACACTGCAAGGCGGATGCGACAGGCGAATCACAGAGCAGCAACAGCCAATCAACCCCTAATACCTGAGTTCTTAGTGACTGGCGTCGTTGCAACATGACCATGTCCCCTGTGGCTTAGCTTTCTCCTAGTTTTCTGGTCTTCTCCCAGGTACTTCAAAGGAATGATGGAAGCAGCAGGGATACAGCAGGGACCTAACTACGTTGTTAAGAGTGAGTATCAGTGTAACGAAAACCTGATAGCCGTTGAATAATCCAGGCTCATAACTACTGCACCAAGAGTTGCCTAAATGTCTATTTCTAGCCTAACAGAATTATGCATATCCTAAATAATAAAGCACATGTTTACTAGTACATACTTCCATCTTCTATACTTGTCGTGAATCAGGCAGAAAGAAATAATGATAGGTGGGCCTGAATTATAGGGCTGAGAATCCTGGAAATGTCCACATCTCGGGCTCTTGGGCCTTGGCTTGTTCGGATCGTCCCTATCGACATCATCATCACAATGACGCGCACTGAAAAGAGAGAATCCATCAGATCCTAGCTAATTCCCTCTGTTACAGCAAACCGGGAATATTTGCAAGGGAATCTTGCAAGGGAATCCACTAGAGGCACCAATCGTGGATTAAACTCCATCTTCTTGAGCAACTAAGTTCTACTATGACCGCATGCGGAACGACTCTCAGGAGTCAACCCATCATGGACCCATCGTCCCTTGCTGCCTCCATACTTGGCTTGGCTACATGTGACTGTGCCACATGAATTGATCTTCTTTCCTTTCTCTCTGTTTTTCTTCGTCTCTCCCCTCAGTCACTGCTCGTTCCTCCTTCAAAGGTATGCCATCATGAGCGGACAGGCTGCGAGTTACTACAATCCCAGCCAGTCGTATGGCGATCCCCAGCCGGGGATTCAAAATCAACAGCAACAGCCCTATCACTACAACAATAACGTGAACAATAATGGATACGACCCCAACTATCAACGCGGACCTGAGCCCAAGCCTCCCACGGAGCCACCACCAACGTACAATCAGGCCGTCTACGGGTTTGACGACGCGTTCAAGATCGAGCGACCCAAGTACAACGATATCTGGGCCGGTCTACTCGTAAGTGACTGCACGCTCAGTTGACGAGGCATTGATTGACTGGCGTCTAGTTTATCGCCGTCTTCCTGGGGTATGTCGCGGTCTCTGGCGTGACCATCCATCGATACGCCAAATACAAAGGCTTCAACGGTGACGGCATTTACGACTCGTCCAACAGCTTTTCTCTTGATACGAATACGCTTATCCTGTTCATTTTCGTTCTCTGTGTGGCGCTCGCGCTTTCGTACGCGTACTTTCTCGGGGCGCGCTACTTCTCGAAACTGTTTATCTGGGTTACTGGCATCCTGAATATCGTGTTTGCGCTGGCGACCGGCATTTACTATATCGCGCGGAAACAGTACGGCGGAGGCATCGTGTTCCTCCTCTTCGGCGTCTTTGCGATCGTCTGCTTCATCAGCTGGATCCCGCGTATCCCTTTCAGCGCATTCATGCTGCAGACGTCCATTGACGTGTCTCGGAAGTACGGCCATGTGTTTGTCGTGAGCATGATTGGTGGTCTCGTGGCTGTAGCATTCGCAGCGTGGTTTTCCGTCACCCTGGTCTCGATCTACGTGGCATATGAGCCGA
The DNA here is from genome assembly GCF_010724455.1 of Aspergillus lentulus. The sequence continues at coordinate 123,694 of NW_022983886.1, read as the reverse complement.
GCAGCTCCGGCACTAACCCTTCCTGCAGCGACGGCGGATGTAGCAGGGCCCGTGTCATCGGGTTGGTCGTGTACGTCACGTTCGCCATGTATTGGTTCAGCGAATGGTTGAAGAACACGATTCATACCACCATTGCGGGTGTCTACGGATCCTGGTACTTCTGGAGCCAGTCACCGAACGGCATGCCAAAGGGAGCAACACGGGGCGCATTCAGGCGCGCAACCACATACTCGTTCGGCAGCATCAGTTTCGGAAGTTTGATCATCGCGATTATCAACATGCTGCGGCAGGCGTGCTCTGTCGCGCAGCGCAACGAGGCTGCCCAGGGGAGTATTGTGGGGAGCATCATGTTTTGGATTCTTGGATGTTTCATCGCCATCCTCGACTGGCTTGTCACACTGTTCAACCGCTACGCTTTCTGTCATATCGCCTTGTACGGGAAGGCATATATCCCGGCGGCCAAGGATACGTGGACCATGATGCGAGACCGCGGCATCGACGCACTCGTCAACGACTGTCTCATCGGGCCTGTGATCACCATGGGCTCGGTCTTTGTGTCGTACGTCTGCGCCCTGCTGGCGTATCTGTATCTGCAGTTCACTAAGCCGAGCTACAACGCCGATGGAAACTTCACGGCTGTCATCATGGCCTTCGCCTTCGTCATCGGCCTGCAGATCTGTCAGATCTTCATGACTCCCGTCAGCAGCGGAATCGAAACCATCTTCGTGGCTATGGGCTGGGATCCGCAGGTCATGATCCGCGATCACCCGGATCTGTATTATCGGATGGTACAGGTATATCCTCGCGTGCAGCAAGCGATCCAGCCGTCTGCCTAGTCCTACACAATAATAATGATGCAGTTTGTCTCTGTACTTAATTCATTGTATATCAAGTCACGTACTATCTAATCGAGTATCATTGTCCACTTCCAACCCGCAAACAGAACACACACCAAACCTAATAAAACAAGATCAGACTCACATAAAAAACGCCATCAACGCAGTCAACCCAAGCACAACCACCGAACTAGGCACAAGCACCCCAACCGCCGCAGCCCCATCAAACGTCATTGCCGACGGCGAGGGAGAAGGCGACGCCGAAGCCACCACAAAAGACGAATCCATCGCCTTGTGATGACTGGGATACCCACTCCGCTGCGCATCGACGCCTGTAGGTGCAGGCACTGACACAGGTACCGAGACGTACACGGACTCTGGTCCAAGGACCTGCGCATACTCATGCGATCTAGCCAGCGAAATCGACGCCGATGCCGACGATGAGGGAACGGGAATCGCGGCCTGGTGAAGGTGCGCCGGTTGACTCGACAAGGATGCAACAGTAACCGCAGCCTGATGAACATGCGCATGTGCTGATGACGAAGTTGGCTCTGGAATCGCGCTCTCATGAAGGTGCATGTGCGTCGGAGATGAAGAAACGGGGACCACGGTCTGGTAAACATGCGCGTGCGCTGACGACGAAGATGCAACAGGTACCACGGCCTGGTGAAGGTGCGCCGGTCGACTTGACGAAGATGCAACAGGAATTGCTGTGTGGTGAACATGCAAGTGCGATGACGACGAGGATGAAACAGGGACCATAGCCTGATGAAGATGCGTTTGTGCTGTCGATGAAGAAATGGGGGCCACAGCCTGATGAACAGGCATGTGCGCCAACGATGACGAGGGAGCAGGGACCACAGTTGGGTGAACGCGCGTATGCGTCGATGACGAAGGAACGGGGGCCATAGCTTGATGAACATGCGCGTGCGCCGATGGAGAAGACGAGACAGGGACCACAGTCTGATGAACATGCGCGTGCGCCAATGATGAAGATGAAACAGGAACCGCGCTCTGATGAACATACACCGGTTGACTCGACGCCCGGCCCGTTGAAGCCGCTACCGCCGACGACGAACAGTCGCACGATGTATGCGTGAGGATCTCCGTGATGACCCTGACTCCGTGCTCGTTCTCGTCCTCGTAGTCGTTCTCTTCGTCAGGGGTTGACGGGAAGTCGGTGACGAGGGGGCGGTGGGTAGAGGCCGAGGCGGAGGCGGAATGGGCCAGACCTGGCACGTACGCCCTCTTGCTCTGGACGTTGGGGCTGTGTTTAGCTGTGTTTGAGGAAGTGGACTCACTCTCCGGAGCAGCAACACGCATGTTGGGGTGGCTGAGGCGGTGCGGATGGGAGATGCGATATCCATATCTGTCCCTATCATTGCCGTCGTCATCGTCATAGTCGTAGGAGAAGGCATGATGGCAGTTAGTGTAGTGATCGGGGTCATGATCATACACATCGTCATCATCCCAATGGCCGTCGTGGTCGCAGATGAACCTGTGTATATTCTCCGTTGCTTCGTTGCGTCAGTTTCCATTCGTAGACCGAGGCAAGGAAAGAGATGAATGAACATACGGATTCCAAATCCATCGCACACGTCCCTTGCTGCACTGCTTATCTTGCTCGGATCGAAGGGCTGCGCGCAGAAGCAGTAGAACTTGGATGGTGAGGTGCAGGTTGGGTAATCTGCGTCCTGGGCTACAGCAGCCTTGACAGGGTGAATGTTAACAAGCTGGCTTATTCTGAAAGATAAGAATGAAGGCGAGAGACGCTTACTGCGCACTTCATGTGGTCCCTCCATGTATGCTTGTAGGCTGTAGCTGTGGCAGCTAGGCCGGTTAGGGCCAGGAGGGTGGTTTGTTTGGTGTGAACCATGTTGGCTCCGTAACTTTGATCTATGCACTTAATTCAGATGTTCCAAGATAGAGAGGCAGAGCTGGTGCAGGGTCGCGCATGGAAGGCTTAATATATCCGTCCTGGGGTATACAAGGCTACGTACTGTAGACACGAAACGCAGCCCATCCCTTGATAACTCTATTCAGACAGAGAATTTTCTAACATACTTTTTAATGCTCATGATACCTCTCTGATACATATCTAGTACGGTGGAATGGAATGGATGTGTAGTCTGTTCTGTTGCATGGGTGCATGATTTGCATTCCTGGGTGGAGTGGAATGTCTGCCCTCTGCCTTTGCCACGTACTGTCCTATTACTTATACGGCTAGGATGTACGTGTAACATGCACACTTGTGGCAATGATATGGTCCGATAGCTCGCTGTGGCAGGTGTTGAAACTTGGATGCGTTGCAGCGCATGGTATGTAGACCACCATCTGCTATGCATATCGCAATTACTCCATATATAGATACTTGTCGAGAATGAAGTAAGTGACGATCCATTGACATCAGCAAAGTTAGAATAATATTCTTGTAAAGCTTGAAAACATGCGCATAATCAATCCATATGTAGGGAAACACAAGGGTCCTAGGGTATCAACAGCAACGCATCAATTATGATGGACTAAAACTTCTCACTCGTCACGCACCGAGTAACGCTCACTAACAACCAAGCCACAATCTTCACCAACACAGTAAGCGTCTTCACAATCATATTCAACCCAAAGAATAGAAGGCGGAGGATACCCCTCGTCGGACCGGGCAGCTTCTGTCCTTCCCTGGATGAACTAGACCCGTACCGTCCGTACTTCTCCAGATCGAACTGCTCGACCATGATCTGTTTGTTTTTGCTCTGTGGTTTTTTAGGCTTTGAGCGTCCCCATGACCAGAAAGATCGTTTGCCGCTGCCGTTGCTGTCGGTGGGAGTGTCGGACTTGAACTTGGACGACTTGATCTTCGACATCAGCCTGTCGCTCTCCTCGGCGTCTTCGCGTTCTGCGAGCGTTGCTACTAATTTTCCTGCGAACATACCCCCGCTGGCGGGATTGGAGAGGGAAGAAAAGTGATGCGATTCCTGCTTGGGGTCGTGCAAGGCCATGTCCGCCAGGACAGGATTGGTCGTCTCATCTGAAGCAGCCACGGCCAGCATGGCTGCTACCAGGGAGTCGATGGCATACAATGACGGGATGGTATTGATAATGGCCGTCGCAGAAATTGACAGAGTCATTGTGCCAAGGTCCAGTGACGCCAGCGGCTCGTCCGAGTCGGTCAACGGGAGGGTAGAGGTGCGTGGTGTGGCCGCCTGGGTGGCGGCCTCCAACGCGTTGGGAGATAGAGGCGTCGTCACGATGATCGTTGGAGGCTGACGGGATTTGGAGTCGCTTGATGGAGTCGAGACTGAAATGTGGAGGATCCCTGCGTACTTCGACCTCACTGGAGAAAGGGGAATACCCGCTGCACCGAACCCAGCTGCGCCGACGAGGGCGGGCGGTTGCTGTTTGCAGTGCGATGGGTGCTGGAGCTCGTACAGGCGCTTCTCGTTATTCCAGAGAAGTCTGCAGGACTCTTGTGCAGCTGCTCGCTTCAGGGCGTTGCCTTCCACTTCGCTTGCTTCGGTTGATGAAAGGTGATGTTGCTTTGCTACTTCCTCTGCTTCGCCGATGGCTAGCATTGCAGCCAGTCGGGAGAACAACAGCGTGACCAGTCCGTCGTTGGGCGGCAGCCGACGCTTCCGGTCCTCCAGTTTCAGCATCATCACGGAGACACTGCTGTTTGGTTTCATGGGGTGGGCTCTGGCAATAGACAACTCATCCGTGGAGAAGGTATGCATCGTATAGAATGGAGACTGCGGGTCTCCGAACGTGAATGTTGCATGATCAGTCCTGCGCCCCATCAGCTCAGCCGATACCATTTTAGCAGAACACTCACCGATGCATACGTAGATTAAATGTTCCCATAAGATTATGCGGCCTTTGTCCATTGGCAACCTCCCAAAGACCTTTCAGCTGCGCTGCAGAGGAGTAATGTACCTCAAGCGGCTCTAGCATATCCGTTGGAAAGTTCAATACGCTCGCAGGGACCGTCTTGGGCCCTAGCGCACGGTCAATTTCCGGCTCTGGCGTCAGAGTCAGCCCTCGAGGATTGTGGAGAGGCCGAGGCATACTGCCCGAGGATTGAGGGTAGTACTGCTGTTGGCTAAGTGGGAAATTCGGATCGTAACGAGGGAATATCGATTTCATAGGAATCACCGGAGGCTCAGAAGGTTGCGGAGACTTTTGACGAGAGCCTACCTGAACTCGTGGTAATGAAGGCTTAGTCTTCGGTGTTGGCGAGCGTTCTCTTTCTGCGGTCCCGATCCGCGGAGTAGCATCATACAGCGACTCAGACTCGGGTTCGCGTATTGTTTCCGGTATCGACAGTGGTGATTCTCGGGCTACATGTGCCTTTGGAGGTGGCTGAACCTTCTTTGTGTCCTCTATAATCTGCAAAAGCACTGCTTCTGTCTGCGGGCCTTTGAGGTCCTCCAAAGGTATTGGACTCGATGGCTGCGGCTTTGCAGCCGGTTTCTTGATTCCTTTGCGAAAAGGATTCTTCGAGCCTCCACCTACAGGGGAAGGTGGAGGAAATAACTGAAACTGACTCATTTCTCAATCCGAGCAAAATCGAAATCGAGGCTCAGTCAAGTCAGAGGGATAAACCGCAGGCCTCAGATATAGAAACAGAAGCAGCAGACGCGAATCGATTCTTGAATGCTTGTTCCACGCTGCACACATACAAAACCGTCAATGTCGGCGCAGAAATGATATCAGACAATCCTCTAATTCGAAAGACTCGAAACCAGAATGGAAAACGGCATTGAACCGACTTGCAGGGAGAACAAGAGCGGACCAACATTGACATATACCCCTCGCTCCAGACTTTCCAGGTCGGGTAAACGCCATAAAATCCATCATGCAAGCGTCAAGGGTCTGAAATGTGAGAGGCTCTGGCTAGTGTGAAGAACTGAATTATCCTGCAGGATATCTTGGTGGTTGAGATGTCGGCGGTTAGAGTGTCAGCTCACCGGCGGGGTGATTGGCTGAGTGCCTGGAGTGACTGTTGTCGCAGCGCTTCGACAGAAGGAAACCGGCTTGGCGATGTCGGTGAGATGCGAAGATCCGCTGTCCTATTGGTCTCGTTCTCGCGTGGTCTTGAAGAGGATGGAGAATTGAAAGCAGTTCGACTACTCAGAAAGGCTATCCCGGTCAGCTGTGTGCTGATTGTCGTGATTGGTTAGCTGCCTTGTAAATGATCGCTGAAGAACCATTCAAGTGACAAGAATAATCCTGATTACTAGTCATCACGATGGCTGTGCAAGCCCAGGGAGGGTGGCAGACTAGAAGCTTCAGTGTCGATTACAATCCGGGGTGCTTAGCTGGTGAATCTGCACCCCAAGCGTCATCAAGTTCAATTCTCAGATTACTTCTGCAGAAACAAGCAAGGTTTGAATTGACGCCGTCCAGATACATGCATGCTCACAGGTCTATCAAATATATTTACAAGTCATGATAATGTACATACTAATGGTCGCCCTCGGCCGAATCGTGCACTGTATGTGTGAGTGCCTCAGCCATTGCGATTGCCCCCTCCATACTCCCCTTGTTATACAGAAACAAGCCCTGCAGAGCAGCAGCACTTGTACTTCTCGACCGATCAGCTTTGAAGCCTTTCTCGTCTTCTATGAGGCCTAACTCCTGTAGCCGGTCCAGGAATGCTTGCCTATAAGATCCGGTTGTGTCGAGGTCACCATAGAACCTATCCCATAAACAGCGGACTTGGTAGCGAGTGATTTCGCCTAGGCGGACGGTCATGTCAACCCGACCGGGCCGAACCAAGGCTTCGTCGAGTCGCTCGACATGATTTGTTGTGAGGAAAATAATACGCTCCTCAGCGCTCGCAACACCATCCAAGGCATTTAGCAGGCCTGAAAACGTCACATTGGCGCCGCGGTACCCATCCGTATCAGTTTGACGCCGATTCGAGAAAGCAGCATCCACATCCTCCAATAGGACGAGGGTCCGGTTCGGCACAATAGTGAGCAGGTGATTCAGTCGATCGTCAGTCAGCCCCCGCTCACTCAGGTTCAAGATGGCAATGTCATAGTCCAATTCTCCCGCTAATGCCTGGATGAACGAGCTCTTTCCCGTCCCAGGTGGCCCGTAGAGCAAATACCCGCGTCTGTAGGGAATCCCCCGGTCATGGTACCACTTTGCGCTAGAAACAAAGTCCTTCACATCTTCCACAATCCGCTCCTTGACACCTTCGTCAAGAATCACCGAGTCCAATGGGCGCTTTCTCCGCGGTTGTCCGAACAGTCTCCATTCCGTGCCCCAACTGTTGTAGATAGACGTCTTGCCTTCGTGTGACTTGGCCGCATATGCATGAGCCTCTTTGAATAGATCTTCGAAAATGTGCCGATGTGAGTAGAGTGTTGTTAATGTGATCGTCTCCCATGGCCGCCCCGTTTGTAAATCCTGCGACTTGGACTCACGCATCCGATTGACGAAAATGAACGCATTCTTGTAACGCAAAACGTGCCTTCCCGGTCCAGGAACCAGTGCGAAGTGTGTATGTATAGCGCCATTCGCATGTTCGACCTTTTGCGTCTGTATCGACAGGTGGCGCATTCCCGGTGTCAGTTTCTGAAGGATAGTTTCCATGAAGCCAGACCTGCTGGCTGCGGAGCGAGCGGCATTAAGTTGAGATTGTTGATAGAGGGTCATCCAGTGGAGAAACCATGGATAAGAATCGTCCTTGATGCTGATTTCGACATCCACGAGCATACGACGCCGAAGGAGGGCGGCACCATGTCGAACGCCTTTCTGGGCTAAGCTCAATCCCGCTCCAAGACCAGCGAGACCGAATCCCTGTACTCATGACCTGCTCGTCAGTTTTCCCTAGTCTCTTTTTATCGCATTCACAATCCCAAGGCTGCAGATCTTACCGCTGTGAAGAAAGGGTTACTGGAGAGCTGAGAAAAAAGGCCGCCATCGCCGGGTTGCTGAACCGCCGCCTGGATCGCATCCTTCCTCTGTTGCAGAATTAGGTCACCAGGCGAGGACAACCCGGCAGTATCCGGAGCTCCATTTCTCTCCATCCCAGTCTACGGCGATGAGCGTGATGATCGCGAACCGGATACTTTTTGTGGCGGCGCATCTCAAAAACGTCCATGGCGTCTGATATCGGAGCTACGACGGGCCGAGATAATCCCGTTACCCCGGGCTTGTTTTGTTTGGTTTGGAGAAAAGTTACCTGTGAAGACCCATCGATGGATAAGGTACTCTTGTTTGGCACTTTACAGAAAGATCTGGGCAGCATTACCTCAGACGTGCCTACGCACCCGCACTCAAGGGAAAAGATTATACTGCTCAGCCTCTAGCCGTGACTTATTCACACGCAACTAATCCTTGAGAATGATGAGCTCCGCCTCCACGAGCCTCGCCAAGGAGGGCTTCGGCTCGGAGATAGCGGGATTAGTGGCTGACATGCAAGTCTTTGCTTCGGATTGCTGGCAGTCAAACTCGCCGCCTAAAGCCGACAGCGCAGCTCGTAGTCGTCCTCCGTGTAATAATAGGCTCAAAGCTCGATTCGTTTTCTAATTCATTTCTGATTCGTCTGTTGACCCTGTGACCATCTGCTTGCTGAGCTGTTCCCAGGCTGGTTTGCATAGATAAAGAGAAATAGAGTGCCCGGCATTGCGCATAAGCAGGCTTGCTAGCAAATGCGCTCTTTCTTACGACGCTTATTTGGCTTTCGCCAGCATCAGGGCCACAATCCCTCAACGCCCTCAATGAAGCGAAATATGAGTTCATCCACCGCGGCAATTCTCTATGCTATCACTATCACCACGCCTGCCGCTTCACCTTTGCCAGATGATGCGCAGAAAAAAAGCCATCACCTTCAAGGCGGATTCACGAACCCATGGGAGTAAGACTTAAATGTCAGAAAATATGCCGTAAGCGGTGCTTGAGTACTGACCATCCTGCATAGTTCATGGAAACCGATCAAAGCAACCATCGCCTATGATATCCTTTCGTGAGTGGTCTCGGAACAGTTCTATTTCGACCAGATCTGACCATTTCTTCTTGCTTGTAAAGTCGCCAGGTAACTGGGAAAGCCAACCGGCCTGACACTACGCCTCCGACTGTTCCTGTCCGTACACCAGAATTTCTGCCCAACCGGGAGACGTCGAAGCTGAGGGCGACATGGCTGGGCCATGCCTGCTACTATGTCGAGTTTCCCGACGGTCTGCGAGTGCTGTTCGATCCTGTCTTTGAGGACCGCTGCTCGCCTTTCTCCTGGCTTGGACCGAAACGATACACGGAGGTGCCGTGCCAGATCAAAGACATCCCTTTCATCGACGCAGTTGTTATTTCCCACAACCATTATGACCATCTGTCGCACCCGACAGTGAAAGAGATCGCCAAACTGCATCCAAATTGCCATTTCTTTGCGCCTCTGGGTAACAAAGAGTGGTTTTCTAGGTCAGGAATTAAGAATATGACTGAGATGGACTGGTGGGAAGAGCGGGATGTCGTCCTTTCGCCTTCAAAGCCAGACACTACGGTTGAAGAAGCAACGGGCGATCTCGCGTCCAAGCCTGCGGATATCAAAGCGCGTATCGGCTGCCTACCATGCCAGCATACCAGTGCCAGAGGACTCCTTGATCGAGAGAAGACATTGTGGTCGTCATGGTACGTCGAATCTGGAGGTCGCAAGGTTTACTTCGCTGGGTATGTCAATGCTTCCGATACACCTCTCCATATTTTTCAAGGCTGACATTGTATATCGTGCTCAGAGATACTGGATACCGTGCGGTACCTGAACTTCCGGATGGCGTGGACGATCACGCTCCCGAGTATAATTACCCTTCGTGTCCCGCGTTCAAGCAGGTCGGCGAATTCAGAGGACCTTTTGACCTCGGTTTGATTCCCATCGGAGCCTACGCGCCACGGTTTATCATGAGCCCGATGCATGCAGACCCTCATGATGCTGTGGAAATATTCAGAGACACAAAGTGTAAACGAGCAACCGCCATGCATTGGGGCACATGGGTGCTTACTGAGGAGGACGTCCTGGAACCTGCGACGAAATTGAAGGAAGCATTGAAGAAGCATTCAATTCCTGAAGAGGGAGTCTTCGATGTTTGTGACATTGGTGAAAGCAGGGAGTATTGATCAACTTACAGGAGCCATCTTTGGACATATATCCTCCATATAGTTGCTGGACTGATGCATGATGTAATTTGGAGTCCTGTGGATATGATATTGGACATTATCAGACACTGTCACATAATTTAATGTATTTAGTCATGTGAGATTCTTGGGCACTTGGAGATGGAAACCTGATTCTTAGAAACTTCCTGTATCCTGCAAGATGGTCATCAATCTTGCTGCAGGGAGTAGCGGTGTCGTCGAATCTGACCTATATATGCAATTACCGCTAAATCCTACTTGAACTATGCATTCTCAAATCCAAGTTAAGAAATGTTATATCAATGCTAGCTTATGTTCTAGACATTCAATCCTTTTCTACACAAAAAAAATATCATTGTTAAGGTCTACAATGTGATATTAAGATGAGCGAATCTAAAATTCAACCTATTTCTATAAGACGTACTCTGATTGATCTTGTTCTCTATTCAATGGTAAGCTTCGTGGAACACAAAGAACATTAGTGAATAGAATGGTATATTGATGCTCATACAGAATGATTGCTCCACTGTGCCTGGTGCCTGAGGATACTCCTAAGGACTATAAAACACCCAGCGCACAGCTCCATCTGGGGGTCACTCAACAGCTCAACACATTCGAAGCATACTGCATCTTCTCACATCATCTTCCCAGTCTTAACATCTATACCTCGTTTTCATCATGCCAATCTACATCCCTCTGGCTCCTCCCGGACACCAAACCGAGTTCAACTACAACTACAACTACGGCTACAACACAATGCAGTGGAGAAGCCCGGGACAGACACCACGAGTCGCTGGCTACGACACCGACGACGAGGAAGAAGTTGTTTACGATCTTGATGAGCATGCCATGGCCTGCCTACCACATCACCTGCAGCAGGTAATGCGAGAGCTTCACATGGAGCGGCTGGAACGTCTGCAGCGCGAGAACCCTTACTTCAAATTCCGCAGCCCAGTGTCTTACAATTGCAACAGACATGCTTCTGCATGGCTCGATAGCGTGGTCTCGCAACTCGTTGAGAGGCGGTCAACGCACAGACCAGGACATCACCAAGTTGGAGAGACACCAAATGTACGTCTTCAACAGATGGGCTGCGGTGAAAACCAAAGACAAGCTACGGCAGAACCTCAACATACACTCGGCGATATAGTCAACCAGGCACAATCCGCGTCCAGAACTCCGGGATCAGACCTCACCTATCATCAGGAGGAGATAGTTGCAGGCGTAGGTGTCGAAACGGAACACGACTCATCTCCGATCCAGGAGTACTTCGGGGAGCGGGATGATAAGACTCGAACTCACATCAGATATGCAACTTGGTACGGAGGTCAGCCCTTGGACGAAAGGTCGGGTAGTCCCGAGGTTCGCAGGAGACGATCACCAGTCATCTTGGAAATGCGAAGTCGACTTCAGAAGAAGATTGGGAGGATGAGCAGATTCTTCAAGAGATATTCCATTGCGTGATAAGACTGCCGCACACATTCGGTACCCACGACTGTACTAAGCTATCTTCTTCCATCCTGCTCACTATTGGAAACATGGCAATAATGATACACTGGTGTTGTTGATATCAGGGAACTTAACCGAAACTTGGTGCTTAGGTCGTTATTTGGCGGGGCGTTGATAATCATGTTATAGCCATACTGACTATGTCTTCTGGGAATCTTACGGATTTGGAGGTTCAGTGTTTTAAGCGGCGTTGCTTTAGGAATTGTCAAGTCGAAAATGATTCAGTCTCTGTTTATCTAATTTCTACATGATTTGCCTGATAGCTCAGGGGAAACTGCTGACGAACTAAGCCCAAAATAGATTAGGGGGCGGTGAGCTTCAATCCCACTTCGCGGTGCGCTGGAAATTTGATGGTGGTGCGGGCACAACTCCACGTCTTCAAGCTCAGCAGGCCCATCGTTCGGCTGCTTTTAAATCGTGTTTGGGACAGTGATATTTGTCGCTCTATTGAACTCCATTACTTGAAGTGTATCGCCGAAGTAACCCGAAAACACCGCTAAGATGCAGGCCCCAGTGGTGGTGATGAGTATGTTATTAAATCCCGTCTACTCTCACGCTCCTTTCAGACCGCTAAACGTGCATTCTAGACACCAATGCTGGTGACAGGCAGGTCGGCCGCAAAGCACAGCTTTCGAATATTACCGCTGCGAAGACGTACGTGTGACATTCGACCAGATATACCCACTCCGATGCTAATAGGGACCATATGTAGCGTTGCGGACATCATCCGGTCATGTCTTGGACCCAAGGCCATGTTGAAGATGCTCCTGGATCCCATGGGGGGTATCGTTCTGACAAACGATGGACATGCTATTCTGAGAGAGATCGAGGTGTCGCACCCCGCAGCGAAGAGCATGATCGAGCTCAGTCGCACTCAGGACGAGGAAGTCGGAGACGGAACGACAACCGTCATCATCCTAGGTATTTTTTACTGTCGGACATTCACTTGAAATTGCGACTGACATTCCTCAGCTGGTGAAATGCTTGCCCAGGCCCTTCCTCAACTCGAACGCAACATCCACCCCGTCGTTATCATCCAGGCTTTTAAGCGTGCTCTTGCCGACGCTCTTGCTATCGTGGAGGAAGTCTCACTACCCGTGGATATTGACGATGATAAGGCGATGTACACGTTGATCCAGTCGTCCATCGGGACCAAGTTCGTCTCCCGGTGGTCGGAACTGATGTGCAACCTTGCGTTGAAGGCGGTCCGCACTGTTTCGTTCGATGCTGGTGGTGGAAAGAAGGAAGTCGACATCAAGCGTTATGCTCGTATTGAGAAGATTCCTGGTGGACAGATTGAAGACAGCGAGGTTATCGACGGTGTGATGGTCAACAAGGACATTACTCACCCCAAGATGCGGAGAAGGATAGAGAATCCTCGAATCATCTTGCTCGACTGCCCACTCGAATACAAGAAGGGAGAGTCTCAGACAAACATCGAGATCAGCAAGGAGGATGACTGGAACCGTATTCTTCAAATTGAGGAGGAGCAAGTGAAGCACATGTGTGATGCTATCCTGGCCCTGAAGCCCGATGTTGTTTTCACCGAGAAGGGCGTTTCAGGTAAGCCTTTCGCAGCTGCTCTACTACGGCCGATGACCCGACTGACTGACAATTCTGCTCAGATCTTGCCCAGCACTTCCTGGTGAAGGCGAATGTAACAGCGATTCGCCGTGTAAGAAAGACCGATAACAACCGTATTGCGAGAGCCACCGGTGCCACAATTGTCAACCGAGTCGATGACCTGCAGGAGTCCGACGTGGGAACGAGATGCGGGCTTTTCGAGATCGAAAAGATTGGTGACGAATACTTCACATTCCTTCGGAAATGCCAGGACCCCAAGGCCTGCACGATTCTGCTGCGTGGTCCGTCCAAGGATATCTTGAATGAGATCGAACGGAACCTGCAGGATGCTATGTCCGTTGCCAGAAACGTCATCTTCCACCCACGGCTGTGCCCTGGCGGTGGTGCGATCGAGATGGCGGTGTCGGTCAAATTGAGTCAACTCGCAAAGTCCATCGAAGGTGTTCAACAATGGCCCTACAAGGCTGTGGCGGATGCTATGGAGGTTATTCCCCGGACATTAGCACAGAACGCCGGTGCCAGCCCCATCCGTGTCCTCACACGCTTGAGAGCTAAGCATGTCGAGGGTCAGCACACCTGGGGTCTGGATGGTGACTCGGGCAACCTCGTCGATATGAAGGAGTATGGCGTCTGGGAACCTGAAGCGGTCAAACTCCAGAGCATCAAGACGGCAGTTGAGGTACGCCCTAGAAAATTTCCCATTTGCAAGTGTATCGAACTAACATTCCGTAGTCTGCCTGTCTTCTGCTCCGCGTTGACGATATCTGCAGTGGTAAGTCTGCACAGCAGGCAGGTGGTGCTCACATGCCCGGTGGAGATGATTAGGAGGCCCAACTCTTCGAATAAAAATGCGTACATAATGCTACACGATTTAACTCCGAAACTGTACGAATATCCTTTAGACTAAAATTACATGGGTATCTTCATAGTGCACACCTGGTAGGGATCGTTTCTCGACGAATGTTGGTCAATCCAGCTAGCAGCCTCGTAGGCTCAATCCTCATGAATGATCACTCCTGGTGTCTCAGTAGACTGATCAGCCCCATCCACGAGCATCTCCTGATCCTCCTCGTCTCCTTGGCCGTTCTCTGTCCGCCTTAAGGCTTGTTCAACTGCCATCCTATTAGGCCCTTTATTGGCGACCGCAGCATCCTGGTCCTTGTTATTGTTATTGTTGTTGTTGCTCTTCTTCTTCGCAGCATTCCTCTTCTCTCTTCTCCTCCGGTTCTTCTCAGTTTTCTCCTCGTCCTTCCGCCTCGCCTCTTCTCTCTTGTGTTCCCAGGCTTTATCTTCTTTCTCTTTCTCGACCTCACTCTGCATCAAGCGCAGACGCTCGTATTCCCTCCTGCGACTCGCCTTGTAGACGTGGAACTCCCCGGAGCCCGCACCAGCCGAAGAACCTTGGACGTTCGCAACAATCTCTGGCGGGGGAGCGAGTGATTCTGCGGTTCGTTGTCTCGACGGTTCAGGGATTTTGATTTCTTTATTTGGGTCGCGGAAGAGATGTTCGATTTGCGATGCTTGTTCGCTGAGCGGGGTGACTGCGCGACGTTTGACGGGTCTCTTGCTGCGCGGATCTGCGCTTGTAGGGATAGACTCGGGGCCTGGCTCTGACATGGTTGGATTGTGAGATTGAGAAATTCAAGCAAGGGTGTGGCTTTGCTGGTGATGAGCTGGAGGGAGATCGTCGCGTAGGCTGGTCCGGTCGATTTCTGACGTAAGGTGCAGGTGCTGGAACTTTTGCGCGAAAGATGACGTTCAGAACTTCAGGTTCTGGGAGCAAACTCAATTGTCCGCAGACACGGTCAAGGAATATCTCTGTATGTCAACGCGATCGAGACCAGACGATTGTTTGAGAAGCAGATGGAGTGGTCAATCAACTTTCGGATAAATTCTGAGCGGTGAGATGATGGTTCTTTAATGTCTGCTTATCAGCCGTCAGATCCTCTGTACCTCTCAACTCGGTAGATTGCGCCGATTTTCAGATGCCCCTCTCTAGACTCGGTGGGTAGCTGTAAAGTATGGATCTACTGGAGATGACAAAGGTGAAATGTTCCTGTCCAAACAATTTGATGTAGCAATCAATGGCCAGAACACGACATCTCTGAATAGACGGTCCTAGTAGATGCATGTACTTGCAGATACCTGAGGCCAGCTAGTGCATGTGATAGCCTCAGGTATTATTATTGTTGATTGTTTCCCCCATCTCAAAGAACACTGTTTCTTCTGTTTGCTCTGTACACCTTCACCACCTATTCTTACTGCTTTCTGTTTTGACCTTGACTGGTTCTTTGGGATCCCCGAGTTTTCGCACCCTATGAAGCTCTTATTTCTTACCTTAGACATTGACATTCGCTGATATCCCCCGCACATCGTGGCCCTCCTTATCTTCATGGTCTCTCACTCTCGTACAATGTCTTCTAGGACAGCGTCTACTGAAGCTCCCAGTCCGGGCAATAGGAGGGTCAGCACTACTATCAGCGTCATATTTCCTGTTAAAGGACTTCTTGAACTCACAAAGGACTCCTAGCTCGACCTTAACGACCTATGTCGTCTCAAATCAAAGCCCTCTCTGTTGGGTATTGTTAATGTGAGTGACCAAGGTGGAACTGTAGAATGTTCAGCAAACTAACGAGGCCATGAGTAGAGAACTCACCACGATGTATTTCACACAGATTTTACCTTATTTCTTCAGATATTGTTGGCTGACAAAGGGTCTTCCCCTTCTCAGATTGATAGCCACCAGCCTCTGGGTGACGTTCTGATAGTCTCGTACTCGTCAGTGCCTGAAAAAGACTTGCTCGAGTTTCTAGAGACTGGCGCCGTATGTTGTTTGTCGAGCTCAACATGGCTCAAAGGCTAATTTCTTGAAGCCACCAAAAGGCTATGTCTACGTCAACTTTTCGGAACCCTCGCAAGGAAACTCTCTTCTGCACGAGGATGATCTTGAACTTATTGATCGAGCATTAGGCACTGGCGAGATTGTCAAACGAGATCTGGATGACACCCTTAGCGGTACAGTTATTGGTGCCTCCGTGACCTGTACGCTTGAGCCCATTGCATATCGAAAGACAGACCCCATGACAGGGGAGGAGGGACCACTGCAGTTTGCCGAGAAAGCCATCAAACGTGGCAATCCTCCAGCATCCATAGAAGAGGAATCGACAGCCCCTCTGCTCCATAATGTCCCACTGTCAGAGCTTCAGAATTACGAGGAGTTCACTGAGGGTGACTACATAATTTATGAACAAAAGTTGGGGGTTGTGCGTGAGGTTGAGCGCGATGCAGTCGTCCTTCTTCAAAACCAAAAAGCTGTGTCACCTCTGGATCCCTTTGCTTTGGAGATTCCTATGACTGTCGGTACCGACAACGTTGTGTCATGGCCAAGCAACCAGGATGCCATGAGGTCATATCCTCTGCCGAACGGCGAGTACCTGTGGACCGTGGAGTCAGAGTTTGTCTTTCCTGGACAATTCACCCTGACATCCTCGAAGAACTTGGGTCGAGGAGACTGGTCTTTGGAAATGGGCTCAAAGTCACAACCAGAAGGTCATGTCCTAGCGACTCCTGCCATGAATATTCATGTGGAGTGGCTCTGCCCCAATGTCTATGGTGCAGGACCACCATATGGCGGGAATTACAGTGAGGTTATCCGAGCAACAATGCTGCAAGGGACCGCCATGAAGTGCGACTTCGGCAAGCTACCCACCGAGGGTTTCAGCGAAAAGACAGTCAGATCGGACACGTGGGTTGAGGTGGACCCCGGAGATAGGGTTCGCTTTCGCAACCCAGCTGATGCAACGAAGTACAATTACAAGCAGATACCAACAGACCAGTCCTTTGGTTATGACATAAATCTCTTTCGCGTGTTATCCACCCGAACTGAGGTGATGGTCCAGTGGCAGGATTTGAGCGTCACGACCGAGGTCGCTACCTCTTTGCACAAGTGCAATGGTGGTGGTGATGATGAGGTCTGGCCTGGAAATCTTGTTGTCTTGAGCGAAAGCCTCGAGACTATCCGCACGTCTTGTTGCCGCAGTGAGCCCCGTCGTGCTCGGAAAGTTGGCGTAGTACAGGCTGTGGACAGCAGAGAAAGAGTAGCATCCGTTCGCTGGTACAAAGATCCGGACATCGAGCTGCTCCATAAAGGGAACATGCTGAAACCGGGTTCCAGGTTGGGTGAACTGGGTGATACCGTTACTCAAGTTTCCATCTATGAGTTAAGCTTGTTTCCGGGTTTAGGAAAAGCATTGGATGATCTAGTGCTCCTGGTTCCAGAAAAGGTCCATCGATCGGTCTTTCCACCAACACCTCGCGATCCGCCCGCGGTCACTGGGCCTTCCTTGTACAGCTTTCTCTTTCCGATGAACTTCTTCGAGATGTCCATGTATCTTGAGTCCATGAAGCTGGCTCTCTTCAAGTCGGAAGCGTTCAAAAATGGAATCACGATCGATTCTTCCCCTCTACCTTCCCGCTACGTTGTTCATCACGATGAGTACAACGGACAGTCCCCGTGCGACTTCCTTGGTAGGATCGTCTCAGTGGACATCGAGGGCAACATTACCGTTCGACAAGTCGGTCGCAACAGCTGTCGTGATATTTGCGTTCCTTTGGAGAGAATACTCATGGTGATTGATGACGATTATGATGTGCCCTCTCTGCCCCTTCCACCGCTTGACATGTTCGGCTTACCGGGCTTCTCCCCCTGGATGTCGAATCCCTTCACATTCGATCGAACATATGAATATGAAGGTGGCGAGCGACTTGATGACGACAGCAACGATGAAGAATGGTTGACAGAAGATGACTTCGACGCGGATGACGATTCCGATGATGAGGGTGGCTCTGATGACGGCTCGCGCCATGTGATTGGCGTGGATGAATCTGCGGCACCGAAAGTAGCTGAGATCAATATCACTGCTGAAATGGTTGAGGACCAGGAACAAAAGTTGGAGGCATCCAAAGCAGATGATCAGTCCAATGCATCTACCTCACAATCATTTCCTTCACCATCCACATGCCCTCCAGGCTTCTCGGTTCTGGAGAGTGATCCTCCCTGTGACCACCATTTCATATCAGCATCCTCGCGTGGAAAATCTGGGCTACGGATGAGTCGTATACGGAAGGAATATGAGATTCTCGAGACATCGCTGCCTCCTGGTATCTATGTTCGGAGCTGGGAATCTAGAATAGATCTCCTACGAGTCTTGATCATTGGTCCTCAGGGAACGCCATACGAGTATGCTCCATTTGTGATTGATTTTCAATTTCCTGAGGATTACCCCAACAAGCCTCCCGCTTCCTTCTTCCACTCCTGGACCAATGGGCAGGGTAGGGTCAATCCCAACTTGTACGAGGACGGTCGTATCTGTCTTAGCATATTAGGTACTTGGCCAACAAAGAACCCGGAGGAAAGCTGGTCGCCCATTAAGTCCACTGCCTTGCAGATCCTGGTCTCCATCATGGGCCTTGTGCTGGTCAAGAACCCATTCTACAGTAAGTATGTCCTCGGGTTTCTAGAAGTACAAAGTCACTCAAATATCTCACAGACGAGGCTGGCTATGACGTCCTTGCTGTGGACGACAAGCGTCGCGTCGAGTCCTCACAATACACAGAAAAGGCATTCTTGACGACACGAAACTTTATCAAGCATGCGCTTCAGCATCCAGTCGCTGGCTTAGAAGACGTTTTGACTTGGAATTATTTGAAATCTGGGCAGAAAGACGATGCATCTAGTCGCCCGCATTTACTACGCCGGGCTATTGACTCGGCCGTCGGCATGATTGAGCATCACAATAACACCTCTACTACCGACAAGTTTGATGAGGAGAACGCCGCAGCTCCGTTTGTTTCCCGTCTTAGTCTTGGGGCCGTAGTAATGCTGAGGAAGCACGTCACTGATCTGGAGAAAATTGAATCGACAATCACTGCCAACAATTCTTCTTAAGAAACACGCTCCGCTTCATTCTCGAGGCCGCATTGGCATCCAACGTCCTACAATATCAAGCAAGCCCTGGGCACTAAATAGTCCGTAGCCAGACTGCCATGCTCTTGATTTCGACTAACGCATTGTTTGGTCTCAGCTGATGGAGATATGTCGACAAGGAGGACAATTTCATGTCTTATTGTTCGGAGTACATAGACTGAAGTATTGCAAGGGCTATCCGAGTAGAATGAAATTAAATGAAAGAAACATAGGACAAAGGGAACAGCTGTCTCGCCGATCAGTAGATCGTTTACCCATTAAAGAGTAAGGTAACATAGACAACCACCTATTGACTACATACCTTCCAAAATGCATATGCGAAATTTATCGACGCCTCAGAGGATCCAACTACTGTTCTATGCTATAATCAATTAAAGAGCCCCATTAATTGGATGATAGGGTGTTGTGTTGTGGGAGTATACACTGCGGTGTTGGTCTTTGGCGTATTCCGTTCGTCTTCTTCTCTCCCTCTTCTCCGTCATCTGTGTCCATCCCCTTCTGCTCCACGCTTCTTCTCGCTCCCGTTCCATCGGTGCTGCTGGCAGTATCTCCAATTCTCGGGAGAAATTGCGTTAACTCTGTTTGTTTTCCATCGAAGAAGTAGTCCTCTGATTTCTGTCGTTTACCAACTCATCGCTCGCGGACCGCGTCGTCGTCTGCTGCCCATAAAATATGGGAACTTATCGCTTGGGTAAGCTTCTCGTCCATCTATAAATTGCTTCGTGATTTATTCCTTCACCAATTGAGAGTTCTCGACCACTATTTTTCCTTTTCAAATGTTGTCAACAATTGCCTGTATTCGTGCCCGACTTGGGTTGCTCGTGGCGGTCATACGTCAACCGTACACAACAGAGCTGCAAGTGTGGAGCATCATCGTGCTTCTCTTCATCAATCTTGCATCCATCCATTATTTTTATCTAGCACCCTTGGGCCGATCTTACCACTCGATCATTCAATCCCAGTTCCGAGATTTTTTCACCTTCGGAAATCAAACAAATCCACTAACATCACCCAGAGGCTGCCTCAACCGGCCGAGCAGGCTGCCAGAACAAAGAATGCAAAGAGGAGAAGATCAAAATCGGCAAGGGCGAGCTCCGTCTCGGTACCTGGGTCGACACCGAAAAATTCCAGAGCTTCTTCTGGAGACACTGGTAAGTTAATCCCTGCTTCTTAGACACTGAATATCACTGATACCCGACCAGGGGATGCGTCACACCTAAGATTATCGCCAACCTCAATGAAGCAGTTGAGGAAGCGAGTGGTGACTCGAAGGATCTGGACGCCATTGACGGCTTTGAGGAACTTCCTTCTGGGTATCAGGAGAAGGTCCGTAAGGCTTTGGAGCAGGGGCATGTTGACGATGAGGATTGGAAGGGGGTAGGTTTTTGCACGCATCCTATTAATATCAAGTAATGCTTACAGAGGCTTTAGGATCCCGAGATGAATCGGCCTGGCATGACGGGCTTCCGCAAGCGTGCCCCGAAGAAGAAGAAGGCTGACGAGGAAGAGGTATTGACTCCGCGAAAACCCATTTTACGCGTATCACTAAGACTATCACAGGCGGAAACCGCATCCGAGAAAGAGGAGAAGACTCCCAAATCAAAGAAGCGCGGCCGTGCTGAGACTGATAAGGACAAGCCTGGGGAGAAGGCTACCGCGCCCAAGGCCAAAAGAGCCAAGAAGGGCAGCCGCGCCAAACAAGAGATCGACACTGACGAAGACGACGGCGACCAGCAACAGGAATCTGACGAAGAGGAGATCCAGCCCAAGCCGACCGTGACCAGAAGAGGCCGGGTTTCCAAAGCTGCTGCTGAGGAGAAAGCGCCCAAGGCGTCTGCGAAGCCGGCTGCGAAGCGTCAGAGGAAGTCAATGGGTGAGGATGGTGAGGAGGCTGAGCCCGTTGAGGAGAAACCCAAGCGTGGTCGCAGAAAGAAGTCAACTTAGAGCGGAGCTCATGCTGTTTGAGCATTTTACGCTTAGCGGATTGTTGCACGGCGACTTGTGGGATATCGCAGCATTATTAGGGAGTACTGTAGTAGGTCTACCTGGTGTTTCTTATGTAGCATTTCTTTACAGAAGGATGATAATGCAGGGCTAGCTGCCTAGCCATCTATGTATTAATATTAACCGCATGTTACTTTACACTCCTACTTCATTCAGTACGAAATATCCAGACCTTCAAGGATTTTACCTTACAACATTTCAGGGGAACAGGCGCAAATTGAGGTGGCCGAATCTCTCAATTCCTAAATAAAGATCATTCTCTCATCATATCAACAAGCTGCTAAATGCGTCACGAGATTAGACGCATATACACCTAGCAGGTTCACATTCTCCCATCAAACTGAACAACAAAGGCGCACGCAAGAGCGGAGTGCTTAAGGAGAAGCCTTCAAGGAGTGACATCTGAATACAGAAAGCAAGCCACGCAGTACGCCAGTCAGATTAAAAAGTGGTAAAGCAAATGGTCACTCAAACCACAAAGCGGCCCACCTCGGTAGAAGCAAAGAGTGAGTATCAGATATGAGCGAAACGATATGTTCAGTCTGGTTGCAAGGCTGACAATCTGAATGGATTACTTGCTGTTCGATGCATTGGGACAAAGTTTCATTTGATCCTTCGTGGCGATGTGTCCTTGGACAATTTTGAGCGCTCGTATCACTGCGGGCTACACCGAAAAGATTGTCAGTTGACAAGTGAGAAGTGCACAGAGCAGGAGAACTTACTCGAGTCCCTCCAGATCATCCATGTGGTTACACATCGCAACAAACAAATCAAAGTAGAATTTATGGCCCATCTCCATATCAAATTGCATGGTTCCGCTGCTCTTAAAGATATGACGGGCGCGAATGATCATCGCCAAGTAATGAGCGCGCAGTCGAGACTCAGAGTCCGGCGTGTTGTCATAGGCATACCGGGCGGATCGTAGGATCAAGTCGATAGGTATACCCCTCTGAAGTCCTTGCTTGCGAAGAGCAAGGCTTTTGAGTGACTCCAAGCCGTATCTCTCAGCCGCACAGTACACAGCAGTGTCCCGGAGGACTACACCGTTGATGGCAGAAAGAAAGATTGTCGCTGCGCTTGATTCGCAACTGTTGATACTAGAGGTGTCCTGGTAGCCTTCGAGTGTGAATGAGCTTTGGCTCTTGTCATGCACGAGGCGCGGAGTATAGTCGCCCTTGTACAGGAACTCGAGGACACAAGACAGGATTTCTGGCTCTCTGGCAGTACGTTAGTAAGCTGAAAAGAAGGCAAAAGGGAATCTTGACACTCACTCGTCGGGCAAGCCTAGAACTTTGTCCACATTATCACCTACAAACTGGTCTTTTAGCACAGGATGGAAGAAAGGGGAACGGGATAGGACATCCTCATGAGCTACGAAGCATCGCTGATCCCTGCCCACAATCAATGTAACTATAGGACTTGCGAGAGGACTGCCTTTCGAGAGTCAGTATCAGTTTCGAGGATGCAATTATATTTCCGGAGAGAGGTTGACTCAATCACAAGGCTTATATAGCTGAAAGTTGGCAAGGCGAAAGCGCGAAAGGCCCACTTACGCTTTGGTGGATTGGCTCTTTGGGCTCTCTTTCCCCTGCTTCTTCACCTTCGAATGACCCTGGTACATCCTTTTGAATGACTTGAAGGACTTTTCCACTCGATCCCGCGAAACGAATGAACGTTTGGAAGTCATGGTGTTATCATTATCATCCAACAACTTCAGCAGGAAAGAGACCAGAGACAACCAGGTGAGAACGCAAACGAGCGACAGAAGGAACCAGCACAATGGAAAAGACTGGACGAACTTGTCGATAAAAAGAAGCGACGCTGCCGAATCATGCAGGTTGCATGTGGGGAGTCCTGGAAGCTGTTCCAAGAAGTGTATCTTCTCGTAGCTGTGGGTCTTCATTGAGAAGAGCATACTAGAAGAACACCGTCTTGAGACAAGCTTGGCATACGAGAATCCAAGTTAGATCCACGTAGCACGATAGCCGACTCTAGGGAGCGTGAGGGAAGAGAAAGAGAGGAGAACGAGAAATGAAGTTTAAGTGGAAGCGCCGAGTGACCAGCGACGAAATCATGTGATGGGATTAGCAGCTGACAAGGATGCCTATCAGAATTAGGACTAAGACCAGGCAGACGAGCCCGGAGTCATCCATCTATCCAGCTTCGATATATTTAAACATGACTCAGATAGTATCCTTGAATGACTCAAAGCATCTCGAGCGTGCTCTTACTGAAGGCACACAGTACTCTGGAATCGTTGCCTTTGCCCCGGATACTATCTTTATCCTGGCTTTCAAATAGCGTGAGGGCTCGCAGTCTGTAGATCTGACATTCCGTGCTTCTCGTAGGCCAGAATCCCGCATAAAGATCTACAGTACTGTAATACCTAGTCCTGACAGAAGGACCCATATCGCCCTATGGTCATGACAGGATGGAAGATGCGATCCAACCAACATGACCCCAAGGCATTTCTACACGAACGACATCAAACACTCATACACTAGAGAGCACTTCCAGATGTAGTGACCATAATCTGACGTATTATATCTCAATGGAAACTGGATTAAATTGGGATGAAATCGTGAGCCCGTGGCTGGATACCCTAGGTAGCTATACCCCACGACTAACTGAGGGCCAATCATGTCGGGAGACGATGGAATATGTGGCTGGTATCCACTATTTTCGCTACTGTGGCTGTGAAACCGCAGGAGCTGAGTGGCTGATGACGCTTCTTTCACATGATTGATCATGGATGCCTTGGGCATGATATCATCGCTTGAAAGCAACTTGACAAGTGAGATCCTGTTCCTGAATAAGCTTGTAGTTACAAGGAAACTTGATGTTTGGGCCTCCCGCCTACTAACGATTCAAAAGGATCCTCTGAGGACTCTACATCTTGGATAATATTCCTTGCTGTGGCGTTTAAGACAGGGCTACAATATATTTCTCCCCTTTGTGCAGTTTGCCAGGGATACCCTGCTTTCAAGCGTTCAGAGGACAACGCAATGTCTTGCCCATGCTCTCCTTTTGTCCAGCCATCTTTACCCTTTTAAGAGCATTCAGTGGACCCTTTTTTTCTCCCTCATACACCTTCGATTTTCAAGAGAACTATCGAAATAACATCTAACATTAACCTACCGAGATGCAGCGCTTCAGTTATCTACAGAACTGGAGGCGCCCTTCGCAGGCTGACAAACCACATGATCCAGTGCTGACGACTGAAGACGAACAATTCCTACAGTCCGTTACCGCTCAATCTACAGAGGCAGAGGCTACATTGTCGTTGAACGGTGATGAGAATGTCCGTCCGCCTGTCGATGCCTCAAACACAGAGGCATATAATATTCCCCTACCAATCTCCCCAGTCGAAGAGTTCAAGGAGCTTGGCGAGGAGGAGCGAAGAGCAAGCAATGCTGGAGTCACCCGTGCAGATTCGATGCTTTCCCATGTTGAGAGCACTTCACCTTCAGACAAGAAAAAGGGACCATGGTATTGGTTGCGGAGGAGGGGCACAAGCTGGAAGAAGAAGGTAGGGTGCCATTTCTGTGAACATCATCGTTTGGAGGTCTTATGAGATGCGTGTTCTCACCTTGACTCCGTTTTAGGACAAAGAATCGACAGCACCGGCAGAGCCCAATGCCTCGCAATCCCTTCAATCCTCCGACCCTGCCAACAGCGAAGCGAAACAAGAGACTGATGACATGACGGAGATCCTGGAGCGCCTCAATTTAGCAGCAGATAATAATCGCGTCTTCTCGATCAGCGACGAGACCCAAGAGCTCCTGCGCAAGTTCACACTCATCTTCAAGGATCTCATAAATGGCGTACCCACCGCTTACCACGACTTGGAGATGCTCCTTAGCAATGGCAATAAGCAGCTACAGCAGACGTACTCGCAGCTTCCGGGCTTTCTTCAGAAACTGATTGAGAAACTTCCGGAGAGGTGGACCGAGACATTGGCACCGGAAGTGCTCGCGGCGGCTAGCGAGAGGGCCAGCCGAAGCGGCCTCAATGTTGAGAATGTAGGCAAGGCGGCTGCAGCTGCTAATAATATGGGCATCAAGGTGCCAAGTTTGAAGGAGCTGGTTGGTAAGCCTGCCGCCATTGTGGGCATGCTGCGGTCCATTATGGCATTTTTGAGAGCGCGATTCCCAGCAGTCCTGGGAATGAATGTGCTCTGGTCTTTGGCTTTGTTTAGTAAGTATCTTCTACTAGAAATTACCCCTGGCATACTAACGGCGATTGTTTCACACAGTCCTCCTATTCGTACTCTGGTACTGTCATAAACGTGGCCGTGAGGTACGCCTAGAGAACGAGCGTCTGGTGACAGAGGAGGAAATCTCCAGATTGAACGAGGATTCGACCGACGGAAGAATACGTCCTACAGAGACACTCGTCACGACAGCGACTCCAGGAGCATCAGTCGCTGAAATACGCGAAGGGGTCAAAGAAGCACAGCAAGCAGGACAATCAGCCACTGCAACCGCTGACAGAGGACAAGACGAGAGCACTCCTCCTTCTGCGCCGAAGCCCACAAGGTCAAAATCAATCCTATCAATGTGGCCAAGGTCCCAGCCGAAACCGACCCCCAAAGTTGAGCCTTATCCAGGGACGTGAGCCGGACACTGAGCAGTATCCTTCAGGAAGCTACAGCCCTGTCTCATTGTCCATTTTCCGGCTTCTCTTTTTGATCTCTTTGATCTCTTTTTTGATACCACTTTCTGGCAACGTGTTACTTTCGGGATTGGAATTATCAATTGAGTATTGAGTATTGTGTCACGCAATAATGGTAATGCTGCAATGAAGATCAGACGTTGAAATTGGCCACTTGTTCAGTACTAGCGACAAACTAGGACGTTCCATCGAACATCACGAGCCATGGTAGTGGATCGGACGACTTGTAAGACGGCAGCCCTGACCCGAGTGGCAATCACCCCTCTCTATCTAGCTTCTTGAAATGGGTCCTCGTTTCCCCCTCTGTTGTCTGGAAGACAGTACTCCATAACCGGACAATATTCTTGGAATCCAGACGATGTCCTCAGACTGAAATCATACTGACATATCTGGAGCCCAAGAGATAAAGTTCGCTCTAACGTTGTGGCCGGGGCCCAGATTTACGGAGTACCGCCATGTGTATGCCAATTATGCCATTTCTGGCCATGGACATGGACATGATGCGAAAGAAATAGAAGAATTTGGCTACTGCGGGGTGCAGTAGATCCATTGGCCAATTAGAGGTCGTGGATTGTGCCGATCGCGTGTAAGCAGGATCCAGCGGGTTGGGGATTTTGGGTACCGTAAGATCCGGCGGTTCTAAATAGTAAATTTAGTAATAATATTTGGTCGGCCAAGCCAACTGTACTGCATGTACAGCAAATCTGTTTGATCTCTGCAGCAGCCGTCCCTTTACCGCTCTTTTGAACCAATAGTGTCAAAGTGCAATATGCATGTCGAAACGGCAAGGTAAGGTATGCCTGAATGTTGACCTGCGATCTGTAAGAAGGACGGAGATTATTCTCAATGACGCCTCTCATCATCTTTGCTCCTGTATGATTGTATATTCTCCTTCCCGTTCTGCATTTCCGCCGTCGCCACTGCTGTGGAGAATAGAGGAGGAGAGTCTTCCGCATCCTACTGAGAGCTGAGGGCAGCAGCGGCAAGGAGCGGACAACTCAGTATCAGTTCAGTGACTCCAGTAATAGATATCAAACTGCCTAGGGACGGAGTATCTATGATCAGCTGTCTAGATTAGCTCCGAAGAGATCGAAACACAATGTCAAATTTTCGTGAGAGCTCGGCAATGACCGCAACACTGGCGGAGGAGCAAATACTTAGGTGCCTAGCTAAGGTAGTTTGGACGGGATCGACGGGATTGTATTCTGTCCTTACAAGTCTGCTTGGGCAGTGTCTGGTCACCTTACTCCGGATTCTATATATTTAGCTGTAGGCGTAGCAGCAGCTAGCAAACCTGCCGGCCGGAGCAATCCCGCATAATACCGCGTACCGTCAGTACATTCACTTATCCACGGAGTAGAGCGTTTACAATTCCCAGGGAGCACGACGTGCGACGCGACATATCATAGATAGACAATCAAATCTGATAGATCATTCCGAGTCTGAGAGGTAATTTTTGGCGGGGTCGATGATACCTTTTTGCATAGTACACGGATCAACTAGCATCCTGGGCTTTGGGAGGCGTTCACTATCAGTACTAGTAGGACCTAGTACTTACTGTATGAGGTATCAGGCAGTGGAATTTGCTTTCTTCTGTTCAGAGTCCCTTCTCAATGATCATCGTCAAGAGGCTTCAGAATCTGAGCGGACCTACATTCTTTGCTTGCATACGGAGGACTCCGGCTCTGCCGTCCCGTATGACGGCGACAGTGAGGCTATTCTTCATGAGCCAATCTATGCCTAATCAAACGCTGTTAGATTATCAATTCGAAGGATATGGAAATATGCTTTCAAATTCGATGATACATCTAGATAAAAGTCGTACACATGCGAAGTGTAGGTACCTATACTCAGGGGTGTCGGCGTGTCGCTGTATCACCACCCTTTGCATTCTCTGTGTTCTGATTTCTGAGTTTGGTAAGTGTGCACAAGCCGTACGAAATGCATGGGTTGATCCTTGACAAGAATCAAACAGTCATAATGACTTGACCATCAAATTCGGTTTCGAATCACCAAATGAGTCACCCAACTTGTTAGCGCACTCCAACTACGGGTTTCTGATGGTCTATTGGACGGGAGCTCTACCATGTCCTTGTCATGATTCAGGATTGTCACCTCTTTTGCTGTCATTCCTTAGTTTGACTGTGGACATGAACGCTCTCTGAAATGTTCACGCCATCTGCAGTCTAAGGTACCCGACCTTAGGTAACACCACCTCAATTTGAGGGCGTGCTTTACACATGCTCGCGCATACACACCAGTCTATTATCTGTATCTTTTCAGAAAGGTTTACATTGTTCTCTACCTCTCCATTTAATGAGTAAAAAAGACCTGACCTACTCATATTGACTCAATATTGACGTCAACCACCAGAAGATTTCATCCACTAACACCGTTGTATTTTTCCCTGACTGGAGCGTCTCATCGTCCTTCCCTCAGGCTTTTGCAGTATCTGAATAGTGATTGGCTCATGAATTTATTAGAAAATTGCTGGCAAAAAAAATTTCAGGAAGGAGAAAAATGAAGAGCGGAAAATGCGGTGAGGTTTAGCCGGCCAATAAGCATTGGCTAATGTGAAGTTTTTATCCAATCAACGTACGGGTTGCTGAACCTGGTTATCCAAGCCCCACAGCAGTTGGAAAAATTGGTCCGCCCCAGCAGTCTGTCTCTGCGTCCGAGGTCGTTTTGCGCTGTAAGCCTGTAACAGCCAGTCTGTCCGCCCTGCCCAGCAGTATGGGCTCCGTACTCCTACTTAGTGCCAAGTACGGCCTCTTCTATGATCCTTCTTTTCCCTTCATCCAATTCACCCCATCCCATTCTCAAACACCAACACCGTGCTTCTACCATCTACCTTTTTCAATCCTCCAAATACTTCAAACCATCATATACCAGATTTCGTCAAGGTTCAGTGCCAGAATGGCTTTCGTTGAGCTGTAGATCACTCACTGGGGGGCATGTCCTATGCTCCTCAGTCCAGCAGCTCCGAGTAACTCCCAATTTGACTTGACGATATCTGTTTCTCTTTCGACGCAAACTGTGAGAAAGCGTCGAAATTGCCCCTTAGCACATTCACAGAGGAAGCACTTTTTAACGTCCGTTGAGGACTTGAGGTGCTTTTGTGGTCAACGAAAAGTCTTCGTCCTTCCCCCCTCCTCCGATCCCTTGTCATCCGTCGTCACGTCTACCTATTTCCTCCTCTCGAATCTCGATCTACGATAACGAACCAAACTTCCTTCTCTGAAACGACGCTTTACGAATTGACGGTTGAAACTTTACCTTCCTTGCGCCTCCGGTTTTCGAATCTCGACCTCCAGTCTCCTGGAGTCTCTGACGCAATTGATCCGCTCATAACGGATATCAAACTTTGTCAACACCTGGGCCGCTGAAACCCAAAGCCCAATACAACAAATTAAAATTGGACGAGCCCCTTCAACTAAATACAAACAAATTTTATGTTATCAACACAATGACGCAAACTAAATCTCACAAATCACCAAAGGGTGCTATCAGAGATAGCCGTGCTCTCAACATCATGAAGCACCTGGAACCCAAGTCTGCGAGCTCGTCGTCTCGGCGGTCCAGCAAATCTCTCCCTCTCAGCTCCTTTACTACTGACCATAAACGAAGAGCTTCGAGCTCGTCGATCTCCAGCGTTTCCTCGGTCTCATCTATCGAGGCCCTCAGTGACGATGCCAATGAATCAGAAGAGGACGCTGATGATGAAAAGGAACAGCCAGCTGTTCGCGGCCCGTCTTACGGTAGACGTGACAAGGGCCGTAAGTCGGGCATGAAGTCTACAGCCCGGAAAAGGGTGAGGCTCTCCGTCGATGATGGCTATGACGGTCAAAGAAGCAGCGATGAAAGTGATTCATATGAGAGCTCGGACGATGTATATGCTGCCGTGGACGATATAAGCGACGGAGACGATGAAGATCAGGATGTTGAAATATTGGAAGAGCTGCTTATTGTCGAGTCAGAGGACGAGCACGACGTCGACGACGTCTTCAAGACTTCGACTGTGTCTGAGCTCGACTTGGCCGGTACCAACACTTTTGAAGATCACATGCTGCTGTCCGCTGCCTCGTTCTTCGACGAGGATCAGCTCTACAGTGCTATGGAAACCTTTGGCGAGACTGACTTCGCCAGCGAGGCGGCTGCGGAGACGCCCATGCCTAGGCGTGTCCATTTTGAAGAGGATTCCGATTCCTCGTCGGATAGCGACTCGCATACAGAGGATGAGATCCCGAGTGATTTCTTGCAACAGGACAGTCTCGATCCTCAACTACGTCGTATGATTGAGAACGACAATGAGAACTACAGCAGCCGCCGTCGCCAGTCCGATGAGTTGTTCGCTGAGTCGGACTATGGCCATTCGAACATTTACCACGTCGAGTCTGACGCCGTTTCCGAGGGATCCGAGTCGAGTGGCTATGAGAGTATGCAGCGTACCTGGACTTTTCCCTTGATCTTCCTACTGACCTGTTTGAAGCCGATGATGGCGAGACCACAGATGAAGACCTTCCACCACCGGCAACAATCACCCATCCCCGTTCCATTCTCCGCCGCGATTCCTCTGCCTCTCTGCCTCCCGCCGACGAGAACAAAAGCCAACCCCCTACTCGTCGGCGCGGTCCTATCTTAGGTACTTTTGTTGCAGACCCCCACAAACCCGTGGCCCTGGTCGACTGTACGGGGAAACATCTTGTGATTATTCCAGCTTATGCCTCATCCCGCCATGACTGGCTTGAGTCTGCCACCAACAGCATTTGCGGCACTGCCAACAATAGCCCACGTGCCACTACTATGCACCTAATCGACGAGAGCGACACGGATGCTCTGGCCTCGCCGAACCGTCACGACCTTAGTCCGATGTTGGCATCGAGTGCTAATCTGATGATGACGGCCCTTGGAAACGACATTGCCCCGGGTGGTCAAGTTATGGGTCCTCCCGAGGCATTTTACCCATCTCGTGATTTTGCTATTGATAGTTCCTTTGAGGATGATGACGACGATGATGATCCGGAAGCGGCCTTGAATGTCGAGGATTTCATCGACTTTGGAGACGGAGACGGCTCCTCAGACGAGGAGATGGGCAAGGCATCTGACGAAGATGCGATTGTTTCGCCAATGGCCACTGCATCCATGACAGTCGTATCCGGTACTCCTACCCCGAACCGCGGAGGGGATGTACAACAAACCAACAGTGCTGAACGCTTCCTGAACCATCTGGATCGCGGCATTGTGACGGCCTTCCGTCGCAACCACAACAGGTATCAGGCTCTCTTACGGTTGCCCCAGCACCGCGAATTCATGCCTGCCAATTCGCCGTCCCGGCCTGCTAGTGTCTTCCGTCATGCCAGACATGCAGACCAGCGCACTCCTACTCGGAAACGCAAGGCTAGCGGATATGCCGGCGGCGAGGCTGTGCGACGGAAGCTCATGGATGCCCACCGGCGCACTCAGATTCCTTTTTAAATCTAGCGATGCTACATGATCAGCCACCACTCCTTATGGACGCCTGGAAGGGATTGGATGAATTCTGTTATTTGCCGTCTGTGTCACGGCATAGACGTCGTCTAGCGGTCCTCTAGATATTGCGCTGTGGGCTTGTTACACATAGACGAGCATTGATTGATCTAGCGAGTCAGAGTTGTTACTTTGATGCATCTAGCGTGGTCGCGGGAGCTGTACTTATGGATACATGTTCGAGGACCAAAGTTGATGCCTTTTGAGTTGTGGTGTCTGGTTCAATTTGTCCATTGTGGATCTGAGATCTACCCATTTGTCTACTTTGGGTCTTTACTTCTTATGGCGCAAGCAAATACCTCATGGAACCTGCATTACGTTTTCGTTTATTCGCCCTTTCTTTTCCATTTTATGTCATGATGTTATACCAGTCATATACCAGCAATTCAAAAACAGATTCAAAAGTTCTTAAGCTTCTGATTGCTCCATGTAGCTCATTATTTACGTACAATCTTGTCTTGCCGAGACTGGCTCCAGCCTTTTACTCATGGTTCTGGACTTTCAGAGGTCAGGCAATAGTCGCATAGAAAATAGCTAAGACAAGTTTCTGCCGAGTGCCGAGAGCAGGCATCGTGCGACACTGCCAAGAACACCGTCGACGCCTGGAAGAGTCTTCGGGCCCGAACTTGAGATGTCCTCAAAAGTAACAGTTAGAAAGAAACGCTGCTGGTCAGTATCTACAGAGTACTGAGTACTATCTAGTCCGTAGTCCGTGCTGTAATAGAGTCAACTGGCCCACCGTCAGTGACCGAGCACTGACACTTGACGTGAGAATGGAGCGACTCTCTGGGGTTGGAGTCAGGTAGCACTAGCAGAGTAGGTAGTACTGCTAGGGTAGCTACGGTAGTAGCTACTAGCACCACCAGCTAGACTTGACCAAGCTAGAGTCCGTCTTGCATACATTAAGTGGCTGGCTGTATGATTCCAAATGCGACGCTCCAAGGCTGTAGTACTGTACTACCCGTGCCTTAGTCCGCGTTGAGGGTGAGTCTAAGGCACGGATATGGTCTACGAGTCTACAGTAGAGTATCTGATCCATCCTGAGCATAGACTCGTGGTCGAATTGATGGTTCGTGAGCGCCCCAGCGGGAAATAGCCTAGTCGATAGTAGTGATGCTATTACTATTATTACTCGGGCTCTTGACCTTGACTTCACTCCATCTGTAGGATCCCGTGCAGGCAGTGAGCCTGACCCTTGCGGTTACTCATCGAGGTATGCCGAATGATTCGCTGGATGTGAAGATCATGCGGGTTCGAGCTGATGGCGGCTATGGTGAAGAATAGAACAGCTGAGGAGGGTCTTGTTCTTGATCATTAATGATGGGTGGTCCACGAAGGACTCGGAGTGCATAGACATTTGGTCTTGGAGTCGGTAGAGCAAGTAATCTATTTTTGATAAATATAGTAGCCGACAACGCCATTGGGGGGGATGAGACTGGAAGAGTTTCAGGGCGAGACGCCAGCGGTCTTGGCTGGGGGCTTGCTTTTGCTTCGCTTATTTTCTTTTCAATCCAGAGTCAGGACTTGCGATCCTTCTTTTGTTTGTCTGCATAAGCTGCAGGCTGCAGATTGCCATTGAATCTGCATGGTGTAGCCTGAGGATACTGGCAGAGTGTTGTGGTGTTGGGTGATTTGACGTGTCTATGGGCAACGGCATAACAGGTGATTTGTCGAGAATACCCGCGGGCTTTCGTTTCCCTTTTTCTTCTACTTCCCCACTATCGACCTCATCATCATCATCGTCGTCCAGTTCAATCCCGTCCATCCGTCCACCCATGCATTAGCCGAGTGACTTTTAAGCTTCTGTTTTGTAATCATGGTGATGATGATCATGATGATTTCCATCTTTGGCATTGTACAAGCTTACCGCGAGCCCAATGCCGGATTCTGCAGACTGGGCGCCTGTTGAGCCCCTACCACCGCATCTCTGCATTTTTGCAATTTCACAGAGGTGTGCCTCCTCTTCTGCATGCCATGACGGTGACAAATAAAGACAAATCATCTGCCATATACATACCATAATAAGCAAACCGCTGCAGGGAAGAATCAAACCCTCCAGGGAGTCAGGGACTGAGCCCGGATCTAGACTGAGCAGCCCCGCAGACGCCGGCATTCTCGCTTTAATTAGTTAGTCCAGTCGAGGTATGTGAGCTCACCTTCCATCCGAGTAGTTCGTTTTACGTGACTCCTATGAAGTGGTCTAGTCTCCTCGATCTGGACAGCGCTGAGCAAGATGATTGGTGGTTCTGAGCGCTTCCCTGATCGCTTTCTTCTTTCTGGTCTGTTCCTGCACTAGCGCGCGACTTCAAACGGCCTGCAGTTCTAGTCCATGCCGGCCAATTGGCCCCTGAGGGGTTTCCACTCTGGTCGCTCATTGGCAACAGGGCTCTAGTCTCACGGTTTCACCAGTTAACTTAGGCACCGCCTGTCAAATGGTTGCTGGATGTGTTGAAAAGAGGCGTTTCTCAGAATGTCTTACTTGCTTTTTTAGGCTCAATGCTTGACAAAGATGCTCCGCCCGGTGTCCTGTGAATGGCCCGTTTGAACTTGCCCATTGTCCCAGAACCACCAGGGCCTTTGTTCTTTGTCCCTATTGATGGATCATGAGGGGGCATGTGGTTGTTTCAGTTGCACCTCCAGAACCGGTCAATGGCATGCAACGTTGTAATGCTGTGGCTCGTTTCATGTTGCCAGGGCCCTGCAACCTGCTTTTAAAAAGAGCTGTATGCCCTCTTCCGCTTCAAGAGAACTAAGCGTTTTGTTTTCTGTTTTCCTAATTCTATCACTTTGCCTTGGCTGTGACCAAGTCGACCTTCACTTTCTTTTCTATCGTTATTGTTGCTCTTTGGTGGTGATCCCAAAGACGCTCATTCACCCGTCGGATTCACTCTTTGTGCCTTCGGGGTCATTCCCATTCTTCTATTCATAGACTCTGCTCTCGAATTATTGTTGTCGCTGGTGTACGATATCAATAATAGTAGTACTATTCCTTGGATCTTCTTTCGGTTCAACGCAACTTCGACCTCAACTCTTTCTTCCTGTCTTCATCTATACTGTCTGTCGCTCTAACGCAAATACAACGTCAACATGAAGGCCGTTTCGGTCACTCTCGTTTCTCTTTTCGCCGTGGCCCAGGCCACTGGTTCGGTGAGTGTCCTTGAGTCCCTGTAGTCTCTTGCTTGTATACATTTCTGACTTTCTCCAGTGGTGGGTCACGGACAAGTGCTACTCCAATCCCGAGAACACCGACAACGAGTGCACTGATCATCAGAAAGGTGGTTGGGACTGGTCTGACCTTACTCCCGGATCCTTCTCCTCATATGGAGGCTTCGATTTCTCTGGTTTTAAGTGTAGTGAGGGCTCCACCGGCTGGGGAAAGCGTACCTTCGGTGGCGTAAGTCGGCTCAATCTTCTCCTTCCACATCAGAAAAGCAACATGCTAATGGCGCACAGGGCAAATGCATTGAGGGAAAGCTCTCCTCTGCCCCCAAGTTCTCCTGCGGCCAAGAGAGAAAGGGGTTCTCCATTAGCAAGCTGCACCTCTCCACCTCCAAGGAGACCGACGTGCACATCGTCTATGGCATGCCCGATGGTTCCACCTGCCGTAACGTTGCTTCTTGCTCGCCCGAGGGCACCCAGGTCAGCAACGACCAGTGCGGTGGTGCCACCTCCGTGAGCTTCGAGCACCCCGAGGGATCGGAGGATGACGACTGTGACATCGGTGTCCACAGCATTGACTTTGACTGCTCTCCTGGCAAGACCACCTCGACTCCCACCGCTGGTGTGCCAACCGAGACTGGAGTCAGCCCCGAGTCGTCCTCCACTCCAGT
Organism: Aspergillus lentulus; assembly: GCF_010724455.1. Next base: position 88,613 of record NW_022983886.1, on the reverse strand, counting down.
TGGCTCCGAGTCGTCCACTCCTGTCATTCCCACTGCTGTTCCTTCCTCATCAGATGTGGTCCCCACGTCGTCTTCTGCAGGCATCACGACCCCCGGCCCTGTCACCACTCCTGTCCAGTGGACCACCTCGACCGTGTACACTACTAGTGAGATCACCATCACCAGCTGCGCACCTACGGTGACCAACTGCCCCGCCAACTCAATCAGTGTCATTACCTCAACCATTGCAGTTTCGACCACTGTGTGCCCTGTTACTGCCACCGAGACTGCCTCTGTCTCTCTGCCTTCTTCTGTCGCTGCGGGTTCGAGCTCTGGAAGCCCAACCCCCGACGTCACTCCTTCTGAGACTGCTAGTGAGACTGCTCCATCCGAGACCGACTCCGAGACTCCTTCCGAGACTGCTCCATCCGAGACCGACTCCGAGACTCCTTCCGAGACTGCTCCCTCTGAGACCTCCCCTGAAAGCACCCCCACCGGCAGCTCTCCAGTTGAGTCCAGCTCCTCAACCCCGGCCATCACTTCACCTGCGACTCCTGCTCCGTCCAGCACTGCCCCTGGCATCACTGGGGATGTCACCACGACTGTTGTAACATACGAGACCGTGACCACCTGCCCTGTGACTGAAACCATCTCGACCAGCGGCACCGTCACCACTTCTACCTACAGCACTGTCTCTACCGTCACTCTGACTTCCACTTCGACCATCTGCACTGCTTGCGAGGCCAGCACCACTCCCGCCCCCTCGTCTGTCGCCCCTGTGACCACTGGCCCTGCCCCTGAGGACTTGACCACTACCGTGGTGACATACGAGACTGTGACCACCTGCCCTGTGACTGAAACCATTTCGACCAGTGGCACCGTCACGACCTCCACCTACAGCACTGTGTCGACCGTCACTCTGACCTCAACCGCCACCGTCTGCACTCGCTGCACTGCGGGAAGCACCACCCTTCCCTCGGGCCAGTCCCCCGTCACCGCCAGCGAGACCAGCGATGTGCCCTCCGTGACCAGCACTCCCTCGTCTGTCCCCTCGGCCCCTTGCCCCAACGTTGTGCCCAAGTGTATCAACACCTGGCTCAGCCTGCTCCCCAAGTGCGACTCCAACAGTGACGCCAGCTGCTTCTGCCCGTCCTCCGAGTTCACTGACAAGGTCATCGCCTGTGTGCAGTCCTGGGGAGCCTCGCAGGCGGAGGTTCAGGCCGCTCTGTCCTACTTCACCGGTATCTGCGCTGCCTACGTGCCCCAGAACCCCGGCATTGTGACCGCCATCCCGACCACCATCACCCTGGTCCCCACCGTCACCCCCACCGGCGTTGACGCAGTCACCGCTCCTACTGGTGCTGCCACTGCTACTGCCACGCCGACCGGTGGTGCGGCCGTCACGCCCGCTCCCTCCGCCCCCTCCGCCCCCTGCACCACCATCACCTACTCCTCTTACACGGTGACGGTGCCCCAGGTCGCTTTCTCAACTGCCACCGCTGGCTCGACCACTACCATCGGTCTGATCCCCGGCCCAGCCCCGACCTCCGCAGGCACCACAAGCCGTATTCCCAACCCCTGGCTGTCCTCCTCGACACTGGTGACCCACCCAGGCACCGCGTCGGCTACTGCCTCTCCGACCGCCGGTCCCATCCTGTCCAACGATGCCTCCTCGGGCTCTGTCTCGAGCATGGTCTGGGCTGTCGCCGTCGCGGCCCTCTTTGGCGCTCTTTACTAATCTGCCTGCGAAAATGTGCTTTTTCCGTCGCAACGTGTAACTGTCTGCTACCTTCGTTCTTTTTACATCAGATAATCACTGCTAAGTAATACTCTATTTCAGTCTCTTGCGTTATTCCTTTCCTGGACAATACTAGATAGATCGTCGAGAGCCTTCCAGCCTGCTTGAAGGTATTAAGGAATACACTTTGAAATGTGTCCTGATCCCCTTTACTCCGTAGGTTCTTCTATCAAGTTGTAAACATTGTTGCCCTAGTTATATGTACAAGATTGCAGGTAGCAGTAGTTTATATCATCCGCTCCAATACGCAGACGGATTATACACCCGTAAGAAAGACAGACAGGACACCCGTTTCCCCGGGGTACGGAGCGTATCAGTTGAGATGATTCATACGTAGTCCACCTCAATCCTTGGAAGGCCGGTTGGCGTTGATATCATTTAGAATCTCCCCTGCACCAGCCTTGACCAGTCTTGCCGCAAGTTCCTCTCCGAGCGCGTTTGCTTCGTCGACCGTCTCGACGCTCGAAGTGATGCTGTCCTCCACGCTCCCGGAGCCATCCAAACTAACAACGATTGCGCTCATCCTCAAGTCCCCTGAAGACGTCCACTCCGTCTCAACCCCAATAGGAACACTGCAACCACCCTCAAGGGTCCTCATAAGAGACCTCTCAGCAAGGCATGCAAGAGTGGATTTCAGGTCAGCCAGTCGATCCAGCAATTCCTGCATTTTGCGGTCTCCCTTGCGGATCTCCAAGCCCAGCGCGCCCTGGCCAACCGCATGCAGGATGCCCCCGTCCTTGGAGCCCAGGTACTGGTTGATGCGGTGCTTGAGGCCTACCCGCTCAAGGCCCGCAGCAGACATGATCATGCACGTGTACTCGCTGTCCGGGTCGTCTACCTTGGCGAGACGCGTCTCGACGTTGCCGCGGAGATTGGCGAAGCGGAGAGACGGGTACAGACGGCGGAGCTGGGCTGAGCGCCGCACGGAGGAGGTTCCGACTACCGCGCCCTCGGGGAGGGTTTTCAGGCTCGTGTAGGGCAGCCCGGCCTTCACGATCAGTGCGTCCCGGGGGTCATCGCGGGGCGGGATAGCCGCCAGCTCACAAGTGTCGGGGAGCTTGGTTGGCATATCTGGAACAGTCAACAGTTGGTTGATGACCCAGGAGGGAAGTGAGATATTACCTTTCAGACAATGCACAATAACATCTAATTCACCGGACGTGAGCTTCTCTTCCAGCTCGGTCGTCCAAAGGCTCTTGGCGCCAAAGTTATACAGCGCCGTTAGCTGGTCTCGATCGCCCAGCGTGCGGAGGGCTTCAATCTCGTAGGACCGATCTGGGGCAATCTTTTGCAGGCTGTCGCGGATGCCTTCCGCCTGGACCATGGCCAGATTGGATCGTCGCGTACCGATCCGTAGCGGTGGCTGGGGCGTTGAGGTTTCCACCATGTTATCGGAGGATGAGGACGGTGAGAGGGAGAAAGGAGGGGTTCTACCAAGACCACAGAAATGGGATGTATTTATGATCCAACGATATATCCACAGAACGAAAGGCAAATTACACCCGACGCTAAACTACTGAAACGCTTAGTATGCAAGCGATGATTTAGCGCTCGATCCGGCGGCGTATCCGACATTAGCGTAGGATATTTCCACTAATTTATCGTACGATAATTACCATCTCGAGTTTACCTAGAACGATGAGGGTTATTTTCCATTGATGATGCCTATTCGTCTCTGAAGGACTGGTCTTCATGAATTGGGGTGGACTGGCTATTCGTGGCATGTACACACGCAGACTGCAGCACTGATGCTCATTACAATCTGAAGACGAGGTTGCAAGGCATTGAGCGTCCATTCTTTCCATGCGTCAAGTCTCGAGGTGGAAGTGTACATCTACATCCACAGAAGGACTGAATATCTTATTGCAGGCATATAAGGCATATTGACACTTGAGGTCATCGAAGCTACACCACAATGGGAAGCGGGTGAACTGACTGCATGGAATTAGGTCGTCAATCCTGCAAGCGAGAGAACAGTTCATACACTACATAGCTCCTACCAAATCTCCCATCGGGTCAAAGACATCACATGCTATAAGCCCAGTAGCATCGCCAATTCTGCGCTATTCCAGTCTAAACTCCAGCAACAACATCAAGGTCGATTCCCAAGTCTATATAGCAGGCCACTTCCGAAACAAATCCGACAACCGATCTATCGGCGCCGTAAGCAACCCGACAGCAGTTTCAAATGGCGGCGTCGACGGCGCCCCGGGATGCGCATGCGAAGGCACAAAGAGCTTCGTCCTGTTCAGCGACTGCGACAGCCCGAGGCTCTCCTGCTCCGAGAGCGCGTCCTCCAGCAACTGGATATCCTCCGTTTCTTCATGACGTATGTGCTCCTGGAGGTCATTCCAGAGGGACTGCAGCGTGGGGATGAAGCGCGGGTCCGTGGATTTCATGTCCTGGAAGGTCTTGAGTTTTTCTTTTACCTGTGGCTAGGCTGTCAGCTGAACGCACTCACTCACACTACATATGTAAGGATAAGGAAAGGGGTTCAGATCCAACAGTCTGATGCTCGGCTCTATCCTTCCTCGCCAACTCTCTTCCGTCGTCGAGGTATTTCTCTAGCGCAGGGTACACGACTAGCTCCTCGCCGACGGTGTGCCGCGCCAGTTCCCAGGTGAACTGGTTCTGGTACTTGGTTTGTTCCTCCGGGTCGGTCGAGCTGACGATCAGCTCGTAGAAGGACTTGATCTCGCTGTGGTCGTGCTTGATTGTGTCGAGGATGCGGAATCGGCGCGCCTGCGACCAATCTGTGAAGGCTTGGACTTGGTGGCTTATGTTGCCGCGGAGAACATGAGGCTCGGAGACGTTGCTGTCTGCTGTGGACTTTCGTCCGTGTGTGGCGGCCATATTTTTTGCATTAGATCAATGAAGGGGAGCGAGAGGGGGAATACGAGTGTGGTGTTGATCGGAGGATTACTCTGCTGTGTAGGCAAGACAATATCGTAGAAACCGTGGTTGAATTGTCTGTTGGAACCGTCATCAATTCATCACAGGGACAACACGGCACATTTGATTAATCATTCATTATATTAAATATACACAGTAAACAAGACACCTGCACAGCTATGCAACATCATCATTATACACTGGCTTCCCACTCAGTGATACGATACCGTTATGATCTGTTCATAAGCAGTTTGAGCTCGCTACGCTCGCTCAACCAATCACCAAAGCCCTCACCTCAATACTCTCCCTCGGCTTCGCGCCCTCCCTCGTCCTCGGATCCCAAAACGCAGAATGCGGCACCCGCTCGGCAATCCCACCTTCCTGTCCCGCTTCCGCTGCCGCTGCCGCAAGACTATCCGAGCACTTCAACAACAGCCTCTCCTCATTCTCCATCCCGGAGAGATACATCCACCGCTGGTTCGGATTATACTTGACGGCCATGGTCTCGCCTGTGCGATGCGGGTATCGGTGCTCCACGGCGACCAGATCATTCTCATTGTCAACGGACGAGGCCGCCGCAAACGCCAGCGGCGAGGATTCCACGCGGCCGTTCAACGGCCGCCAAACATTGACGATGCGGTAGCGCACGCCCTGGCTGATGATGCGCTCTGCCTCATCTGGATCAGTGACGTGCAGGCGGACGCGGTCCTGCGCCGCTTTGCGGGTTTGGTCGACGTGTGCTTTGTTGACGGGTTGGCGGGGGGCGTTGGGGTCTTGTCTGCGAATGGTGTGGTCGAAGAGGATGATGCGCTGGGCGCCGGGAACGTGCTGCAGGAGCAGCTGCTCGACTTCTGGGTAGTAGACGCGTTGGACTTCGGCGTCGGAGTCGAAAGTGGAGTAGGTGGTTGATGTGGGGATGTGTTGGAGGACTTGGAAGGCGTGTGTGTCGAGGGTGTAGTCTGCTTCGTGGCCCCGAATGTCGGTTAGCGATACTTTGTGTACTTTCTCGCCGTAGTTGCTGCGTGGGACGCCGGCGGGTGGAGATTCCACGTAGTTGTAGGGTGTAGATCCGTCGGCTGGGGGCTCGTAGAAGGTTAATTCAACGTCGACGGGGCCTCGGGGGACGGGGTCGACGCCGGTAGTGGTAGTAGTACTTGTGGTAGTGGTCGACATTCTGAAGTTTTGAAGAACAAATATCACGTTTGTTGCAAGTCGGCTGCTATAACAATAGTCTGAGATGATGCTGTTCTTCAGCAACTCATCATACCCTTATATACTCCGTGCAGACTGGTATATCATCCTCTCCATTTGTAATCATCCACGATGACTCCAAAAGTGTCCGTCGTGTCGCGCCTTTGCAAGTATATTCCTCCGATTTCCAATCATCCCCAGACATGACGTGCTTAGAAACAGCCAATCACAACAGCCAAAAGCATCGGCTTTGCCAGGTCTGACTTTATATAGTCCAATCAGAAGTAAGACAAATGCCAAGAAATGATGTCAAGAACGGATTGGTAATCCGCATCCCTTTCTAAAACATGATTGGCTGATTGGCTGCGTTTGTCAGCTTGACGAGTTGATCCTTCAGACACCTAATCATCAATGATAGGGTATTTACCTTATGGAGGTCAGTACTAATACGATGGACCTGATCCTTTCGCGACAGGCACATTGGAGAAGCGAAGGTGCGAAGTGGATGAATGACTTGATTATACCCGTGAGAGGACTGTCAAATTAGAACAAATGTACAAGTCTGCAAGTTCGGCAAATAGAAGCATCCAGTCTGAGCGCAAGTGTAGAATCTATATTCGACACGCCAATCGCACGAAAGTGGACATCGAAAACATAGCTCAATCATGAAGTGCCAATGCTACCATGGTCACCTCACATAGGCGCGTGCTCGACATCAAGATGAGGTCGTTGAACCACCAATAACACCAACAAGCAAGCAAGAACGCCGACATGGTATTTCCATGTCCCATAGACCCTGTGCCCCAATCCAAAACCATAGACAACGCCAGAGAGAAGTAGATGAGCCAGAAAGCATTACTGCTAGCTCGCTCTGGCCTTCTTGGTGCGCTCGTAGCTCTGGAGCTCCACATCTCTGCCATTAGTCTTCAGCGGGTAGAGATGCACCCCCATATCGGTGGGAAAGTCGGGGTGCAACAGACTAAACCGGTGCGGATTCTGAGGTACCCCATCCACCTCGGCCGGAACCCGCTCCACAAGCAGTTCGATCAGGTTACGGTCAACCCAACCGGTGGGCCTGTTGTGCAAGCGGTCTAATCGAGCACAATCGTCTTCCACCTCTTCGTTCATCAGAGACGGCAGCGGTGGAGCATTACTGTTTGGTCTAGCGTGGTAATTGGCGAGAACATTATATGGCAGGTTAGGGCGGACTGCGGGCTTGTCTGACAGCTCGGCTAGCGCGTTGAGCGCATGGTTGCCGTGCGTCCGCGTGGAGCGTGTCGCATGGTAATTCTGGCTGGCGGTGCGCATCATGTCGGCGGCCGGTGTGCCATTATCTTCCTGCCCGGTACCGTCACCCGTGCCTGACTCTTCGACATCAGTGTTATTACCGTTCGTCGTAGTGCCCGAAGGCTGATCAGCCCGTTTGGAGGTCGAGAAGAAGTGCACCGTGGCGACGTGAGCTTGATTGGCATGTGCACTGAGTTCCTTTTCCGTGAACAGAGTATGGATAGAATATGTCGGCGCGTGCTGCTTCTCAGCTACCTGGGACTTGGCCCGCTCGGCCGGGTTCGGATCGCGCACTGGCGAGCCAGTATCCTCCTCAGGCGCTTTCCTCTTCCTTTTATTGAACTCTGACACGATTCCATTGCCCAGTTCGTCAAGGTCGACCCGGTGGCGGGTATGCCGGGTTTTGCGATTGCCGTGAACACCACCAGGACTGGCAGGATTGGTAATGCTGAATTGATTGGGATGAAGGAGGAGAGCATTGGTATCAGCGATATCGAGCTGCTCCTTTTCCCGCATCAACCGGGCCTTCTTGCCTGAAATTGTCTGTACCAGCCGTTCTCGCAGGGTCGAGGAGAGATTGTTGTATTCTTCACCGGCGAAGTGCACCCGGAAGGCGTATTCCCGCTGAAACCTTTCTAGATTGTTATTATGACGGTGCTGCACACGTTAGCTTCCAGGCATTCTAGACAGTAACAAAAGCAAGCAGAAGAAAGTGTAAAAAATCTCACCACAAGCGCCGCCAACTCCGCATCCCTCTCCTCCTTAGCCTGATTCACCTCCTGCACAAACCTCGAATACCACATGCCAGACAAACTAGCCATCTCCTTCGCAAAAGCTCCCCCACCGATCGTCTTCTCTACCAAAGCAGCGATTTCCTCCGCCGAGTCGGGCAGCGGACCCGGCGAGTACGGATCCGCATTGTTGATCAATGTCATATCGCACTGCAATGTATGCAGCTGCTGGCGGAATTGCGCGTCTCGATTCTGGCTGAAGGTCGCCGTGAGATCATGCAGCCGCTCTTGTAGCGCTCCGCGGCGCTTGTCCCGTTTCGAGAGGGGGGCGTTCGTCGCGGGGCTTGGGGATCGGCCCCTGGGATGAAGACTGCTGCTCAGTGTTTGTCCAGCTGCGCCGGTAGCTGGCGATACCGGTGCCGGAGAGTAAGCCATGGCTTAGATGTGTTTTATAGAAAACCAGGGCAGTGTGAAGATATTGACGGGGTGAGAGGCGGGTGCTGAAAGGTTGAGTTGCAGGTGGATCAAATCCAGATGTCTGATAACAACATAAAGGGGCCTGTTTGAATTACTAGAGACTGAAAGAAAGCCTGCATGAACGACGAGCAGAAACCAGCTTTCGTGGCAGAGCGATGCTGCGTTCGGGGAGGAGAACCAGCAGCTGGTAATGGAGAAGAAAGCGGGAATCCGGCGGCGCTCCCGAACTGGAATAGCCCCTGTGACATTTTCACCGCCCAGTTGCCTCGTTCAACTCATTCATCATACAAGTCTCTCGCAACAATAGGGATGATATCTCCTCTATATTCCATACCAATACAGATTGCCCTGATCATACAAGAGGCTTGAGACAATGATGCGAATCTTGTCTTAATTGATCAGACCATGTTCGACAAAACCCTTAATCTCAAGCAGTGCTACGAACGACTTACAGATACATGCTTTATGATTATTGACCAATCCTAAAGTCTATTGGTATATTGTGTATAATTGCTCAGCAATCGTACATGATGAAGCTAGTCATACATTGTAAGCCATCTTCTAGTGTTCTGGACATGGAGCAAAGTTGCATGGCCGGAGCCATGCAACCCATGCCCAAGAGTCATCTCTTTGATTTCAAAAACGACAAAGTATAGCACCCGGGTATTGTTGTTATCCATCCAGCCAAAGCAATGCACGATATATGTTCCCAGACATTTCTTCATGCAAAATCCCATACCGTAGCCCAAACACCGTAGACGCCGCCATGATCACCTAGGCTCAATTTTCTAACTCAGTGGTGAAGCAAATAAACGAAAGCAGAAGCAATGAATCGTTGTCCGGAGACCTGTGAGCCACATGTCGCATCTAGTGTGAGCGACGGATGACGAACACCCCGAGCTCAATCCCATCTCGAGGCTCACTCTCGTAGGGCCGTCTGCGGATGCCGTCAATAATCTCGCCCAGTAACATGGCCGAGGTTACTTCCTTGTCCGCAGCCAGGATATAGGGGTTTGCGATATTAGACGTCGTCTTATGTGTCGGCAAGCGACGACCATTCTGCCAGTAAAGGCTGAGCACTTCTTTCATGCGAGCCTTCTCTTGGTGGATGTACCACTCAGTCCAGAGGTTTCGATCGAGGTAGGCACTGCCCTTTCGAGCATCAACAATGCTGAATTGAGAGGAAGAAGAGCTCAAAGCACGACATAACGAGGAAAGATTATTCTTGAGGGTGTCAAAGTCCTCCATATGAGAGACGGAAGACAACTTGCCCAGGTATCGACCAATATCGGCGGAGAGCTCGTTGACCACGACGAGCTGACGAAGCAGAGGGTCGAGGATCGGTCCGAGGTACTGAGATTTGAAGGCCGAGCCACCCCTTCTGGTGGGGTAAATGAACAGCAGCGATCCACCATCCGGCGAAAGTTCCGAGAGGCGATCTACCAGGAAAGAAGGCCGCGATGGGGAGAAGAGATCATTGTATTCCTGGGCCGACGAAGGTGGGATGTAGCGCTCCAGGACCGAGATGTGTACCGACTGAGGCGGAACAATTGGCATTGGAAAGTGTTGTGGGGCCTTCATCTGAATGGGGCCTCGAAAGTCGTGGTACGCGGAGACCACGGCTGCGCTAGAAAAAACGGTGGAGTTGAAGTAGTCATTGTTGGGGAGCATACAGCGCGGCGACCCCGGGGGTGAAGTAGGAAGGTCTGTGAGACTGAACTGCTCAGGGACCGCATGCGTGACATTGATATAAGGCGACTGTCCTTGACGGAGGCGGTTCTGGATTACTTGGACGAGGGAGGAGAAGACTCCCTCGTGAGTGCGATGCGGCGTAGGTTTTTCTGCTGAGTATGGGTAGGGAAGCGTTTGAGAGACGAGCTTGACGGGTTCTCCGCGGGCATTCGAACCCGGCAGCGATGATACTAAGGATCAATCGTTTAGTTTGGAAAAAAAAAATCTGGGGGAATCATTTAAGTAAAAGAAACATACCGGTCGATTCGATGGCATTCTCCAACCATGAATCATGATCGCAATCCATATCTCCTCCTGGGGAGTTGTGGCTTTCATCTGAACTAGAAGGCGAGGCATTCGACAGCCTGTCCGACGGGCTTCCCAGACCGACCGGAGGGGCTCCTCCGGGTGCGTTATTTATATTCGGACTTTCATCCATGGGCATCGGCCCCGGATCCCGATTCAGGTGGGAATCAAACAACAACATATTAGAGCGAGTGTTCCACAATACGTGCTCGTCGTCCTCGGGAGGCGTTGGTGGAAGGGCTGCGGGGTAGTCGCTTTGAGGAAAGTCCTTGGACGAGGCGCTCCACGCAGCCGGAGTAGACAAGGATGCTGGAGTTGCTTGTGAGCTCGAGGCAGAGGTTGTAGTGAGGCGAAGGCGGGGTTCAACGGAATGTGTACGGGACTCGATTCGGCTGGAGGGTTTCAAAGAGAGTCCCAGTTTCTCAAATGGAGGAAGGCTCAGCGATACGTTGCCTCTATTCAAGAACCGGGACACGGTCGAGGGTTTGGTGACGAGGGATCCTTGGGAAGCTCGCCGCTTCAGTCGGCTGGAGCTTCCGCCCGGGCGAGAAGTTGAGGATTGTTGGACGGGAGAGAGAGGACTAGTTGCGTGGTTGTCGAACGAGTTCAAGAGCATCTGACGCGAAGAACAGCCTTCCCACGAAGCATTTGAAGGTGAGGTTGAAGAGGATGGCGAACGCATGACCGAGTTCTCTTGTACCCCAGAGGTAGACCAGTCCAGTCCATGGCACTGCGTCTGATTCATTCAGGCGATCGACCTGGGTCTCCGATTGACAGGGAAGATAGCCGACGTCTCGTCGTCAGTGACTGCACGAGTCCACTCTGGCAGTTTGACGGGACGATTAATTTTTGAGTCGATCGATGTATCTGTCTGACAAGAAGCAATTATACGAGGCGGCAGGCTGGTGGATGCGTTGGCAGGAGGACTTGAATGAAGGATCGAGAGGCGGCTATGCGGCGGGAGAAAAGGTTGAAAGGAAGTGTAGCGGTCGTACAGAAATGACAGGGATGGGAAGAGTTCGAGAAGGATGTTGAAGATCCGATGAGGACGAAGCTAAGCACCCAGAGAGTACCTTTAGGAAACGGCACAGTAGAGAATGGGTGAGATAAGCAGGGAGCGGAAATTGTGGTCGTTGAAAGGTGCCAGACGGTGGTATAGGAGTAAAGTTGAGTTGGGTATGCAAGATTAGGATGAATAGAAGGAGGGAGAAGAAATGGAAGAGAATAGAGAATGCTAGTTTACTGTTATCCAGTCGGTAGTCTGGATAGGTATGGGTAAGTAGGGAGCCCTGGTAAGGTAGGGCAGGTAAAGGTAGGTAGGTACCTTAGTTTAATGACGCTGGGACATGGAATTGAAAATGAGCGGGCGCAAGTCCAAAAGGGCCAGACACATTCGGTCGTTCAGCCAGCGGGAGAGCCAAAAAAGGGCCCCTCGGGCTGCGACTTTCTACCAGCGTTCTAGACCGGGCAGCCTTGGCCTGATTGGGGAGTCCATGACACGAGGATGCCCGCTCGGCCCAGTCACAATCCAGTCTGGCCTGGTCAGTACTCTGCGGTAAAAAATAATAATCTTCGGGAAAAGAAAAAGTGCTCAAGTAATAATAATTATTCTGCCTGCATAGGATCCAAGTCAATGTGCATAACCCACATACCTGGGCTTTTTGATATGGATTACAACACCTATGAATCATTACATTTCTATTGTACGACATGCCTGCTTAATTCAACTTGATTCATTTAATCAAGACCTAGCCAGATGGCCATATTCAATTGATAAAAATTCAGCGAGCTATCCTAGATCGACAACAAAAAAAAAGCAAGTCTCCCCAGCTTTGGCCATAGCCCAGACGCCGCCCGACCTGTCTAGGCCTCCATAGTTGCCGATCGGGAGTACGGACCCATTACGGATTTACAGTGCTCCGTAGGCTAGATATGTATGTAGTGAAGGATTTATGGGTATCTATCAGATGAATTACATTTACTCGGACCAATTTGCCTCCAAGAGATTAGTCTAGTCGAACCCCACTCTCTTAGCAGGGATGGGATCCAGCAGCCTTGAGAAATGTTGGCAGAGTTGGAAACCATCAACTATCAAATAATTATCTATCCACTCGGTCGCATGAAAATCCTTATTATTCTGTTCGTCGTTGTCAGCTTGAATCTGGATCGACTGTCAGCACCCTCTATCAACCTAAATAGTCTCCCAATGTGAATACATACGCATCTCGACTCGCAATACTCAACTCTCGCTACCTCGTCTCGAATAAGCAAACAAACAGTAGTACTGTACTACGAGGCCCAGGGGTCAGGTTTGAAATAACCACAATATTCTACGGAAAAGGATCCCAGATTTAATCATTGGAAGAGTTCTTCTCTGAGGGACAAAGGACTTTCCGACCATAGAACGGCACAGTCTTGATGTTATGGGATCTTGATCCAAGTACAGTGATCTTCAGTACGTGGCCCATACAGTAGACGTCATGGAATTTGAACTCTAGATCACCAACATGACTCGTGAGGTGTGCTGCGGGCCTGTCGACTACCAGACCTCTTCTAATCAATTTCTTAACCAGACCGCAGCATCCATAGTCAATGATTGGTGAAGAGTTGAATTTGTATTTTCTATTGCGATACAGGATTTGCCTCGCACAAGTCAGCAGTCAAGTACCGTACCTTACAGAGCCTAATCACTGGACACGATTGACATTTCCCACTTTCCGCACAATCTGGCATATATTTATGAATAGGTAGCAGAGGGAAATTATCACCCCTCTTCATGCTGGTTATTGGCCTTGACGCCTTAAGAACCATGGTTGTAATAGCCGGCTGATCGATGGTTACCAGTTGCCAGTGCAGCGATGCGATCCAGTTCCAGTGCCGTTTCCGGGCGGGTGACGCCTAGACCCTTTTCCGTGCTGCCGATGTGATCCGCTGTAAGTATCTACTCAGTCACTTTCGTCTTTATCTCTCTAGGCCCTGTGTATCTTTCATGAGGGAATACGACTCTGCTGGAGATGCCCTGTCAAGTGACTCTCGCAGATCCGGAGTTTTCCTCCTCGTCTTGTCGAGCCTAGATCGCGCGGACAGGGCACGATAGCACCTAAACTGGTTTCTACCCCATCCTACCCTGTTCTTCATTCTTCAACATCGATCTACCCTGACTCCTTGTATAGAATAGCTTCACCTTGTGTTGAATACTATATAGCGTGCATTTGTATCTGTCAGTGGCCTCAAGATAGTAACCACATTCCACTTCCGGGGGCGCCCCAGTCCGCAGCACGGAAATACCCTCTTTGGGCATCTTGCAGATGCATTAGCGGCATCACGGCTGGGCATTACAGTAATCGGGTTATGAATCAGGTTACTCCGTCTCTACTGCCTTTGCCGGTGCTCTACCCAGTCACTACTATCTCATGCTGTTATCAGGCGATAGCAGACACCACACCATCTTCCAAGAATGCTACTACCATATCCGAGAAAACATGGATGATTACATGACAGTAATGCCCAGCTGAGCTCTAGACCTCGGACATATTGCCAGGCAGTAGTAATATTAATCCCTAGGGAGAATCCCAATCCCAGTCCTAAATCTCAAACATCAAAACCACGGAACCACCGCACAGTAATCAACCCTACCATCTCTGCTCCTCATCAACTCGTCATGCAACTTGGCATGATCGCCGGAGTTAATCTGGAAATCATATTACCATTGCGCAAGCAATATGCGTCTATCAATCTTCGATTCACAGTCAGTGGAAATGGATACAGACATTGGCTGAAGTTATGATCCACCCTCGTCTCAGGTAGAAGAGTGAAACGACGCAGTTGCCGCGGCACCTTTTATTTAATTGGATTGTGGTGGATAGATAGCTGTCGCTGTCGCTGTCAGTGACGGGTGACGGGTGACGGTGATGGGATGACTATATTATTTGAAGAGGCCATGTATACATTGTGGATATCAGAATTGCGCGGTTTACATAACATGGACGTAGCAGGGTGAATCGGCTTCTATTGAAATTGAATATGACGGAATTTTATTGGTGGATAGAAACGATATCCTGCCGCCAGGTGTCGTTATTGTGTAACAGCAGTTGTTGATGCCTATTGGTATCGTTCGTTGTACAAGACTTATCTGCCTGCCTTGGCTGTTGAACATGAGACATCTATCTGCTCTTTGAATCCAACCGTGAACGGCAGGTTTCTTATTAAGTACTATGGATCAAGCCGTGTATTTACCTCGAAGGATATGGACGTGGCCACTTGTATTAAATTAAGATTAGGAGTATAGCATAGAGACTCATTACAGGGCTACAGCCTGTGTACATTTCACCTGCCAATTTCAGACATTTCCCTTCCACGCTGTGTTCCAGGTTTTAGGCAGCTCAAACCAAGGCCGACGGCTTGCTCCCGCAGTATGCTGTGCGACAGTCGTGGACAGGAGTGACCTTGCAGCCTTGCCGGAACGGTTGTTCGCTAAAATCCAGACCTCAAAAGCCCTGAACTTTCAGAACATATTTCTATGCCAAGCCATGACTTGACAGTAATCCGTGCTCTAGCCCTGTGGATGTTGCAGCCTAATCGACTCGGCGTTCGGTAATGCCAAGCGTGTGGCTACATACACCGATGACCTTACGTCAGAGAGAAGCTCCATCTTGCTGCATATAAGGTCCAGGCCGGGCTGTCTGTGGCAGGCGGGCCTCAGCATCTTCCGGCTTGTTCGCCTGGGTAGCTTGGAAGAGCGAGGCCAAGTGGACCGACCGTTGGTCGTCTGAGTCTGGCCGCTACGGTAGATCGGTAGATCTGGGGCGAGTAATTGTAGTAAACGTCAAAAAGAAACGCAACCCTACACATGCTCAGGAGGTGACAGTTCTTCTCCGGGATGCAGCGTGGCTTCGAGGGTGCAGTCCCTGAGTTGCGTCACTGTAGTGGGTCTGCAGACACCTGTTGGCAGACACCTTAGCCGCAAGACACTTGTGCTCCTCGACTGTCATTCGAGAGTGCTTGCGGGCGAAATTTGACGACCTCATGGCAACAGTGTGGCCCGTTTGCTGCTGTGTCAAGTCGCACCGAACGTAAGCAGCGGGGTTGTACAGCGATTGAGATTGCAGGCTCTGGCGCTCCACAGCGGCTCGGAGTACCAGACACTGCACCACCAGCTGCTTGACACCATCCGTCAATGTACGCGCGCGATGCTCAATATCCGGCCAAAAGTCATTGCCCCAGAAAGGATCCTCCCGGACTGCCCCTTCCAACGCATCGAAAAAGAAATCGAAGCTGGGAAGTCGCTTTTGCGCGTCGAGCGGGCTCAATCCTTGTAGGTTGTCCGACAACAGGCACGCCACGGCAACAAATCGGATGGTCGGCTCAGAGTTGAGGACGTGTAAAACGATGCACGCTGGGCAGCGTTCTGTCTGGTACCAGTCGTGCTCCTCCCTGAGGATGCATTGTAGCCAGGCGTAGGCGCTGCGTGCTTCTCCCCGAAAAGCACGTTCGCAGTCCGTCGATTTGATCCCGGGTAACGCGCTGGTCGCAATTCGGGAGGCTTGATGGTGGAGGAGGAACAAGGGAAGGAGAATGGTGTGGATGATATCCCGATGGAGACGAAACTCCTCCTGGTCCTGCTTGGAACAAGAGCGACGGTGCAACGAACAGAAGCTGTAACCGTCCAAGTGTCAGACTGAGCCACACATATATGTCATTCTGGATGATCATACCTAGGAGCATCCATTCCCATCTCTTGGCGTCTCAGGTGGTCCCTGACCGCTTTGAAAGCATCGTTGCGATTCAGCGTCTCCGAATCCTTGTGCGAGATCCGAAACGGTGACACAATGGAGTTGTTCGCCATGTCTGTGATACGGTGGGCTTACCCTCAAGCCACGAGTCCGTCGTTTCGAGCTCAGAATATGATTTCAGATGATGGCTGCTGCCAGAGGGGCTTGCACCGGCCAGAACGAGGTACCCAGGAAAATAAGAGTACACAAATCAACAGTATACCGTGTTGGTGACGTCGGTCACCAGTAATGAAGAGGCTACAGATCCCGACCAATCAAGCAATACGGAGGCAGACGGAGCGAATAGAGAGTCGAGAGCACGGCGATACACAGAGGAAGACCCACGGATTGCATGGTCCAGTTTCAAGAAAAAGGAAACTGGTTCAAGTCGGAAGCTTCTAGGAGCTTGACAATGAGGGCGAGCGCAGCAGTTTAAAGTTCGATGAATGACGGAAACAACAACAGTGATGGATTGTTCAAGAAAAGGAGGAGTAGAGGAGAAGATGAGACTATTGTACGGAGTATAATTAACCTTTCGACTAATATTCGCAATTGTCAGGGCTTGAAGTTGTTTTTTTAAGGAGGAAAATAAGGAAGAAATCCGGATGCGGACAAGGGTCTTGGAAGGGCCCTCTTCCACGCAAGCTGCGATGTCGATCGTCAATCTCTCGGAAATGAAGATAGAAACGGACGAGGGTAACCTGAAACTAGTCGCAATAATCTGTACTACACTGAGAGCGACCAGGGGAAAAGGGTCCCTTTTTGTGTCTCTGCTAGTGGTAGAAGACGTCAACCAGGTGGGGGAGAATCTCCTATTGATAGATAACTTCTACTCCAGACTGCGGAATTAATGCTTCTCTGCTCTCTTCTCCTCTCTGCACAGATCTCAGACATCCAGACCGACCGTCATTTCCCTGAGCATTTTGCGACCCAACCAGCAGACAGAACCTGGAAGCAGCCAAAGAGATGATCGGAATGATGGGATCTGCTGTGTGTGGTGGACCCGACACGTACAATAGCCCGCGGTCTCGATCACTGCCAAGAGACTACGAATCAATTGTCTCCAACGCCATCCGAAGAAACGGTTGGCTCTCATGCCATGATGTTATCAAACTAAGGTCATCTGTCTCAGAGCCCAGAGCCACCGTCAAAGTAAGACTACAGTGGATGGAGGATGGCGATATCTAGTCTATTGATAGAGAGGAGAAAAAAGGGGTCGTGTTGCTGATAACTTATCAATGAGGATTGAACATGGCCGAGGGGCAATGCATGGACTCTGATTAAATCAGGGTCTGTCTGCCGATCTCATCACAACAGGAATGGAACAGTTTAGAATCTGAGCTGATCTCTTCCGAACAGGGGATGTTATCCTGTTGATCCAACGGTCTAGCCGAAGAAAGTAGTGCTAACGGAGTCCTCCGTGCTGTACTCCAGACTACGGAGGACAGTTGAAACCCTCAAAGCACGACCCTCAAGCAAACCAAGCAAGTGTCATGTGATAAATCATCGCTTGTGGTGCGATTGACCGTGTTGCTTTTGCTGACTACTTGGCTCATCGCCAACCGAATTGGCACTTGTCAATGGTAGCAGTCTGTACGAAAAGAGGAGGTGGAGAATACTGTAGATTTCCTCACGAGTTCTCCGTTCCCGTAGATAGCACCGCAAAACTTTGCCGGGCAGCAAACTCGAGTATAAGGTCGGGATAGTCTCAATGTGACTTCAAACTTGCTTTTCTATCTGCCTGAGACGGTAGTTGGGCACATCTGCCGTACTACTAGCAACAAATGCCATTCTGATCAAGCGCATTAGTGTTGTTTGGACCTGAGGATCGTGAGGGGTGAAAAAGTATTGTAGCCTGACCTGTCAGGCAACCGCTGGTCATGCTGCGCACTTTGGAACAATTTCTGCCTCAGGCATCACTGTCACGATACCCTCAAATAGTAGATCCATCAACACCAAGCGCTGGACGGAGTATATCAAGATCAATCTGCTCTTCGCATCTGGTCAAACTCACTAAGAACCTGATCTTCAAGTACGAACACTTTGCTATGCATTGCCCTCATTGCGATGCTTCCACATCCTTTGAACTCGATCCCTCTTAACTCTCCCTGATTCTCCCTACATTCCTTCCCCCGCCTACACCGCGTCGTTTTCATGATCCCAGCCGAGTCAAAATGCTTTAACCGCGCGACAACTTCTTCATCCAGAAGGGATCATTTAGAAATTCCATCAGGGGCTGACAAGCAATGCCATTGACGTCATTTCCTCTAGGGGCGAGCATGCAGTGCTTGTCCCTTTCACTGAAGTAACGAGATTCGAGCGAGGAGAACGATTTCCAATACCTGAACCAGGAGGCTGAATCGGCTTCCTGAGGGCACATATATCAAGGATGGATCTCTCATCTATCTACCTTGTCTGCTGGAGACAATGCGACATCCAGTTTCGTTCTCAGAGAGACCCGTTGAGTTAGCTCCTTCCTTAGCGGCTGTTTGACTGCCGAATCAGGGAAGTGACTTGGGCTCTTTCCAAGTTGTGTACTTGCTGTTTTATTTTGATAGCCTCAAACTGATCTGGAGCGTCTTCCATCCTTTCTCTTCTTCTTTCTCTCATCCCACTTATTTCAATCCCACCGATATATCCTCCCAGTCTGCAGTAATTAGAATAACAGAACCATCTTTGAGCATAGTCTATCAGACGGGTTCCATCTGCAGAAGGCATCCAATATGCTTCGCTCCTCGCTTTCTCTGTCCGTGGTCTCGTTGCTGGTGGGAGGCTTCTCCCCTGTGGTTGTTGATGCCGTACGGACAATTTCAGCTGTTGGTTCCCGCTTTTTTTACGAAGACGGTACCCAGTACTTCTTGAAAGGTGCGAGTTCATCTTCCTCAGTCTTTCGGGCAATTTCACTGACACAAAATACTCTTATCACAGGTATCGCGTATCAGCTCGTTCCTGATGATCCACTCATCGACACGGAACAATGCACTCGCGACGTTAAGCTCATGGCCGAGCTGGGGACCAATGCCATTCGCGTCTACCATGTCGATCCCCATGCCAATCATGACGGCTGCATGAAAGTTCTCGCAGATGCTGGCATCTACCTGTTCGTCGATCTCGACACTTTTGACACACAGATCGAGCAGGTCAGTTCTCATTGCGGGATACATCTTGATCAACGAAACCTAATCCCTGACTGACTCGAGCAATAGACTGATCCTCACTGGAATGAAACCCAGTTTGACCGGTTCAAGCAGGTCTTGGACGAGTTTCAGAAGTATGAGAATACCGCGGGTGTCTTCGTCGGCAATGAGGTCCTCACCACAAAAGAGGGCTCGGCCGCTGCTCCCTATGTGCTGGCTGCGGCTCGAGATATCAAAGCGTACCGCGATGCACAGAACTACCGAAGTATTCCTGTGGGTTACTCTGCAGCGGATATTGCGGAACTGCGTCCCATGTTGCAGAATTATCTGGCTTGCGCGAAGACCCCTAATGATCGCCTGGACTTCTTCGCACTCAATGCCTACGAGTGGTGTGGAGATTCCGGGTACGTTCAGTCTGGCTATAGAGAGCTTCAGAGAAATGCAAGCGGCTATCCGATCCCCATCTTCTTCTCCGAGACTGGCTGCAACGCCGCACGGCCTAGAACCTTTGGTGACCAAGCTGCCATTTTTGGCGAACATATGTCGGATACCTGGTCCGGCTCTATCGTCTACGAGTGGATCCAGGAGGTCAACGACTACGGTTTGGTCAGTTATGGTCCTCCTGCGCCAAATGCTCCCCCGACAGACACTCTTGTTTATGATGGCTTCACTCGCAAAGGTGTCCCGACCCCCGTGTCTCCTGATTTCCACAACCTCAAGACCCAATGGGCTACACTGTCCCCCACTGGCGTCGCCTTGTCTGACTATATTCAATCCACCTCTACTATCAGCCCCCCGGAGTGCCCTGCCTACACAGCTGGGGCTTGGGAGGTCGACCCCAGTTCTCCGCTGCCCACACTGGGCCAGACTCAAACGAAATCCGGCTCAACATATCAGGTCACAAATGTAAGCGGTTCTGGAAACCTGCCAGTCATCAGCGCCACAGCCACCAGGTCGACATCCTCGACCCCGACACAGGTGCTCCACAGCGGCGCTGCCAGTCCCCTTTCTCTTCCACGGATCGCTGGGTCGAATTATATGGCGAGCGCATCCTTGTTGGTCGGATTTGTGATTGGTATGGTTGCTGTGTTACTATGACATTATGACTACGAAGCGTGAGACCTTCATTGTGTCTATTCCCGTGTTGTCATGTCCTTTTTTTTCGCATGTGTTATTTGCTGTCTAGCCTAGCCGTCTGATCACGGCCATCATACGTTACTTTGTATCAACATGAGCGCTGGTCAGCCATGTCGGTAATAAAATGAATTCCAGCTTCCGTTCGTTCATGGTCACCCATCGGTTTGTCGATCTCTCTCGTTTCACTCCCGCTATCGGAACATCGTAATACCTGACGTAGGAAAGACGGTTAAAAAGGCTATTTTCAGTATACTTACAGAGAAAGCCATAATATTCCAAGTCATGAACATTGACGCTCGTTCATCTCAGACGTCGGGACCGCCTAGGAACCCCGTGTGAGACAGACACATAAGATCCCAATCAAACACTACTCTGGCAGCAAGAAGTAAATAGTAATAATCGGATGGGTATACAAGAAATGGGCTCCAGAGAATACTGCTTCAAGCAATGACGAGGCAAAAGAAAAAAGGGATGAAAACAAATACGCTCAGCTACAGGGAATAACCACAGTCGGACTCAGGTATGTTAGGGAAACAATGGCGCGCGAGGAGTAGACGCCTTGAGCTGCGTCAGGCTATAAAGTTGCAATGAAGGATAGTCGTGAGACTCAATCAATCAGTGATTGCAACTCCGTAGCCCAGAATAGAATCCCGGGAGGGCGCTGGTCTCAAGGGTCCGTCTGGTGGCATTGGCCAGGGGACCCTGAGTGATGAAGAGGAAGGGGTGTATTCGCTGCTTTCCTGGTCGGAGTCGTCGTCGCTGTACGTGTAGGTGTCTGCCCAGTCGGTGTAACCAGCATTGCCGGCCACTGATGGAGATGGAGATGGGCAACGGTGTCGCGAGATAGCGGGTGATCGTTCCGAGTGATGAGGGGAGTCTGTCCGTTGCTCTGCTGGTTGGGGAGGGCATGGTGTGAGAGTGAGTTTGGGTTGGGTTGAACTAGGGGTCGTAGTCTCCGACTCTGAGAGTTCGTGCTGCGGGATGGTCTGCGTCTTGGATGCTTCGGCGGCGTGGAGGTGCAACTTGGATGTGCAGTGCAGAGCAACCGAGTCGCCTATGTGGCGCAGGGCGGCGACGAAGCGGCTTTCCACCCGTGTGGCTGAGGGCCGGTTGCCTGGTTCCTTGTCTAGCATGCTTCGCACTACGGCGAGCATTGGTTCGACGGCGCGGAAAACGGGATCCTTCCGTTTCCTCGCGTCGTGTTCCAACAGGGCGATCCACGAACTTACCTGGCCGATATTCCGGTCCAGATGGAACGAGCAGTCCGCGACGCCTCCTCCGCGGCCGGCGGTCCTGTTCTTTGCGCCCCGGTGGTGCGCAAAGGCGGTAATCTTGCGCTTGCAAAGGTGTGTGAAGATGTCAAGGATCACGGCTCCGAGAGAGAATATGTCCGATGCCTCGGGGTCTGTCTGTCGGGACTGCCAAGTCTGTACCACGGCGGTTTTCAATCGCGTGCCTGGGAGTCGGGCGGGACCGAGGACCGTAGAAGCGGAGCGACCTGAGGAGCCGGAGGAGTTGGACGAGGTGATAGATGGAGTGTATAAGATAGGCCGCTTGACTGAGGTGACAACCCGTCTGCGAGCGCTTCCGCTGGACCCGGAGGACGATGAAGACAGCGCGAAAGAAAATCGCGTCGGTGAATCGGGCAGTCCTCCAATGCGGATGGCGGTGCCATGGGAGGTGACAGAGTCAGCTCGTGGGCTCAGCGAGCGGTCCACCGCGTCATCAGAGCCCGAGCCTCTCGAGAACAGGCTCAGTCTTCCAGGGCGGGATGATGGCTGACGTCGACCCGTGCGACCACCTGATGGAAGAGCTGTTCGAGTCGAGCCGGTATCCTGAACGGTAGCGGCACGTACCCAGCGCTCCGGGGCTCCGTACTGATACGATTCGACGTCGTCTATTTTGGCAGGTGGCAGTAACGTATCGAGTGCCTCAAACTGGCCGAGGAAGATACGGTATTCCGAGCCAATCAGGACATTCGATGGCCGGATGGCGCCATGGACTTGGTTGTGAGCATGCAACCATGCCAGCCCATCAACTAGACAGTGCGGCCAGTTAATCAGGATCTCGCGGCGTCGATTCTTGGGCAGGCGTTTGAAAGTTTGGGGAACATCGGTGAGAAAGGACATCAGGGTACGATCGTATATACCGGAAAACAGAATGCACATGGTATCATCAACAAAGTAAGAAGCGTAAATGGAAAAGACCTGATCATGAGATAACCGTCGCAAGGAGCGAATCTCGTCCAGAACCTCCTGTTCCTCAAAGAAATGCGGCGCGCCTCCGACGGTAACCTGAGTCCGCAGATATACCCGACAGACCGCGCCAGCCAGAACGACTTTCTCGATCCCTTCTCGCGCCAGCGCCGCCTCGTTGCGTATCAATTCGACAGGAACGCCTTCGTTCTCGGTATACTTGATATGATCACCTTGATTGATCCCTCGGACGAGGAAACGCCACTGGGCATGGAAGAACTTGGTATCTAGCGTCGGATTCTCGTCGTCAAGGGAGAGTTTCAGACGATCGACACTGTGGGCTGCAATTGGCAAGTCTGCGTCGTCGAATGACTCGTCAACCAGGGAGAAGATGCGCTCAGGGATGCCGATGTCGACTAGGATCAGAAAGAGTCTGCCGGCCTTGTGGAGGATCCAGTCGAGATATGTCTCACTGGTAAGACCCTCTCCCCAAGGTAAAGGAGCCACAAGACGAGGCAGAAGATCGGACGGAAGATGACCAAAGACATACTCCGGACATAGAGTGGCTTGGATTCGATCTTCGGGCCACCAAAGGGACGTTGTTACCGACATTGTCGGCGCATGGCGAACCGAGCGGGCGAGGAAAAGAATCCCGATGATGGGATGGGTATTAATATACGATCAGAGGTATGGTGATATTGATCGGGAATAGAGGAAGTCTAGACTATTAGAATGATTACATGTAACACGACTCCGCAGTCATGCATAATGATTCTCCTTGCAGGCGTCAGCGGGATTTTCAGCATCCTGTCATATTCACAGGGGCCCACAAATGAGGGAGGGGGAGGGATAAATCGTGGAATAAAATGCTTTCTAGAAAGAGATATCGGGAAATGTAGTTAAAGGACCCCGAATGAACGGAACAATAACCTACTGGTTGACACGAGGCTTATCTTGCACTCAGCAAGGGGTACGGCAGGGCATTATTGAGAGGCGTCAATAGCGGCAAATCAGGCCCAAGACTGACCATGGGTGAGAGGAAATGAACAAGACAAATGAGGAAGGAGAGGTAAGTAGATGAGTTTGTGGGATGAGGTACTGGGTGACCGAAGGGTCGAAGCTGACGATGACAGGGAGTGCCATGATTGAGCCAAGTGCTCCATAGAGCAAAAGAACAAGAGAATAATCGTCAAAGCCGAAAAAGCAAAGGTAGGCTATAGATAGTGGTCTTCCAGACTTCGAACGAATGGGCAATGGTGGAGCCTGGGGAGAGATAACAATCCGGATACCGTAGGAAAGGTAGGTGTTTTTTAGTAGTACAGTGGGGAACTCCGGAGAATGATTCAAATGAGGATGAGTTAGGGCTATAGCCGAATGAATATAACAGGGATGTATATTAAAAGGATTTGATGAAGAAGATGATGTGGAGAGAGGTCAAGTTGATGGATAATGAAGGATGATGGAGAATGGGAAGTGATGGTGATACAAGGCAACGTGATTTGTTGATGCCTGAAGTACGCCTCAGGATGGATTCCAGGACTTCTGTCACTTATCTACACCAACTTTCCTGTATCTCCTCGGCGGTTTAGGGTGGTTGATACTGGATGAATCATGGCCAGTATGTAGATTCAGAAGTACGTCTGCGTCTTTCAACTCAGTAACACAGTCCACAATCATGAAGCTGATTTCTAATTTGAAGTACACTAGAAGTATACATGCTCGGACAGGATACTGTGCGACACATTGGACTCTCTAAGCATCAGCTCAGTGCGAAGAGAAGAACTGAGAGAAAGGAAGACGCGGCTAGTAATAGCTATCTAGGTTCTTATCAGTTGGTAAGAGATATTATTAGTCCGACGTCCATCCAAGGAACTGATAAGACATGTCGAGAGGTTTCGAGCCATTTATATTGATTCCATGTCAGATGATGAAGGTATTGACACTCTCTCAGTTGATCAACAACAACTGCATTATATGAATTTGAGATATTGTTTGCTTTTGTCGATCCGCCAGACTCAAGAAATTGATCCTGATGATCTCCGGTATACGGAGTATTGACTATTACATGCACTGAATGGATCTCCTTCTCCGTCGAAACTCCGGCGCCAACCGCGTGGACAGTGGATATTATCATTATCGCTAAGGTATCATTATTAACGTAGCGCAGAACTCCAGTTCGCCCGTCGCCCGAGGAGATCTTGAAGTGGAGTGATATTGACCGTTGAAACCCACTGGTCTACGCTTCCGCTTATCGTCCTTTATTCTCTAGTTCAATTCTCTAGTGAGAAGCTAGTTGAAGTTTGATAACAAGCCATGACATTTTTCTCTCCATTGTGTTCTTTTCCTTGCGTAGAAAGAGGCAAGTGGATAAGCTGGGACAAGCAGGAAACAGACAGGCTTGAGATACTCCTGTCACATCATATCCATTCCCTAGTCTGGCATACTCTGTTCAGTTTCACCATACTTCCATCGCAACTCCTCATGAACAAAACAAATTGATATGAATTAAGCAGATCATCACTCAACCTACAGTTCATTCCCCTCTCCCCTTCCCACTCCTGCTCCCCCTCAACACCCGCAACCCACTGCGACTCTGCGTCCGACCTCGCTGTTCCTCCCCAGCCCGGCGACTCCTCCAGGCCTTCCGGAAATGCAGCTGCTCATCCCCAGTCTGCTTCGCCCGGTGGCTGAGGAACTCCTCGTGCGCTTCTTTCTCTTCCAGGAGGATCTTAATCTGGTCATGGAAAGCCGGTGAAATCATCACCAACCCGTTAGTCATCTACACCATTCCTCGAGCTTGTTGGTAAATAAAATGAAAATGAAAAAGGGAGATGGCTGTTTACGACAGTATCGGACGTCAATTGGTAACCCACATATTCCAACCACAGCTCCTGCTCCGAACTCCACGCCTTCTGACACCGCGCCAGCTCGTGCTCCGCAATCGCGAGTTCGCGCTCCTGCGACGAGGACCACCGCGAGCGCTCGTGCGCGATGCTCTTGAAGCTAACGATGCGGACGAGGCGTTTCCGGTTACCGTTATGGGGATGGGTACTGCTGCTGCTGCTGCTACCTGCATCTACTTCTGCGTCTGAGGGTTGCGCCCTCACCGCCAGATCAGGGGTGAAAACGCTGGAAGTGTCGGTGTCGGTGTCAGTGTTCGTGTTGGTGTCGCTGCTGGAGAAAGTATCCTCGTCGTAGTCGTCCATTCCCGTCTCTTTGCAGAGGGGCCCGAGTCCCTGGTCTGAGCATTCGATGTTGGGTAAGGTCAGGGAGGGCACTGCGGAATGGCTGTGATCGACTGCTTTGCCCTTTTGGTGGAATGAGCGCTCGGCTTTCTTGAGCAAAAACGCCAGGCGGAAGACGCATTTGACGGTGTGGCCCATGCCCATCTTGGTAGCCATGTGGGTTGAATGTGCAGTGGAAATGGGATAAATGAGGAAAAGAGGTCGATGATTGACTAGGTAATATCCGGAGTAACCATGTGCTTACCTCTCTCTATTTATACCCATACTAAATCTCTTTCTCTCCCAGGACGATCCAGAGAACCAAAAGAAAATACTGCTTCGAATCGGCCGCGGTAACCATAATTGCTATGCCTCAGCCATTGAGAGGGCTTCACTCATCCTATACTGCACAATATGTCACATCCAAAAAAAAAGTCAGGCCTCACACTGACGCACTGCATCACCCATCTACAATAGGCTAGCCAGTCCTCTCCGCGCTCTGTTTGGCTGCTCTCTCCCAGACCTGCAGCCTGGTCGGAACCCCAATGCGACGGCTCACCAATCACGGGTAGCACAATCTCGTCGTGTCAGTCTAGATCTCTACAGTCGCCGTACTTTGCTCTCTTACGGCCATGCCAGCTCAGGCCCAGGCGCTGCATGGCGTGGCAGGCTCACAGCAACGGATTCGCCGCTCAAACAAGGAACAGGTCACGATACATGGTCCCCGTCCCCATTTAAGCCGACACCAGAAGCATCATCGAAGTTGCCAGAATTTCTTTTCAGGAACGATCCAAGATACGAACTCCATACCCCTTGGCCCACCTAAGCCATTCTACCAGGAGAGACGTCGTGCCGACCAGAACAGGTAGGTTCTGAGTGGCCCAACAAGACAGTGGAATACAAGCAAAATAAAAGTAAAGGCGAGTCGAGTCATATACACATCGTGTCCAATGATATTGTGCAATAAAATAGAGACCAAACATATTGGCAAAGAAGACCCACCACTGTACTCCACGAGCAGCTGACTTAGTCAATGCCCAATCAAGTCCAATCTGCACGGAAAACCAAACGAGAGGGGAATAGTACGTCAATCGAAATGAGATATCACAATGACAAACCAAAAGAAAAACCATGTTTGAAAACCCAACTGGCGGCGTATGCAGTCATTGGTCCACCGGGTCCGTAATAGCCCGACAGTATGTAAACCGAAACAGATCAAAACTCAAGAACTTCATTGCACAGGAACCAAAAGAGAGAGCCAAAACCAGAGACGACGATCAACGTCGAGGGTGATAGATGAACAATCATCCACGCCACGCCGTGAGAGCGGCTCCTCTACCTCCAATCTGCTGAGCTGACGTTTTGTCGCCCATCTCTGCTTTCATTTCCTCTCTGATCCGCTCGCCAATGATTATACTGATCAGTCTTCTATGCATATCTGCTTCTGTCCAGCCAATCTGGCCCGTCCCACCTGCCTGCAGGTCGCCACGAGCCAGCTCTTGCACAAATCGGTCAATGATGGCAAACTGGGTCTCGGTAACACGCACCCCATGCTCACCGTCCGATGTCCAAATCCAATCACCAATGATGTCAGAGCGGCCAGGTGCTGGATAGTAAGGAAACCGTTCTGGATGACGTTTTGCCAATCGATATAATCGTCGTAGGAGAAGGTAGTGATTGTCTGTGAAATATCCTGAGACAGCGAGCGGAAAGTGAGGTTCGTAGGTCTCGACCCTGACTTCCTCGACGGGTCGAACGGCACTTGACATAGGCGAGTCCGGCTGCGCGTTATTCTGCTCCGGGGACTGCAGACCCTGCCTTGATGTTTCATGCGTCTCTTTGGGATACAGTTGATCGTCAAGAAGCGTCTGTGCGTTGGCTGATCTGACGTCAGGCTCCTCCTCAGGCTCCTCTTCCGAGACTTCTTCGGACCCAGGACTGGCTGGTCCAAACGACTTTCGAACTGGAGCTTTCAGCCAACCGGGTGTAAGACTAGTAATCTTCTGAAACCAGGTTGATGCCTGACCATCTCCACCGAACTCTCGATTCTGTGCAGGAGTAGTACTGTTTTCTTCGTAGGCGGAACGTGTGTCGGCTAGCGCGGTAGTTGGAATATGCTCGTCCTCGATCTCCTCCGCCATCTGATCGGCACGTTGCATTTCGCTCTCGTGCCTTGTAGTAGGGTCGATTTGAAATGTGTCATCATCCGAAGCCCTGTTAGGGCTTGATTCCAGATAGATGCGTGAACCTTGGTCGTCTTCGATCCCATAATCTTCCGCATTCTCTTCCAGAAAATCGAGATTTGATCGTTGCTGCTCCGGTGAATCTCCATTCGCACTTTTTTCAGGGCTGCTTTGACCGTAATAGCGGCGAATGTGCCGAGGGGTTTCCTCTCCACGAAGCACAGCAGAGAGATCCACTGTCTCCTCGCGCAGTTTCTTGACGCGCGAATGGCCCAAAAACGGCACCTTAGCGTTGTCGTACGTCCACGACTTTGGAGAGAAGATTCCCCTAGGCTCGCCTGGCGCAGGGCTGCTCTCCGATGGGTTAGGTTCTTGACGTGCTTCGACGTCATCATTTTCCCTTCCGTGCAGCGTTGACGAGCGCTGCGAGATGTTGCTATGGTCTCTCGCTTCTTGCTGCCAGATATCCTCATAGCCCTCTTCGTCTTCCTCCTCGTAAACCTCTTCAGCCTGATCAGCTTCAAAGTCATGCTGCGGCGATTCACCTGGATTCACATCCTGGTCGCGCCTGTCTTCGTCATACACTTCCCGGGCCTCGTAATCTCCCAATTCTTGCCCATGGGAACCCCCGGGATCAGCCTCCTCGTCTGACTGGCTCCCCATTTTGTCGCCGTTCGCATCAAGCTCCGGACTCGGTGGCCCCGTCGTGTCACTGTCAACCACAATGACTTGACTGGCGTTCGCCAGTTGGATCTCTCGGCTCACGGCTTCCCTCTCCCGCTGCCATTCCTCCAGTCGCCGTTTCATTTCTGTACTCGGAGTGTCCTTCACAGCAGTTCCGCTGAGTACCTGTTGAGGAGTTGTGGCTGCGCCTCTGGCATTGCCCATCAATCTTGCTTCTGCTGATGCCGTTTGTCTCGCCCGTTCAATCTCCGTCTTTCTCCTCCTCTTTGCGAGCTCCTGTGCGAACCCCAAGCCTGCGCGCAGTTCTCGTCTCATTCTCGGATGTAAGTCGCTGAACAAGAGCTCTAACCGCCTTTTGGGTGCTTCCAGACTAGAAATTTGTTCTCTCAGATCCGGCGTACCAGGCGTGGGCACAGGTGCCCCCTCGTATGGACGCCGAAGGGTGCCTTCAAGGGCTACGCCTGCGCGGATAATTCGAGCCAGCCTTGCAAGCGGGTTTCTTTGCTTGGGAACAAAAGCTGGAGCAGGGGATTCACGCAATATAGGCGCAGACTGTCTTTTCTCGGCGGACACGGGCAATGCTTGAGGCTCGGTTGCCTGCAATCTTGATTCTTTTTCCACCTCTACATCTGGGGAATCCATCCTGGGATTCAGATTCAGGCTTGACACCTTGCGCTTCAATTTCTCCGTGTTCGCCATCTTCTCTCGGGCTAGGAAGGGCTTCAGAGCACCGTTGCCATTCTGCGAGTTGATGCTCAGCCCGTGTTGTTTGACCGAGGGTAGTGTATCCAATGAAACCATGCTAAAGCCTTCGCTTTCCATGATAGAATCAAACTCCCTATGTTCTTCTGTTGGATCATTTGTAGGACGAGTCGTATTTTGTTCCTGGCCGGAATGTGCCCTAGATTCAACTTGGACCGCCCTGTCATCGTCACCCAGAGAGGAGGTTGGACTTGGGTATGAGCGTGGCGGCCTGGGTGTATGACCAGCATGTAGTGTATTTTCTGGTGAGAATCCTTGGCTTTCTCGAGATGGCGATGGCATTTTTGAGGGGGTCGACTGCGGTTCTTCATCATGGTTTTGTCCGTATATCTGATCCACTGCAGTCACATCTGGTGTATCATACGTACGCTCATTATGTATTCGGGGGGAGCTCCGATCCCAAGCGGCTGCATCGGATTGCCCCATGTTGTTGTCTTCTGGAAAGGCGTCGACGGGCATGAAACCCTCCGGCAAAGCGTCGTCCTCCGAGTCTGCGTCCCCAGCAAGGTTCAACGGACTCCATCGTTGTCCGGCCTCCAGTTCAGGCTC
The DNA here is from genome assembly GCF_010724455.1 of Aspergillus lentulus. The sequence goes on along the minus strand of NW_022983886.1, from coordinate 58,579 downwards.
AGCGGGCCGGGTATCTTGATGATCTGCCGAATCAGCCACTTGCTTATCGCCCTCTACCGTATCCGGATTGAGAGACTGTTTCCTTGGTCGACCTCGCTTTCTCTTCTGCCCACTTGCGCCTGCTGGGCCCGGTGTGTGCCCAGGACTGCCTGCTGTAGGCATAGCATCCTGTTCCCGTATGTCCGACTTCCTTGGTCGCCCTCTGCGCCTTTTCGGTGACTGTTCCGCATGTTCTTCGGCATCCTTGAGCGGTATTTTGACTGTCGTAGCCGTCGACGGCCTCGGCCGCTTGCGCGCCGGGCTCCCTTGATTCATTTCCTCGTCTTGTGTTGCCTCGAGTGTTACTCGGATCCTCCACGGGCTCAAGTTTCCATCCGCCTGTGCCTTTTCTGGAGATAATGATCGCTGTCGACCGTTCAACTGCCTAGTCGGGGACACAGGAAGCAGGACATCGTCGAATCGAATCGAGTGCGCGCCCTTGGCCGGACTAAGATTGATGCGCGACCGCTTTCCCTTGCCCGTCCGCGGGGTCTGAAGGAGCTTAAAATTGGCTGGCGACATGAAGCTCTGGCGACCGGAGAAAGGTCTGATCGGAGATGATATCAAATAATCGGCGTCGCCAGGGGGGCCAAGAATGTCTGGAGAAGAGCTGGAACTTTGGGAGAACATTGCGCCATGCAACAAACAATGCGGTTCATGAGGAGGGGCGACCGTGCCGCAAAGCGCGTCGCGCAAGAATAGCAATTTACAGAGGCTGTTTGCCAACACAACTATTCAGAATTCATCATCATCAACAAACCAAATCAGCTGTCATCATTCTGGATTCGACCCTAAGAGTCCGCATATCCAACATAAACAAGTCTCCCGATCAGGCAGGCCGAGGGTCCGGGCCGATCTGAATGCGAGGGGACGCGTCGGTATTACATAATCGGTAAATATCTGTTCCGTTCCGAGTACGGTCAGTCATAGAGGCCATGGCTGCAGTGGTCGGTCGACTTTACCAAAATGCTTCAATGGAAACATTCAAGAATGAAGAGTGAGTGTTTTTCATCATCACTCCTTTACTCCACGTACAAGCCAGCAAAAGTCGTTGCTGGTCAACCAGTTCCTCTCAGTTACCTCCCGGGAGCATCTTATTCTCGACCAAGAGGAGAAACTAGGAAAATGATCGACAAGCCTTTTTCCCTTCCCCGCAAATGGAACTTGAAATCCCCCACCGGAATTGCCTGTAAAGGTCTAGCGTACTGTCCGAGATCCAACCACGCGGTTTTTGCCTCGCCGCCTTGAGGCCTTGTTGACCTCAGGCACTCACTAGCCAAAGCTAGATTAACGGTGTTTAGGGGGCGTATTGCTTAACTGTTGCTGGAGCATTGAGAGCAATATACACGGAGAAATTCATTTCGCTTAACCCACAACTGCTACCGGCTGGATCCTCCAGTAGAATCTTCCATTCACTGACACCTTCGCCCCAACTGGTTCCGTCGAGCTTGTTGGGAGGAAACAAGGTAGCCGGTGACTGCACGCGGCACGGATCCCTGCACATTCGGGGCTAGTCAACCAAAGCCCCCGAGACAACTGGAAGCTTGCCATTGACTACGTCCATTCTCGGTAAATTTACGAGTCATCTCAGCAAATCAGTGAAGCACAAGAGGGTTCGGGCCTACCCCAGCTTCCTGCTGGTTCCTGCGCTTTGTTTCCCCCGCACGGAGTAGCATCATGAGGTGAATGGTGCCTACTACCAGCAGTGACGTTTTATTGTTTTTGCTAGGGGATTATGAATACCTCCCCATTATTTAACCGACGCACACCCCCTCTTCGTGGCTGCTTTCGTTCTTTGCTGTGTCCTGCTCGGATAACACCTCGTGTCTTGATCATTTACTGCTCCTTCTTCATCACTATCACTATTCTACTGGGGCTCAGGATGCATGTCAAGCACTATCTCTCGGCAGTCCTTTATGGACTGCCAGTTTTGGCTCAGAGTACGCAGTCGAGCTCCTCTTCTTCGTCCAGCACTTCAGCTACAGATCCCTTCAAGGTCTACACCATCAGCGCGGAAAACATTACTGCCAAGCTGATTCCATATGGAGCACGGCTGATATCTCTGATGGTCCCGGATCGCGATGGCAAGGAGCAGGATGTCGTCATTGGCTACGATGATCCTAAGGCCTACCTGAATGACACAGAGACAGTCCACACCTTCTTCGGTGCTGTTGTGGGTCGGTACGCCAATCGCATCAAGAACGGCACGTTCACCATCGGCACGAATGAGTACCATGTGCCGGAGAATGAGAATAACGGCACTGATACTCTCCACGGAGGCAAGGTGGGCTACGACCAACGGAACTGGACTGTCACAGCACACTCTAAGTCTTCCGTCACCTTTACTCTCTTCGATCAAGGCTGGGAGGACTTCCCCGGAGACGTCATCACCCACGCCGTGTACAGTGTCGACACGACTGTCACTCCGCAGAACCCAAAGGGTCTCCCGCAGCTGACCACCAAACTGGTCTCCCTTGCCCTGACGGAGGCGACTCCCATCATGCTCTCTAACCACATCTACTGGAACCTCAATGCCTTCAAGGCCCCTAATGTCCTGAATGACACCTTCCTGCAACTCCCTTACTCCAACCGCCTTATCGCCACAGATGGCATCCTCATCCCCAACGGCACCATCCTTACCGTAGACGCGTTCAACGGCGCCCCCGATTTCACCGAGGGCAAGCTCATCGGCGCCGATCTCAAGGATACCTACGGTATGTGCGGCACAGACTGCACCGGCTACGATACCTGCTGGCTCGTCGACCGACCCCCTCAATACGCAGCTCCGGACTCGCTGGTCCCCATCGTCCGCATGAACTCCAGCGCAACCGGTATCAGCCTCGAAGTAGCGTCCAACATGCCCGCTCTGCAAATCTATACCTGCGACAACGCCAAGATGGACTACCTCCCCATCAAGCCGTCGCAGGAGAAGCGTAATAAGGAAGAGGGCAAGGAAGGCGCAAAGAACGTCATGCAGTATGGCTGCGTGGTTATCGAGCCTGAGGGCTGGATTGATGGCATCAACCACCCTGAATGGGGACAATTGCCGCTGCAGATCTTCTCTCCCAATGATGGTCCAGCCGTCAACTGGGCTACTTATCAATTCGGCACTGTCTAGACTTTTTGAGTCGTCCGCTGTGAAAATTGGTGGTTGAACTGTCTTAGCTGACGTTGGGTTCGAAGTGATATCGCTGCTCTGTTTTGACATACCAGCAGCTTTGAGATCGACGGTCTCTCAACGTGTACATAATAATCTAATGCTATTCAAGTTATAATCCGGCTGGCTGTCTGCCATTCCTTCGTAGCTGCACTTCTATTGTTTCCCGATCGGAGAGCGATCTGGAAGATAAGGAGTCTGCCATAATACTTCCCAAATCAATAGACTATTTCGATTCTAACTGGGTATCATATATACAGGTCAAATTTCATCTTAGGTCCATGACATGCGAACCAACGTATAGTCACACACGTCCGTGCCCAAGTTCAACCCCAGGCTGCTAGTGTCCAGCTTGACCGGTCACCGCCTGCTCGAAGACCAGAACGTCGATCAGGAACATGGCCATGATCCAAGTCCCGGCTGGCACCAGCAAGACCATGCTGAAGGTATTTCTCCCGCTCAATTTCCACCTGTCCCCTGATCTTGAGGCTTGCCACAAGACTAGCTCCGGCCCAGGCACCCAGAGATTCCACCTCGCGCAGTATACCATGTACCTGGTGTTTCATGTCCTTGTCCTTGCTACGGCGTAGCTTCTGCTCAACGAAATCTACCTCTTCTTCGGGCGCCTCATTCCCTTGACTGTCCGGTACCGCTGAACTTTCAGAGGGCTCTATGGTATTGTCTCGACCGCCCTTCGCGGGTGCCGGCGCTTTCAGCCTCAAAGCTAGGAGCTTCTCCTCTACTTTCTGGGTCGCTTCGCCACGGACTGGGCTCCAGCCATACGTATTGATCATAGCCGCCACCTCGTCGATGACTCGCCGTCGAATGCCGGGAATAGTAGCACCACCCCCAACGAATATTATCCGCGACATACATGTGCCCCTAACATCGGGCGGCAGGCGGAGTAGCGTGTTGTAAACCAACAAAGGTATTGACTTTTCCTCGTCGTCCAAATCGCGCTCCGCTGATTCCTTGGCGAAAAGGACCTTTTCAACCGGCTCCGCGAATGCCGAAAATGGAATATCAATATAGGTCGAATTAGGATTCGATGGGGACGGAATCGACACCATCCTGTTGCCTACAGAGTCGGGGATAGTCTCCTCGTGCGATTCTGGTGGTGAAGCTGCATTGTCACCTACCCGGGGCTTGCACCAAGCAAAACGACTGACGACTTCTTCGCAGTACTCGAAGCTGACGGTTATGTCGTCCACAACTTCAGATTCCCGGCTGGCGTCCGAGGCAAGTCGAGTAAGCATCCTCCCTGTCTCTTGAAGCAAGGACTTCATGGCTCTTGTACTTCGCTTGGCCGCAATCTCTCGGTATTCGTACAGCCCGCTTACAGTAGTTTCTGCCCATCCCAGATCTACCACCAATGCTGAGCGGAGCCCTGCTGCTACCGCGGCCATTGCAGGGCTCGGAAGAAGGGTAATACTCGGGAATCGCCAGCGACTGAAAAGAGTCGACAGAATCGAAGATAATAACGGATGTGGCATGATGGACGGGATGACCAGCACCAATCGTGATGTACCCGCATCTGTCAGCAGATATTTGTTGTATGTTTCCCGAAATACCCGTTCGATTTTGTCCTCGATGAGCCCCAGGTCGACATCACGTAAATCCATTTTCCACAGTTCATATGCACCAGTCCATTCATCTGGTTTGACTCCCCGTGAGCTGCTTGTATTGTTGGTCCCCTTCAACCATCCTCTATAGTCGCCAGCTCTCCTCCAGTCTTCTGGCCCATATCCAACGACACATATAGGCATGCTTTCGCCCTCGAATCCAGCTCGAAGCCACCGCGATCCAAGTTCAAATATAATCGCATCTTCGTCTCCGCGGAAGGAAGAGCCCCCCGAGCCGGTGCTCGCAAAGGAAGAGTTATTGGACCGCAACTGCTGTTGAGGTGTATGAGGTGACGACGGTCTGCCAGTTTGATTGTGGCGTAAGTTCAAGGGGAAATTGGTATTGACGGGGACAGAGCGCTTCTTGTCATCAAGGGAGGCTGTAGACGGGGTTGCCATTGCTTCGTGGCAACTATATTGTTCGATGGTAACTTCCTTTGAAGCTTGTTGACTCCTAATTTACAGCGCGGAGAACGGATCGATTGAGTGTTGCCCAACCGCGAGTCATTCTTTCCCTGCGCAACTCACCAGCCAAGGGCCCAATTAACCATCAAGCGCTGGAAAATATTGGACACTCATTGATCTAGAATTTTCAGCTCTCCCAAAGTGCAAGCTCCTCATTGCGAGAAACCGAGAAAGAGTTCCCCTCGTCTCCTGTTCTCTGGACGGATCTTTTGTCGGGCCGTCGCATCAGCTTCCGCGACGTTAACAACAAACAATACTACGGCAACAATCAGGATATTTTGCCTGCTTCACAGTAGTCGAGACTACTGCCCATTTCTGGATTTTGTTTTTTGGGCTTTTACTTGTGGTCTCTGATCTGTCTCATGGGGATTCCTGGGTAGGTGCAAAGCTCGTTTTCAGAATAAATACTTTCGTGGTCTCTATATATTTCGGATTGCACAACCTAGGACCACAACATAAGAACGCTCATTGAACAAAAAAGCAACGAAGCTATAAATCCGCAAATCAGCTAACATGGGACAGACTCATCAATGCCATTGGCTCTGGAGAACGGATTTCCTTGTCCAAGCTGGCAATAACCCACTTGGAACGGACTTCAAGACCCATACGCATTGCCGTGGATATCTCGATATGGCTGTTTCAGGTGCAGGCCGGTCGAGGTGGACGAAATCCAGAGCTGCGAACTCTGTTTTACAGACTATTGAAGTTCCTAGCGCTGCCTATCCATCCGCTATTTGTTTATGATGGGAAGGACAAACCGCCCTTCAAAAGAGGCAAGGCGGTCTCTGGTCGCAGCTACGGGAACGCGCCCATCATCCGGCTCTCGAAGGTTCTGATTGATCTGTTCAAGTTTCCTCGACACGATGCTCCAGGTGAGGCCGAAGCTGAATGTGCTAGATTGCAGACAGCAGGTGTCGTTGATGCCGTCATGAGCAACGATGTTGACGCCTTGATGTTTGGCTCGACCCTGACCGTTATGAATTTCTCCAAGGAGAGTGGCAGTGGCACCTCCGCAGCCACGCATATTACCTGCTACAGAATGTGTGGTGATGGCGATCATCCCTCAAATGTGCCGCTTGACCGTGCTGGTATGATCCTATTCGCGATGCTCAGTGGCGGTGACTACTTGCCGTCGGGAGTTCCAAAGTGTGGCAGCAAGTTGGCCGCGGAGATTGCCAGAGCAGGCTTTGGCGCAGATCTATTGGACACTATCAGATCCGACGGGCCTGAACTCGACATGAAACTAGAAGAATGGAGAGAAAGGCTACAGTACGAGCTGGACGAGAACGAAAGCGGGTATTTCCAGACGAAGCACAAAGCAGTACGCATTCCAGAGTCGTTTCCAGATATGGCAGTCCTATCGTATTACGCCAAGCCCGTGGTGTCCTCGCCACAGGATATTGAAGTGCTTAAATCCCGCCTGATGAATGCTTGGGATCAGGAAATCGACGTCCTCGAACTGCGAAGATTCACTGCCGATGCATTCGAGTGGAATTATCGTTCTGGGGCAAGGAAGGTGATCAAGTTGCTCGCAGAGCCTCTTGTCTCCTATAGACTCCGCTTGCAGAAAAGCCCGTCACCCTTTGCCGGGAATACCTCCTTGTCAGGCAGCGATGTGCCAATGTTGCAAAAGATCTACAAGAGCCGAACCAGTTTTAGTACTGATGGCCTGACAGAGCTACAGTTGGAAATTGTCCCGATAGATGTCGTTGGTTTGAACCTACTCGCCGAGGAACCTAATCCTCCAATTCCTTCCCAGGAAACGACAATTGTTTCTGGGGACGAAGAGGAGGATGTGGAAGTCTTTACAGAGGCTACAGTTCAGTCGCCGACTAAAAAGCGGACCGCCAAGCGTTTCGACCCCTATGCCGCTGAAAAAGTCTGGATCTTCGAGACCATTGCCACCATCGGGGTGCCTGAGGTCGTGCAGACCTGGAAAAAGGAACAGGCCGAGAAGGCTTCCGCGCCGAAGAAGTCAAGCAATCGGAAGACAGGCCCCAAGAAGAAGGGACCAATCGACCCCGGCATGAAACGAGGCAGCATCCTCAAGTATGGTACACTCACCAAGCAGAGATCTGACATCTCAGAGTTCAAAGGCGCACAACTATTTGAGGCGACAATGTCCGCAACTCCTCCAAGAAATTCGAGAGCGCCAGGGCTTCTGCGTGCTGAGAGCTCTCCAGACGCCTTAATGAGGGTTAGCCCAATCTACGGCCCATATAGTCATAAGCGCAGGTTGGATATTCAACCGCAAGTATATCAGCCTGTAGATGATTTGGTTGACTCATTTACTTCTTCGTGCACCATATCCTCCATGCCGGACATCAAGCGACATCCGGTGGCCACGCGATCTCGCATGGGGAGCCGGCGGGCGGGTGTACGCTCTGGTGATGTTGAGGTGCAGACTCTCGACTTCTTAAGTGCTGAACCTGTCTTCAATTCCTCTCCGTCGCGTACGTCTCCCGCTAGAATCAAAATGAGTTACTCCAATGCCAGGTACGATGACTCCGCCGGTTCAGATCTATCCTCAGACACAAAGTCTGTCGTATCACCACCATCGCCTGGAAGCGAGAGTCGTCAGCAGACGCAATCGAGGCCCATCAAGACGTCAGCTAAGCCTCGAAGGAGGGTAGAAGTTCAAGAGTTGGAGGAAATTATGTCTGCGGTTACACTCAGTGATGGAAGCCCTTATGAACAATTAGAAACTTTAGCGCAAACACCGACCGGCCTCAAAGCTCGATCACTAAGAGGGCTGAAAATGCATGAGGTTCATGCTCTCGCCACTGAAGCTCAAACAGCGCGCTCCTCTCGAACGAAGGAGAGCGTCTCTCCGACCGCAAACCATTCATGTGTGAAGGCCCCCGGTGTACGCCTGCCGCCAAGTGCTCCAAAGACGTTGGTAATGGACCCGTGCGCGGATGATGCGCTCGAGCCGACAACGAAGGAGGAAAAGCGAGTCGAATCGAGCAGTAAGGTGTCATGGCCTCGCCAGACTTCCTCACATCTAGAATCGGTCATTGTGTGCGATGGGTTCTGGACGACGGAGGCTAAGTCCCAATCTGAGCTGGCTTCAGAGGAGACAGAGCGTGGCTCGTCCAACAGTGACGAAAAGAGAAAGAAGAAGCGCATCCCGCGTGTGAGCATTTTGGACTTGAGCTGATTTTTTGCCGACTTCAAAGTTGACTTATTGGCACTCAGATTGCGGTGTTCTGGCGTCTATGGGGATACCAAGGATATTGGAGTCTAATTTTCATGTCATTTGGGGTTGGTTTTTTTTCTCATTAGGCTCTATAATTTAAGTACATTTCCCTTCATAACACACGTCGCACTGATTGCGACGACGAAAGGAAACCATAATAAGATTTGGAGAGTATCTTCAAGCAAGCAACAGTGGAAGCGCCCATCAACGGGAGGTGTGAAACAACGATTGCGGATGTCCCATCGTATATTACCATCCCAGTCTATAGGGAATCCATGGTGTCTATCCTTGTAGACCTGTCAAGGAAAAGTAACGGACCGATGTATAAAGTGGTATAAATATGAGCTACAGGAGAACAGTGAATAAGGGCATCAGAAGAAATTGACAGGCCAGACCGCGGCATTCCTAGAAAAGAGGTATATGTCTATCAAGGTCGAATAGAAAGAGAGCAAGTTAACCGAAAACTTTCAGGAACCCCCACAGCCCAATTCCACTGAGAACCGGGATAGTGAAGTTATCGTCCCAGCTGAACAAGTCAATGAACTCGCTTCCGGCGGCGATAATACCGGAAACAACACTCATGGCACCCAGTGCCAGCGGGCCGGTGATGACTCCGCGCGAGGAATCGGAATCGGCGGTCCAACCGAGGAGACCCCTGATAGGATCCGGGAGTAGGTTCAGACGGCCGGTGAACATGAATGAGCCCTCGGGATCGTTTGGAAAAGTGCCGACGTGGGGGACGAACCAGCCCCAGAAGGCAGCGGCGGTGACGACGCCGACGAGCCAGGCGGCCAGGGTACCAGCAAAGCTCTTGCCCTTGCGCAGTTGGAACGTGCGCCGGCCGTAGAGACGGCCGAAGGTGGAGGCTGCGGTGTCGCACCAGCTGAGGAGCAGGACGCCCATGACCGCAACGTCCTTGGGGAAGAAACGCAGAACGGAGTAGGCGCCCAGCAGGTACCAGATCACGCCGTTGTAGCCCGACACTTCTGTCTCCCGCATGAGCGCGCCAACGCAGCGGATGTAGAATTTATTGAAAGTCTCGGAGCGATGGCGGATAATGTCTGTCGCTGCGATGGGGACGAGAGCGGATAGCAGCCATGGGGTGATTTGGAGAGTTTGGACGCCTCGGCTATACAGATAAAGGGTAAGGAAGCCGATAGAGCCATGGAGGAGCTTGCGCGGTATCTCGTGACGATGGATGAAGCTGCGGTAGCGAGTGTGGAGGGGGATCAAGCCCAGAGGTGAGGGTGAACGAGAGATGTCGTGTGCGCGGCCTTTGCCCAGGGCGGAATTAGGCGAAAGGAAGTCGGATGGCGATATGCGGCCGTTGGTCTTCAAAGGCTCCGGCTTCCTGGCCGGTATCATTGGATTGGACCGCCGCGTGCGAGTTGAACGAGCAGGAGCTGCTGGACTGCGACTGCGAGACCTGGTCGGCGACCGACTTGAGTCCGTATCCACGTCTTCGCTTCTTTCCTCGGATACATCTACAAGACGTTGGCGTCGCGCTGCCGATCGAGTCCTCGGGCCGGCATAATTATCTCGTGAGCTTGACTCACTCGACGGTACAGGCGAAGGAGATATGACTCGGGGAGTTGCCGGGACGTCGTCGGCAGAAGAAGAGGGCATTTCGACCGCTCTTATAGCGAAAGGCGGAAGGGCCGGAGCCGGTATCAGCCCGGACAGAGTGCGCTGGAGCAGATAGTTATAGTCGCAGACGAGCGCGTCAAGAAAGAGAAATCTGTCAGCTGCAAACGACGCAATGATGGGCGACTAGATGATGAACGAGGTGTGTGTGAAAGAAAGTTGGTTTATCGCGTGAAACGTTGGCCCAAGGCAGACATGCGGCTGCGCATGTTCCTAGAAATTTAGAGAGAGATCGACATGGTCACTTGACCAGCAAAAAGACAGCACTGACAAATAAATATCTGAGAAAATGAGAAGTACTCGGTAGGTACTTGAAAGCAATTTGCAAATCAGAAATTTTATTCGAGTATTTTGGGTTCGTCGTTGCTTTTTTTCTCTTCGGTTTTATTTCAGTCTGGTACCTTTAGGCTTGTGATTCCGCCGAATCCGCAGGCGATCACGTGTAAATGGGCAGAAAAGGCTCACCGCCTCAATATCTAATCGGCGATCGTTTTGATAAGCTATTTTTTTTCCTGCATCAGTCTGGGCAATCGTTGCTGATCGTCGGGTCGAACTGAAGGTCCGATTCTGCACTCGGCTGCTGTCATGGCTCCAAAACCACCTGCAGGCACTTCATCCAGGGCCTGGGATGCAGTGACACCAGCCCTGTCAGAATGGGTCTTAGAAGCAATGTCCTCAATGGGCTTCACCCGCATGACCCCAGTGCAAGCATCCGCTATTCCTCTGTTCATGGCGCATAAGGATGTCGTAGTGGAGGCAGTCACTGGCAGCGGAAAGACACTGTCTTTCCTGATCCCGGTGGTAGAGAAGCTTTTGCGTCTCGAAGAACCCATCAAGAAACATCATATTGGAGCCATCATCATTTCACCAACAAGGTAGGCATTGATTTCAGGGCGCGCGGCAGCCAGAACCGTGGAAAAGCTCGATGCTGACTATGTGATTAGAGAACTTGCATCACAGATTTACAATGTACTATCATCATTACTCGCCTTCCATCCTCCTTCAGCCGCTGCGATCAACCCCTCCGAAGACGACGATGCGCCTCGACCTAAGTTCCCCTCATCTACTCTCAGAGTTGTTCCGCAGCTCCTCCTCGGTGGTTCGACTACTCCTGCAGAAGATCTGAGTACGTTCCTGAAGCGGTCACCGAATGTGTTAGTCTCCACGCCTGGACGGCTTCTGGAATTGCTTTCTTCTCCTCACGTCCACTGTCCTCAATCCTCATTCGAGATGTTGGTTCTTGACGAGGCCGATCGACTGCTAGACTTGGGATTCAAAGAGACTTTGCAGAACATCCTGCGCCGGCTTCCCAAACAGAGACGAACGGGTTTGTTCAGCGCCAGTGTTAGCGAGGCCGTTGACCAGATTGTACGAGTCGGTTTGCGGAATCCTGTGAAGGTCATGGTCAAGGTCAAGGGTGGCTCAGGCGTTGACGATAAGCGAACTCCAGCTAGGTTGGTGCCTCTCTACTTTATACTTGAACAGCGGTCTAACTCGATTATACCAGTCTGCAAATGACCTATCTTACGACACCCCCCTCGCACAAATTCGCCGCTTTGAAACGCATCCTTTCTTCAGTTCAGCCCACTCCCTTGAAAACGATTTTCTTCGTCTCTACGTGTTCGGGTGTCGATTATTTGTCCGCAATCCTCCCACTGCTGCTCGGTGACGATTTCCTGTTGATTCCACTGCACGGCAAACACCAGGCAAATGTCCGCCAAAAGAACTTCAACCGTTTCATCAATTCGCACGATCCAGCCATTCTCCTCACCACCGATGTTGCTGCGCGTGGATTAGATATCCCGTCTGTCGATCTTGTAATTCAAATCGACCCTCCATCAGACCCAAAATCGTTCATTCATCGATGCGGTCGTGCTGGAAGAGCCGGCCGGAGGGGTCTGAGTGTAGTACTTTTGCATCCAGGACGAGAAGAAGATTATGTTTCTTTCCTAGAAGTTCGGAAAACACCTGTTGTTCCATTCTCTCCATCAGTTACTTTCTCCGACGATGATGCGGCCGCTGCCACGGCCACGGCGCGTAAGGCTGTCTTGGCCGATCGTGCGCTACATGACCGAGCCCAGAAGGCGTTTGTCAGTTGGTTCAGAAGTTACAGCAAGCATCAAGCAAGCAGTATCTTCCGTGTCTCTGACCTTGATTGGGAAGCTTTGGGCAAAGCATGGGGTTTGTTGAAATTGCCCAAGATGCCTGAGTTGAGGAACTTCACTGGTGACAAGACGCTCGGCGTGAGCCTTGACTGGGACAATTACGCATACAAAGACAAGCAAAGGGAGAAACGACGGAAGGAGCTTCTCCAGGAGGCTGCCGAATCTGGTACCACTCAATCCACGTCAAATAAGAGACGAGCCAGCGAAAGTGTCGCATGGAGCCAACAGGCCGAGTCGAAGAACAAGAAGCTCAAGCGACGTGAGCAGAAGAAATCGAAGCAAGAGCAGGCCAGATGGGAGAAGATGACGGAGGAAGAAAAACAGAAGGTTCTTGAGACGGAGAAGATGGTTGAGGAGCTGAGGAAGAAGAACGAGGAAGAAAGACGACTAAGACGAGCAGCAGCCAAAGCCGCAGGCACGAAGGCTGATGGTGATGACGACGAAGAATTCCAGGGATTTGATTGAGATACCTCGCATATACGCACGATATCGGTTGGTTGGATGATCTTGCTACTTGAATGTATACCTAAAGCTCTTCCCAGATAGATTCCCGTGTACATACACAACAGCTTTAATGAAAAGCCTTCTCAATACTCTCCTGACCCTGTGACTTCACTTTTAGACTGACCCATTACCAATTACCCCTCATCTGCTTTCAGAAGTCTTCTCATCCGGGTCAAGAACTATCTGCATGCTCTGAACAGTAGCCTTTCCCTCGGGATCGGGCCTTCCAACCTCCCTGGTATGATCTTCTGCCTTACCCTCCTTTCGATTAACTCTCACTTCCTCGTTCTCCCCGTTTGATCCTTCTTCATACACCACAGGCGCAGCCTGGATTGTCCGCACTTCACCAACCTCCCCATCAGCAACCAGCCCTTTCCCCGACTCATCCTGCACCAGCAACGACTGTATCGACAACTCCGAAGAACAAGAGCCCTGCGCGCTCAGTCCCGCCTCATCCCTTCTCCCCACTTCCCCAGCAGTCTCCAACTCCCCCGTACTCTCCTCCCCCATCGGGAGCAACAAATTCCCAATCGGAATCCCTCCTCCGACAAGGCACGGATCAATCGGCGTAACTTGCTGCTGCGACTGATGAGATGGCGTTTCCAACTGCGAGCCCCCAAATCCCTGCTGTTCTGGGTATCCCACGAGGCCAACCGCGGCGTTCGTGGTTCTACCGCCGAAAGCCGCGGCCCGGCTGCACAGCGCGCAGAAGCGCTGCCCGACGCCGCGAGCGATGTACCGGATAGGACAGGCTTGGATTAGGGGCGTGGAGCTTCCCGGGACAGCGAAGACGCGGACTCGCGGGCAGGGCTGGATTAGCTGGAGGTAGGTGCAGGTGCATGGGGGTTTATTAGGCATGTAGTAGCACATTGCCTATGCTTCGGTTCGTTTATAGATAGAGTTGGTTTCACGATGATAGTGAGGTCGATGGGTTTGATGTGTCTCGTGAATTAGTGATGATGAAAGTAGAAGCTGGTTAGAGAGAAGGTGAGAGGGATAGAAGAGAAGAGCATATATATTGAAACGGATGGCAGCATGCATCCATTGTCTTGTTACTGCAATCTTCTCTTTGTCTAGTGATAAAGGACGAGTATGGCTTTGTCAAAGAATGGTTCTTTCTCAAGGGTTGAGGGACGTGACAGTTGACATGGTCCTTGTTCACAGACAAGGAAACTGAACATGCCGTAGTGGATTATGAAGATCTCAGAAGCAAACTCATACAGGTGCCGTCACAGAGGCAGATAAATCAGTTAATCCGATGCAGATAGGACAGATGCGAATATTGTTTCCATTGCCAGGTTCAATGCGAAAGCCAAGCTCAAAAGCGCCGCTGGCTACAAAAGTAAATCAAAATCTCCTGCTTATGCCACATGGTTCGAGAAGAAAAACAATGATGCACTAAACTCCGCCGGTTGAAAACAAGAGAACAAGACAGATTCGATCTCATAAACTTCATGAAAGGCCTTCACCGAGCAGGCCTACAAACTCCAGTCTCATCACCAGGCTGGAGGAGGCCGCTGGAGGTTGCAGAGAATGAAACAAAACGCAAGACACAAACGACTTCCGAAATCCCGCAGAAAACACCTTGAAACATGGTCTGGGCCCATCACAATTCCATAAAGCAGGAAGGAGGCCGAACAGGCTATGCTCAGTAATCGGAAGATGGAAACAAGAAAACGCAGCAACATAATAATCATACAAATCAAGAGGTATCAAGACAAAGCAAGACCGTTTAAAATCTTTCGTCGCCCTGATGATATGACTTCAGCCTAGGCTTGAGCTTTCGTAAATTCCTCCAAACTTTGACGGAAAGCACGGTGAACTTCGTCCACAGCAGATGCGTCCCACACGCTGGCGACGATCTGAACAATCTCATCATCAACACCCAAGCTCTTCTGGAGAGTATTGGGTTCCGGCCACTTAAGCTGCTGGAGATCTCCAGTTGAGCATTGCTCATAGAGCCACTGAGCATCACGAGCGAATTGATCATCGTCGCCGAAAGTCTCCACAGGTGGTTGTTGATTGACAACAGGCGACGCGGTCAGAGGACTTGAGTAACGACTAGCAGTGCGGAGCCCACTGGGGGTTTTAGGTTTGTACTTTTCGGCCTGAGAACGGACTCTGGCGAGAGCTTCCTGATCAACTCTGGCTGGGGTAGACGGAGGCAATGCTTGACGTGGAGTGGACCGTGGAGCAGGCGATTGCACACTACACCGCAAAGAACAATTGTTAGATGAATGGCAATGGGGCTTGAGTTGAAGGCGTTAGCAAAATACCTTTCTTGTACTTCTGTACTGGTAGTGGTCGTTTGAGTCTCAGAGACAGACTTGGCCGCCGGGGATTTTGGAGAAGGCGCGCCGCTCGACTCTGAATCATCAGAGAAAGCATCGTAATCCAGCTGGAACGTGCCTTGTTTGTTGGGAATGAAACCCGGAGACCGCTGAGGAGTAGACAAATCGACGCGAGGAGCGGGAGTTGGTGTTGTGGGCGCAGCGGCAGGGGAACCAGGCGCCGTCACTCGAGCGGCATCGCCCATGCCGATAAAGTGTCTTCCCGTATAGGGGTCCGTGGCGCGAGGACGCGTGCGAAGTTTAGAAGGAGTATCCTCGGGGCTGGCATCGAAACGCACTCTCTTCGACGGCCCTTGTTCCGACCGCATAGCACTGCGAACGGCAGATTTGACTAGAGCATCAGGTTTCGTAGGAGGTATGGCCTGCTGGGGTTGCACATCGGCTTCGTCTTCGCTGTCAGAGCTATAGCAGAAATAATCCAGATCCAATCCATAGCTGCATCCGGCCGGATTGGGAATGACATCAGGCGACGGGGACCGCTTGCGCTTCTTTTGAGTAGCGTCCTCAGCCGTCTGAGGCAAGGCCCGCTGTTCACTGACATCTGTCACCCGAGAAGTCGATGGAGGTTGGTCCTGCGCCGGAGATGGCTTCTCTGCTTCAACTGGACGTGACTCTGGCTGAACGGCCTGAGAGGTTTTCTTAGGAGTAGAAGTCAGGTCTCCAAGGAAGCGAGCACGGTCAATCGGAGCCGGAAAGAGGGAGTAGGACAAGGTGCGCTGGCGTTTGCTGGGCGGCTGCTCACTCAAGCGACGGCGAGAGCGTTTATCACTCTGGGCAGCATTCTGATTCGAATCGACAATCTTGGTGTGAGAAGGACGCTCTGGCAGCGGCTGGGAGGATGACACTGGAGGCTCTTGCGGCAATGACTGCAAAGACGGCTCTGAAGGCAATTGTGGGGTTGGCAATGGTGCTGCGTCTGGTGAGCCAGGCGCACGGAATCACCAACAAAAAGTGAAAAATCAGTAGGGCGAGAAAACGTACCTGGAGCTTCAGACGTCTGAGACCGACCAAATCTTGGAAGCAAACGGGAGAAGGAACGAGGCACAGAGTTGATCAGTCCGCGGATGTTCCAACCTCTTGCCTGAGGGGTAGAAGGAGGCTCGGCCGTGGCAGACACATCTGATGGATCCTGATCGTCTGGCTTGCTCTGCTTCTCGGTAGATTTGGTGTTCATCTGGAGAGGCTCCGTACACAGATTGATGGGGCTTGACTCCGCTGCCCGGCGGTCGGCTTCGTTCTGAGCGAGCAACTGGGGGAGGCGGAAGACCGTCTTGTGAATCCGGCCTTGATTCTCGATCGTCCGACGCCGAAGGCGCTCGGAGTAGGGGGCGGCGTTGTATGTGATCCGCCGGGACAGCGGAGTCATGCGGCGCGCAAAGGGGGTGCTTCCGGGGGGTCCCACGTTCCGCCGCTTGTTGGACGACGGGGTTTCGGCCCCGTCGTCACGGGGACGTTTTCTGTTCACTTTTCGAGGGGTTAGCCTCGTTTCCTCTTTGGCGGGCTCCTTGGCGGGTCTCTGGGCCTCTGCCTCGACTCTCCGACAACCTAACAACTCCAACAGGTAAGAAGTAGCCGAGAGAGACAACCATGGTGGGTCGACGCTCTCTTTGGTGGCACCAACACCCAAGCCTGAGCGGGGGCTCATCACCTCCGACTCCTCTGGAATCGGAGAGAGAGCCACACGCGCCCATCGCGCGGAATTCTTCCTCGTGGAACGGCTAACTTGACGTGACTTGTCAACTTCCGCGGCCACCGGACGGGATTGCGAAGGGCCCGGAATCAATTCGGACACCTTCGCCGACACCAACCGCCCATCATTAAAGGTGGACGTCGTACCCGACTCAGTCGGGACATCGAAGGTCGCGTCCTGCTGGACTTGACCTGTTGATGCCGGCATATAGCTCAGCAACGGAGTCGCAGATGCTGCCGGCGTGCCGCCGTAGGTTGTATCCGCCAAGCACAATCCAGAGAAACTCTGGATCAGGGCAGCAACCTCGTTGTCAATTGACGACGACACAGCCGCAGCAATCGACGGAATCGGGACCTCCTCGTCGCGATCGACAGGAGACAGAGGAGACAGGGAACCTTCGCGAGAAGATTCACCTGAGGAGATCCACGACACGTCGATTGGGGCGGTGTGTTCCTCGACGACCATGGGGGAGTCATCGAGTTCCGAAGAGCACTGACCGCAGACCGACATCGGCGAACGGCAGTATCGCTCTTCCTCGAACTCTATCCCTTCCATGGCCGCGAGGAACAACCGCGCAGCGATCGTTGACCCAGTTGAGGCCTCCGTCACGGCAGGTGGCTGGGTGTTGTACTCCTCAGAGGACAACAAGACGACGTTTGCGTCGGATCCACATTCGTCGGCCATGATGCTGTCCGAGTCATCTCTGGCAGCATTATGCGCTGCAGCCAACTCCACTTGCTTGTGGCGGGCGAGGCAGGCATCAATGTCTGCCAGAAGAGACTCTTTGAGCACGGACCTGAGAGGGGGGAAATCCTCCATCTCGAGGTCCGGTGTGTGAGACCGTTCCGAAAGGGGCGACCCAATGTCGCTTATGTCCTCGAGCGGATCCGGATACCAGGTATCTGCAGGAGCACCGGAAACATCTTCGACGAAAGTCTTCGATTCCGCTCCCTGTGGAGATGGGGCCTCGGGAGAGGGTGCCGCAGCTCGGCTCCTATGCAGGAATCCCGTGTCCGGGCGTAAAGGCGAGGATGGCAGTGAAACATGTGGGAGAGGGGGTGAGGGGGAGATGGATGGTGAGGAGGGCCAAGGCTCAGGGTAAGGCTCAGGAACAACTGCTTCAGGGAAAGGAATGAAGGACAACTCACTGTCCGATGCTTTAGGCTCAGACAAAGCATGTTCACCAATCGAAGGGACGGACTCGGAGTCCTGGGGTTCCGGGGGTTCCTGTGCGGCGTTCGTTTCATCGACGATGGATCCAGGCTGTGATGCTTGTTCGGCATCGGTCCGTTCTGTTTCGTCATCAGATGTTTTCCGAGCAGGCTGTCGCGTCGATCGACGAGTCGAGGTCTTCCGGGTTCGAGTCTGAGTCGTCGGAGCTTCCTCTATAGACGCTATTACGCCATTGCCGGCACGTCGACTACGGGAGCGGGAGGTGGTCTGTGTAGAAGGTTCGGCGCTAGACTGTCTGGTGCGTGCCTTTCTGGTGGATCGAGTACTAGACTCTGTTGCAGGCTCAGCACTGGACTGTCTAATGCTCGCACTCCTGGTAGATCTAGTAGCAGGTTGTGATGCAGGTTCAGCACTGGGCTGTTTAAGGCTCGCGCTTCTCGTCGATCGAGTGGTTGGTTGTGATGCAGGTTCGGCACTACCCTGTCTGAGAGCTGCAGTTCTAGTAGATCTCGTCCGACGAGGTTCGGATTCGAGAGCAACGAGACCGCCAGGCGAGAGCGGCTGCGAGCGGGTACGCATCTTGACTGTAGACTGCAAAGCAGAACAACAACCGACTGGAAGAACGGCACCAAGGCAGTGTTATACCGCGACGTGATCTGACACGTGAGATGGGTCAAGTAAATTGAGTTTGGAGATGAAATCGAAATGAGACTTGCAAAGAGCAAATATCTCTTAACTCAGAAGTTTTGTAGAGAAGATAAATCGTGGACAATGAGTTGTGAGATGATGATGGTTGAGAGCAAGATGTGTTGTGGTGAGGAGAAAAAAAGTAGGAGAGAGACGGGGGGACGAGGGGATACTTGTTTGTTTTGATGTTGTGTTGTGGGTTTCGCCTTGCACCTGCTCGAGGGTTAGCGACCTAGTGATATTCACTTACCAGGCGATAGTGATGCTGTTGTCGAGAGGTGAATGTGCTACAACATCATCGGCGCTCAAGTTTGTGTTTGTGAGTGTTGCAAGTGGAAAACGAAATTCGGGGTGACGTTCCGGCAGAATCCTGGAAAAAGGC
Organism: Aspergillus lentulus; assembly: GCF_010724455.1. The sequence continues at coordinate 39,501 of NW_022983886.1, read as the reverse complement.
GGTCAGATTCTTCCGCCCTCGCTCCGCTGCTTGCTTGACTCTCCCAGAGATCGCACTGCGCGACATACATCATTGTGTCCACATAGTAGGGGAGTGGCAATGGACATGTAATAATACTAGCTGAAGTCCCAGCACTGTGCTGACTCTACGAACATCGTTCGAATGAACTGTACACAGCAAGTCTGCTCATTCAGCCTTGAGTACGGAGCAGATAGCGAATCCATCCGTTCCTGACTTAATCGACACCTTACTACGGTGTTCTCTTCAGGTATAAGTGACAGCCATGGATATCGATGAGGAGTTATATTTGTACATTGAGGTCTCTCTTATGTGGACAATGAGAGAGCCAAGCTAATCAGGAACAGCGCGATCACCTCAAAAGCGCTGTAGAGTGCAAGTGCCATAACATACACACGTGCCTCGGTGTAGAGAACAGAAAATATAAATGAAATAGAATACAAGCACGCTGGCAAACCTTTACATGCTGATCTCACCCTTCCAAGCAGCGTCCGACAGGCCGAGCGTTTCAATAAGATGCTGCCACCTTGGTCCACCCCGTTCCTTCCTACGCAGGTACCGAAGCAGTTTCTGTCTCTTGTGAACCAGTAGTCTCAGGTTGCGCTTATTGTGCTTGTCCTTGTTGGTCGATTGGAGATGTCTGGACAGGTTAATGATCTTTGCGGTCAGAATAGCGACCTGAACTTCGGGAGAGCCAGTATCTGGGCCTACTCTGGGCGTCTTCTCGGGGTGGACAGTGGAGGAGTCGTGAGCAACAGCTGCGGGCTTGGGTGGGAGGATCTTGTCGGTATTATGTCTTCCGAATGTATCAATGCATTTCTGTATAAGCAGACGAGTGCGGTCTTTGGTGTTCCCGTTGTTGATATTGATGATACGGCTGATCGCTTCCTGAGCGTTTCGATGTTCCTTAAGGTGTCTTTCTGCAGCCTCCTTTTCAAGTTGAGGGTCTGCCGTTTCCCGGTCCGGGTTTTCTAGCGGTGATGTCAAGGTTTTCGAGTATTCCAGCGCCTGCTGCAGTCCTTCCGGCGAGATAAAATGGTTGAGGGCCGCATCTTCAGAGGTCGGAGCCTTCGTGCCTTTCAGCTCCTCGATGAAAGGGGTAGGTTTGCTTTCCACCGGATCGCCAAGGGACTCTTCACGCTCTCGAGCAAGGGCTTGTTGACGAGATAGATTGGCAGCCTTGCGTTGACGGGACTGGGCCATTAGAAATGGGTCATGGCGCCGTCGCTCTCGAGTCTCCGCAGATCCGGCTCGCACAGAGGTCTTGCATGGGTTTAATGACAATGCGACAAGTGGACTATGAACATGGGAAGACCCTGAGTTTGTCAGTTCAACACTCAACAGAATCAGAAGGGATAAGAAACAAAAACTCTGTAAACTTACCTGTGAAGGCCTTGAATATTGGCTGGGAAAGGAATCGTGGAGGCATCTTGATCAATTGCCAATCCCTTGACCCTGCTAGATATCACGCCCTCAGCGGTGCTTTTGGACTTTTGATGCTGCTGAACGAAATCTTGAGACCGCCCGACATGCACTAGTCCTGATGGGGAGACCTAATTCACGTGATGCGGTGGGCGGATCAGAGCCTCGAAGATTACAGCGATACAGAAGAATTACGCAGGTGGTACAAACTTGGTAACTGACCTTACGATATCGGGTAACCCTAGCCCTAAAGCTCACAACCGGCAAGCGAAATTCATCTCGGCCGCGGCGAGGAAAAGTTACATCTTTCGCGTCGGCCTCATCCTCCTCCATCACCAGCACGACAAGCGCCAGACGATTGATATATTCAAATCGCCGTCTTTGACAATATCAATCGACCAAAATGGCTCCCTCTCAGCTCCCCCCCATGTTCAACCCCACCCCCCAGGACATTGAGATGCTCCTCGCAGCTCAATGCCACCTGGGTTCCAAGAACCTTCAGGTTCACATGGAGCCTTACCTCTGGAAGACTCGTCCCGACGGTGTCAATGTCATCAACATTGGCAAGACCTGGTATGTCGCCTTGAATTTTGATTATCGGGGCTTTGGCCACTGGCTCTAACACGGGGATCGCGAACTTGTAGGGAGAAGATCCTCCTGGCTGCCCGTATCATCGCTGCCATTGACAACCCGGCCGACATCTGTGTCATCTCCGCTCGTCCCTACGGCCAGCGTGCTGTCCTGAAGTTCGCTTCTCACACCGGTGCCACTGCCATTGCTGGTCGTTTCACCCCCGGTAACTTCACCAACTACATCACCCGCTCTTTCAAGGAGCCCCGCCTCATCATCGTCACCGACCCCCGCACCGATGCTCAGGCCATCAAGGAGGCCAGCTACGTCAACATCCCCGTCATCGCTCTCTGCGACACTGACTCCCCCACCGAGTTCGTTGATGTTGCCATCCCCACCAACAACAAGGGTCGTCACGCCATCGGTCTGATCTGGTGGTTGCTTGCCCGTGAGGTTCTCCGTCTCCGTGGTACTCTCGCCACCCGTGAGACCGAGTGGGACGTCGTTGTCGATCTCTACTTCTACCGTGACCCTGAGGCCGAAGAGAACAAGGAGATTGCCGAGGAGACCAAGGTCCCCGGTGCTGAGGAGATTGGCGCCGGTGCCGTCGAGTCCGGCTTCGCTGGTGAGAACTGGGATACCCAGGCTCCTGGTGCTGGTGTTCCTGGCACTGCCTTCTCCGCTGCCACTGCTGCCCCCACCAGCTGGGAGGCTGATGGCGGTGACTGGGCCGCCAGCTCTGCCGCTCCTGCCGGTGAGAGCTGGGCTGAGACCCAGCCCGCTGAGGCCAAGTGGTAGATGATATGAACTGGTGACAAGGGCAGCCGTTGAGGAGAATCAGTTTCTTTTCCTTACAAAAGTATGGCGCATTGGAGGGGATCCGACGTCTAGGCGACTGACGCGAACAATCATTTGCACAATCCGAATGACGACGAAGAACTCATAAGAGTCCTTCCGCCAAAATTCCTTGGCATGTCTACCCTAGTCTCTTGTTCAGGAACTCGCAAAATGAGAAAAAAAGATCAAAAGAAGCTTTTCAACGGGCGCCTCACCATCTCACATCTTCTATACATCTCTTGGTATGCTACAGCGCAAACAAAAAATTTCCGTTTCATCAGTTACTCTTACTTCTGATTTCTTTACGCACCGGGGAGGAATTGCAACGTCAACCATTGACTGGCGCTTATGAGGGAAAGATATCCAGTTGTTCTCCTATAAGTGAGCTTCTGGGGGAAAGCCCTGTGCTGTCAATTTACAAGGTGGACTTAATCGTTACCTTGGTTTTTCCTTGTTGCTAAGTAAATGGAACATTGTGCTACCCAGCTATTCTTTGCATTGTATCAGAAGTACCTTTGTGTATTCGTAAAGTCGGCAAGCAGCAATCGCTTCATGAGGAGTATTGACGTAGACACTCAGCGCCCTTTTCGCCATTACAATAGACATAACTGAAGTTTCGACATCTAGCAGACTACGCACCCTCCCTGAGTTTGGCCCCCGGTCTCTGTCGTAGTCATCCCCGCCAGTCTAGCCAGATCCTCAAACGTCTCTGCCATAAGTTCGCCAGTGACAGCAGAGCACTCCGCATACCGATCACAGCGTAGCTCTTGCGCAATGCGGTACGACTGCATCTATCAGTCGCCTAACACTCCATTGACACCCGACAAGCGGCTCGTGGGGGCATTTTATAACTCACTTCTTGCGGGTAGATGATGCTCTCGTCTTCTTTTCTAAGGTCCCTCTTCAAACCCACCATCATGACGGGTATACGCTCCCCTATACCACGCTGGAAATACCGTATCACATCGTGTCTCCACTTAAGGCAAGAGGCACTTAGCATGAGTCATGGCATATTGGTGAGCTGAACAGAAACAAACCTTCTTGAGCCCATCCAGCGTCTCCCGGTTCGAGATATCGAATGCCAGGAGTACCACGTCCGGCTTCAGGGTTGACCAGTGCTGGTTTGGGCTTGCGGTGTCATAAAGCTCAAGCGTAAACGACTTCTTCGAGAACCGGATGTCGAAGAGGAATGGTTGGTCACTATCTCGCAGCAGGTCCAGTTGCCTTCTTGGACCATGACTGGTTTCAGCTCTGGGTCTTGCTTGGATGTTCTTTATGGCGCTGCATAACTTGAATTAGCTTGGACTCTATCCAATAATACCAAAATCGATACATTTCGACAATTAAACTGAGAGTCTGGCTTACGATAGAAACGTGGACTTCCCGCATCCTGGGTCTCCCAGCACCAGTATGGTCACCACTTCTTTATTATCTTGAGGACCTTCCATGTCCACAAACAGATAGTGTATTCAGTCGACTTTCGATCATGTGTTTCGACAGTTAAAGGCTTCGGAAGATGTTACTAGGTGTCCCATGATGTCTTGAACTCAGTGTATCCATTTTCGTCCGGGTGAGATAAGAAGTCCGTGGGGGGAATATATAAAGCGAAGCGCATACCTATGGTATCACCTTGAAAGCATGACAAGGCGACATAACCATTCAAACCACCAACAACAGGAGATTTTTCCGAATTTCTTTAGAATTGTTCAAGTACATATGCAAATCTCATATCAATTACAGCTCATACGCCACAATTCATGCCTTCATGAGCGCCGTCGAGCTTCCGACCATGCTCGCCGTAATTACATTACCATTTAAATACAAGTGGAGGGCGAACTAAATTTTTGCTTGATGCAATCAAGTTTCCACCAGATCTAGAGGATTCAGTATACCTCGTCCAGCATCGTTCGGGGAATGTGGAGAACCCCAGGGAGGCCCCTGTCTACGTTGAGTCGCATCACAGACTCCATTTCAGTCAAGATTTACTGTCGATATCCCCATACCCGATCCGTGAAGCGCGGTCGCGCAAAATCGAACACCATGGCTGGCCCCGCGGATGCGCCTCCCGATGGCCAACCGGACTATTCGACCTGGACGACCCCCAGTTTGGTTGCGCGGATCACAGAGCTGGAGCGCCAGCTTCACTCACGAAACACCGAGTATGCTACCCTGCCGTCCAAGGGTGTTAGTGAGGTCAGCGCGACGAGTTCCGCTCCCCCCCCCCCTGAGCGTCCAGGGACAGACACACGAGAGCTTGTCCCCGCCAAAGCAGGGAAACAGAAGAGACCTCTATCGCCTGACGATGATATCACGCATACAAGAGCGCCTACCCGTCCTCCGAAGCAACCTCGAGAGATTGATCCATCCAAATACAATACTCGTTTCATAGCGCTGAAATTTGCATATCTGGGACAGCGCTATAATGGTCTGGAGCATGCGAACGGGAATGTCACGCCCCTACCCACCATTGAAGAGGAGCTGTGGAAGGCGATGCGGAGGACTCGGTTGATATTCCCTAAGAACGCGGAGGCCTTTGACGATTCCCGGGGGCCGAGGGCATTGAAACCTTTCGCAATCAGCTGGGAGGGTTGCGATTACTCAAAGGCCGGGCGGACAGATCGTGGTGTGAGTGCCTTTGGCCAGGTCATTGGAATTAGAGTACGAAGTGCGAGGCCTAAACGGCCGGATGCAGAGGCAACGTCCGACGTTGAGATGACATCCGGCCCTCATGCCGACGACACTTGGGATGACATTGCAGATGAAATACCCTATATAAGTATGCTGAACAGAGTGCTTCCGGACGACATTCGGATTCTAGCCTGGTGCCCCAATCCGCCTCCGGGTTTCGACGCTCGTTTCTCGTGCCGAGAACGCCAGTACAAATATTTTTTTACCCAGCCTGCTTTCTCTCCAACTCCAGGGCCGCTGGGTTTTGCTATGCGGTCATCGGGTGAGAAGAGTACCTCTGCACAGTTACGGGAAGGCTGGTTAGATATTGATGCCATGCGAGAAGCTGCCAAGTACTTTGAAGGAGTGCACGACTTTCGGAATTTCTGCAAGCTTGACACAAGCAAGCAGATTGAGAACTTTGAAAGAATCATCTACCATGCAGACATCGAGCTCCTTGATCCAAAAGATCACCCCTTGGGCTATGTGAACCAGCCCGGCTTTCAAGCTCTCCCGAATGCAGCGGCCGGAACGGATGCCGAATCAGGAGCCATCACAAATTCAGCTGCTGCTAAAGTGTATGTATTCAATTTGCACGGGTCTGCCTTCCTGTGGCATCAAGTACGGCACATGGTGAGCATCCTTTTCCTGGTCGGCCAAGGGCTGGAGCCTCCAACTATTGTGCGCGATCTGCTGGATGTGTCGAAAAATCCCTGCAAACCAACGTACGAAATGGCGTCTGATGCCCCGCTAGTCCTCTGGGATTGTATCTTCCCAGACGAGGCAAGCGGCAGTCGTAAAGATGCACTGAACTGGATCTACGCTGGAGATCCCAGGCAATCCAAGAGCCAACTAGGGAAGGGCAGCGGCAAGTTCGGTGTTGGAGGAGTAGTGGACGGACTTTGGTCCGTTTGGAGACAGCGGAAAATAGACGAGATTCTGGCAGGCGCGCTACTAGACCTAGCTGTTAGCCAGGGTGACCAAAGTGTTGTCCAGGGAGGAGCATCTCATGACGCTATTTCGGAGAAAGATAATCGGGGGCAAAAGGTTTTCTATGGCGCCAATGAACCCAGAATGGGCGGCAAATATGTCCCCGTCATGCAGAAGCGGAGGACAGAACCCGTGGAGGTTCAGAACGCCAGGTGGCTTGCGTCAAAGCAGCGAAAAGCTGAGAAGGCTCCGGAGCCTGCGCATGGGGACGATTAGGAAACGGAGGCTTGAAGTACCTTCCAAAGTATAGAGAGCGTCGCATCATAGAGTGATACTGCCCAACCAGATCCAGCTCAAATTTCTCATGATTTGGCTTCATATAAACAGCGCCGAGAACCCCTCCAAACCTCTTCCAGAATTGCGCGTCTCGGTAGAAGTTTCTTTGCATCGTCTGTAAGCGTAAATCAACCTTGCTGGTATGGAGAGACATACAGGAAAAACCACAACAACGTCCGGCTCACCCTCCACAATCACAGCGAGGTAAAAGCGGACTTCGAACCCTTTAAAAGCTTCATGGATCACTATATCTTGGATCTGCGTCGTGGGGATGAATCTCGTTGCAGCTTTAGACAGATAGGTCGCAGATGAAGTAGAAGTCTGGATGCCCAACCCGCGGATAACCAAAAGAGATTCTTCTGCATTTATAAAAGGGGTGAGAACTTCGGTCCGTCAATTGTCCACTGCGAGGGATTGAAATACCTGTATACCCCTTCCTGAACACACAGTACAGCAACAATATGCTCACTAAAGCGACGACTCCAGACCTATATGCATCCACAATGCGACAGACAAAAGAACCCAACGGGCTCGACCAGACCGCCGTCCATCGCACGAGGGAACCATCTTCGTGAAAGAACGAGTGGCGCACTTTCGCAATGTCACAGAAGACTATGCAGAGAAAGACGAGAGCGCGCAGCAAGATCTGGAGGTAGAAAAGCACTCTAGCAGGTGTGCTCGTATGCTTGGATGCGTTGGAAACAGTAAATGACACGGTCGTCGGAGACGGACGCCGCAGAACCAGGTGAACCGGCATCTGTAACGAGGGATGAAGACCTCACAAAGGGATGGACAGACCAATTGACTCCATAGGACCTGTGACTATGCAGCGCAATAAAGTGGCATGGTCCGGCGAGAAGCTGCGAAAGCGAACGATGTAAGTCATAACGCGATGTAGACATGCATGGGTCTACGTAGAGTGAGACACAGACCACTCTTAATTGCTTGGATAATGGATCCCACGGTCTAAACCACTTTAAGTCTAGCTTGTGTACAGCTGCCCGCCAGGCCGCCATACATCATCACGTGTCTGTCCTGCAGCACCTATGTTACCACAGCGGTCCCACTCCTTCCTAGCACATTCATACCTCGAGTTTTACCATGGGTGACCGTTCAAGAAGTAGATCACCGAGAAGACGATATGATGGGGATCGAGACCGGCCTCGCAAGACTGGAGGAGGATTCCGGTGGAAAGACAAACGCCACGATGGTGACAGACCCGGAGCAGAAGAGAGCAAGCTGAGCCGGGGTTACAGAGACAGAGGCGACCGGCCACGATCACCACGAAGGGACCGCGACTCAGATCGCTACAGAGACAGTTACAGGGACGGTGATCGCGATCGCGAGCGAAGACGGCCAGACGATAGTCAGAAAGATGAGCGCCGGGAGAAAAAGAAAGAGAAGCCAGAAAAGAAGGCGGTTGTCGCACCCCAATCCTCAGAACCTATGATTGTGGTGCATGTCAACGATCGTCTGGGAACCAAGGCTGCGATACCATGTCTTGCATCTGATCCTATCAGTTCGTTGCTATCCCGTTTCTCAATTTCCAACTGTGGTCACGCTGGACTAACAACAATCTTATTTACAGAGCTCTTCAAGGCCCAGGTAGCCGCACGTATCGGACGCGAACCACATGAGATTTTACTCAAACGCCAAGGCGAACGACCATTCAAGGATCAGCTCACATTGGAGGACTATGGAGTCAGTAATGGCGTCCAGCTTGACCTGTGAGCAATCACTTTCCTCCCCTACTTCCCTCGCCGTCACAATTTATAGGAAGAAGCATGATACTGACTTACGATTCATAGGGAGGTTGGAACAGGCGAATAAAAATTGCATTGCCTTGGATCCAGAAGGCCATGCGCCTACTTTACCTTTCTTTCTCTGTGTTTTTACCATGGGTTTCATTTAGGCAACGACTGGGACTCGGAGTATTAGGTATCATCATGAAAATACTCTGGCATTTCAACTTTCGCTTCTTCTGGCCGGTTTTCCTTTTATCTTCCAATTTTGCATGTACCTACCGGCAAATGACCATGCTCTATTTGTAGTGCATCAGGCTAGCATGTCGTAACAGAAAAAGCAGGACGCTGTTTTTTCTGTGCTGGGGACGATAGCAAGAGTGCTGACTAGCTGGTTGTTTGCTGGATGATGTGATTTTGGATTCTGTTCATTTCATGGATGGGGTCATGCTGTTTGTTGATATTTATTCATCATCATTACCTGCTCTTTGTGCCTTTCTGCGGGGCATGACGAGATCAGCTCTGCCCGCTTGACCCGATGCGGCAATTTTGTGCCTGAGGCATACCGGCAGAAACCCGAGGCAGCGACCCAAGCCGGTTCCACTGGTGGAAGAGGCATTTTTTTCTATCGCGGGACTCACACGACCTGCCTTTCGTTTCTTCCCTCCACTACTCCAATGTCTCCTCAGTCCAATTCGTCGGGCTCCGTCTACGCTCTTGATTCTCCGCCATGAGGTAGTGCTCGTCAACCCTCGCTTCAAGTTTACAATCTCCCCTCTGAAACCCGCTTTTCTACCGTTCCGTTCTCACCGATCGTCTTTTTCTTGTCAGATTTCCCGCTTCTTCGGACACTCCAGATTTCTCTCCGCTCTCCGAACATCCAATATCACCCTTGCTTTTATATCCCTCCGGTTTTCCAAAGTCCGATCAAAACAGTCAGAACAATCAGCCAACCGAGATGGTTCGGAATATTGTCGTTATTGGGGGCACCTCCCACCCCCAGTTGACTCAGACGATCTGCAACGTCCTGGGTATCCCCCCGGCCGACGTATTACTTTCCAAGTTCGCAGTGGGGGAAACTCGGGTTGAAATCAAAGAGTCTGTCCGTGAGAAAGACGTCTATATCATTCAATCTGGCGGGTTGAAAGTGAACGACTCCCTCATGGAACTGCTCATCACCATTTCTGCCTGTAAGACTGCCTCTGCCAAGAGAGTCACCGCCGTCCTCCCTTTGTTCCCATACTCTCGCCAAAGTGATATCCCATACAACAAAGCTGGGGCGCCCCTTGTCAAATCATCCAATGCTGGAAAGCCGGGTAATGGCTACACTTTCGAGAGCACCCCACCAACCCCGCACCCTGGAAAGCCGGAGAGTGGAAGTCTCTTGAACAATGTCGATAACCTGCAGAAGGGTTTGGCAAAGGCACAGCTTGATGATTACAGCAACGGCAGCCCGGTCAAGAAACGCATTCCTAATGGACCTCCGCGCAGCGACACCACCGACTCACTGAAGTCGGACGTTAGCCTTCGATCCACTGTGGTCAATGGGCAGGCGAATGACGACAATGTTCAGTCCAAGATCAACAGCTTCCAGCCTCGCCCTGGCTACAAGCAATGGGTGGCTCAGGCAGGTACTCTGGTGGCGGATCTTCTCACCTGCGCTGGTGCAGACCACATTATCACAATGGATCTGCACGACCCTCAATACCAAGGGTTCTTCGACATCCCTGTCGACAACTTGTACGGCAGACCTTTGCTCAAGAGCTACATCCAGCAGAACATTCCGAACTACAAACACGCGGTCATTGTCAGTCCTGATGCCGGAGGTGCCAAGCGAGCAACTGCGATTGCGGATTCTATGGGAATGGAATTTGCTCTCATTCACAAGGTACGGTTCACTTAATGATTCTGTAGGATTCTCATGCTGACTGTGTGCGTAGGAACGACGCCCAACCAAGATTACAGACCGCCAAAATGCTACCATGATGTTGGTCGGTGATGTCAAGGATCGGACGACCATACTGATTGACGACCTTGCCGACACATCTAACACCATCACGAGAGCTGCGAAACTGTTGAAGAAGGAGGGCGCGTCCAAGGTCTATGCTTTGGTCACGCATGGTATCCTGAGCGGCGATGCGATCGACCGCATCAACGCTAGCGCTCTCGACAAGGTCGTCGTTACCAACAGCGTCGATCAATCGGACCACTTACGCCGATGCCCCAAACTGGAAGTGTTGGAGGTTGGTCATGTCTTCGCAGAGGTAAGCTGCTTTTCTTTTTCTATCTAATGCGAATCTGTCCTAACGCTGTGCAGGCCATTCGCCGAGTCCACCACGGCGAGAGCATCAGCGTACTTTTCCAATACGACTGAACAGGGACTGCATATCTCACTGCTTTATGGCGGCTATGTCTCGCATATGAAAGATATTCCATGAAATTTTGAAAATTTGAACGACGAAGCGAAGCCGCGTTTTGGGTCTTTTCGTTTTCTTTGCCTTTGCTTCTGACATAGATGTTGGTTTCTGCTGTCATGTCTCCAACCTTTGCCAACTCTTATGAATCCTTACTATTCCATCCACCATATACCTCCTATACATTGAATATACACGAAGACCTCCACGGGCGAACGCATGAGCTTTGAAACTACGCCCCTATATGGACCAGAAAATGGAGTTGACTGCTTGGATTTGCCTCTCTTGTTTCGTGACGTTGATTTGCGGCTGCAATGATGTATTGCAGGTCGTGGATGACACAATTATGCTTCTGTATCTTAGGAAAGATTCATGAGTCAGGACATATTGATTCCAACTTCTGGTCAACTTTTTACTCGTTATATTCAGATACCACTGGCTACCTTCGACATTGCATCGTCTCTGCTTAACATTGGTTGTTTTGCTGCTGGCTTGGCGTTTACTTGTTTCTTGCAGTTGAGAAGTGGGAAGCTACTCAACCGATGCATTGGCACAAACAAAATATGAACATGCGTTTGAAAAGACGAACCCGTTATATGTTAGCTGTCTGGGCTATTAGATTAGAAATATTCGAATAACGAGAGGCTTAAGAAATGCTTCTACAGTAAGATATTCCTCTTTAGCCTTGCTCAAAGAATACTGCACTTATCCTTCGTCGCGGGGGCTTTCAAATTCAGCCAGGTAGACTAGGCCCCGGACTCCTCGCGACGTCATTCGCCCCATGTATGTGCCAGTCCAACTAACGCATAGTCACCGTGCATGATCTCGATGACAACTGATATCGCAAACGGGCTGGTCTCCTGCAGTGAACCCATGCTGGCGGTTCGCTGTGAGCAGGAAACAGTGGGCGGGGAGTAATCGGAGGCGGGTTGTTTGGCCGTTATTAGCCAGATATGTAAATCCAGCTTACGATTGAGGGTGAGCTGCGCTGGGAGCACATTCAATACCAACATGCGTGAAAGGTACCTGAGCAAACTCAGGCTCAAGGTCAGATGTGTTCATCTATACTATATCACAAGGAAGAAGATCCCCCAAACGCCGAGGCAAGCAAACAGAGACCAAGATGAAAAGAACTGGCAAGGGTATGCCGAGCGAGTTTGCGGCGCTCATAGGGAGGGTACTTGACTGGAGCCAACGGCCCAAAAAATCAAACAACAGGGTCATTGAAATTAGGTACAATAATAACAGAGACCAGGGATCGCGATGGAACGGTATGGGAATATGCGTAGCATCGAAAGGCGGAGAGGACGGGCTAACATGGAGATTGCAAGGAGCAGCAAAGCTTAGAAGACAGAAATGAAATTTCCGATTCTCTCCTTCTGGTTCTGCGCGATGCATTCGGCGATCCAGGTGACGTTTCGGATTTCCTGCGAACCATGTCAGCGGCATTGCATATAGAATGTGATCATTGAGCTTCGAGCGACGAACCTGCTCCTTGAGGCGCATCCACGCGTATACCACCGCCGGGGTGAACTGGCGCGTGAAGACGATCTTACACAATTCCATTTCCTTTTGGTAGAATAGATCCTCCAGACTCTTCCCATCTGAGCCGCCACCCATCCCGAAGCCTCCACCGCCGCCCTGGCTGAGACCAACTGCGTCGAAGAAGGCCTTGTAGTCGGCATTCACGCTCACGGCCAAAGACACGCCTTCGAGGTCGTCGGCGCGGGACAGCATCAGAGACCCCTCAGGGTAGAGCTTCCCGAACTCGGGGTACAGCTTCCTCCGTTCCTGCTTCGAGAGCTCGGTGCCGAATGAGTTCAGAGTGATGTTGATCGCACGACGGTCAGCCTCGAACTGCAATAGCTCAGACATGACCTCTTGCGTGGGAGTGCCCTTGAAGTCCGGATGAGTGTTGACGAAGTTGTGAAAGTCCTCAAGATAGTTCTTATAGAGCGTATTGCGCACGATTTCGATATTCAGTTCGTCCAAGTCCTGGTGGCTGAGACTGCCCTTAAAATAGTCCGCTAATGGTGTCTCAATCAGCACGGAATTGTACAGTTCCTCGATGTTGGTGGCGACGCATAGCACCGGCAGGGTCTCGAACCACCCTAGGGGATGGCATCGCTCCAGGAGCTCTCGCGTGTCCCGTTCGTGCAAGGTGCCGGTAATCAGCAGAGCAATGTTGTCGATCATGTATCCATAAGTCAGGTATTGCAGAAACTTCGCGGTAGACCCCGTGGCCTGGGCGAGGAGATAGCGGAATTCCGCTACGAGCTTGTCCGTCATCTTACCGGCGAGGGCAGATGTGGAGGGGTTGGGAGGTAGTGCGGCGAGGAAGTCGCCATAGGCGGGGGCGAGTTGTAACTTGACATCTGTTCTCAAAGCATGTTAGACCATATGATGGTGACAGAAGAGACGTCGAATCAACGGACCATCGATGTTTTCGCATTGGGTCAAGTTGGAGTAGTTCTGGCTGTTGAGCAGGCTGTTCCGATACCCACGGACAATCCCCTCGATGTAGCTGTCCAAAATCAGTGATTGATGCAATCGGATTATGAGGAGCTCAAGAGGCAGCCTACCCATTGTTAACGTTGAAAAAGAGACCCTCCATTTCGAAGTGCTGACAGCTACCTGGAGGTTACCTGGGCCTCTCCGCAAACCAACACCTGGAGCTGTTTCTCTGCCACACCCTCCCGCTGTATTATGTAAGGGTGCACGGCCACACCGCGCACCCGCCACAGGACCTGGTGGCTTGGATCGCTTTTTTTCAACTTTTTAGTTTTCGATGCAAAAATTCCCGCCAACAGCCAGAAAAATTAACTAATCTTCAGCACGCCCACGGTGGTTTCGCCCACGGTCGCTAACACACATTCGGCCGTTTCTTCTTCTTTTCTTTCAGATACTCGATTTATTTTTGAGCAGCTGAGGGTCAAGGCCGTGCACCATGACGCTCTTTATCCTTACCGAAACCAGCGCGGGCTATGCCCTGCTCAAGGCGAAAGACAAGAAGCTTCTGAAGAGAGATGATCTGGCTACGGAAGCTTCCACGGCGGAGGGTGTTTCAAACTTGTGAGTGAATGCTTTCGTGTCCTTGTCAGCGATTTGATTGATGTTCGATTCTTGCATGGGCTTCTACGAGCAAAATTTTTTCGCCGCTCTCAAAACAGTGCTCTAACACCGTAGTAGGGTGAAATTGAAGAGCTTCCAGAAATTCGACAGTGCTGCTACGGCTCTGGAAGAAGTCGCTTCGCTTGTGGAAGGAAAGGTTACTCCTCGCCTTGCCAGCTTGTTGGACGAGATCAAAGATGAGAAGAAGGTTTCTTTGGCCGTTGCCGACCCCAAGCTCGGTAAGTGACACGAACATCTCGAGAAGCCGAATTACTCAGTTTCTAATCCTGCGTCTCCCAACAGGCAACGCAATTGGCAAGCTTCCCGGCATGTCTATTCAATTGGTCGCGGACTCGACCACGACTGATATTTTCCGTGCTATTCGCGAACATCTCCCCACACTCATTCCTGGTCTTCTTCCCCAGGACATGTCTACCATGGCTCTTGGTCTGTCCCACTCTCTCGCCAGACACAAGCTCAAGTTCTCCCCCGATAAGATCGATACTATGATCGTCCAAGCTATTGGTTTGTTGGACGACCTGGACAAGGAGCTCAACACCTACGCCATGCGTGTGAAAGAATGGTACGGCTGGCATTTCCCCGAGCTGGCCAAGATTCTGAACGACAACATTGCCTATGCCAAACTTGTACTCAAGATGGGCATGAGATCGAACTGGGAGACCGCGGATCTGGCGGAGATCATTCCGGAAGAGCTTGAGGGCACCGTCAAGGCCGCTGCTGACCGATCCATGGGTACCGAGATCAGCCAGGAGGATTTGGAGAACATTCAGGCGCTGGCCGAGCAGGTTGTTGGTTTCGCCGAATACCGCCAGCAGCTCGCTGGTTACCTGACTGCCCGTATGAACGCTATTGCGCCTAACCTGACCGCCCTGGTTGGCGAGTTGGTTGGTGCCCGTCTTATTGCCCACGCTGGTAGCTTGACAAACCTTTCCAAGAGCCCCGCCAGTACCATCCAGATTCTCGGAGCCGAAAAGGCTCTGTTCCGTGCGCTGAAGACCAAGCACGACACGCCCAAGTACGGTCTCATCTACCACGCTTCCCTTATCGGTCAGGCCACCGGTAAGAACAAGGGTAAGATGGCAAGAGTGTTGGCCGCCAAGGCTTCCCTTGGTTTGCGTGTCGATGCTCTCGCCGAATGGGATGACGATGCCACTGAGGAGGACAAGGCCGCCCTGGGTACTGAAGCCAGATACAACCTCGAGCGTAAACTTGCTGCTATGGAGGGCAAGCCTCTCAAGCCTCGTGGTGTTGCCATCGGGCCCAACGGTGTCTCCGTGCAGCCCAAGAAGTTCGAGATCAACGAAGCCAGAAGATACAACGCCGACGCCGATGCTCTTACTGGCGACCAGCCTGCTTCTAAGAAGGACAAGAAGCTCATTGAGGAAGTTTCAGATGAGGAGATGGCCGACGCCGATTCCGACGAGGAACCCAAGGCCAACGGAACCAAGGACGACGACTCGTCCGACGAGTCTGAGGAGGAGTCGAGCAAGAAGCACAAGTCCAAGAAGGGCAAGGATGCCGAACTTGAGAAGATGGCCGAAAAGGCCGGCCTGAGCGTCAAGCGGTACAAGCGCAAGCTGGAGCGCGGCGAGATCACTTTCGACGCCAATGGCAACCCGAGCGCCATCAGCAAGAAGGAGCTGAAGAAGGCCAAGAAGGAGGCCAAGAAGGCATCCAAGGGCGATGAGAAGAAGCGTAAGCGATCAGATGACGGCGAGGAGGCCGACAACGGCGAGAAGAAAAAGAAGAAGAAGAAGAAGGGGGAGGAATAAACCTTGCAATGATCTGAAAAGAAAAGTTTGCGTGGATCGATCGCTTCATCAATCTTTGTATGATATCACACATTGTGGGTTCAATGCTGCTTGTCATTTTGATTATTTTTCCCTTTCTTCTTGTGAGAGTTATTTGTTTGGGTGGCATTTCAGGATGCGATTTTGCTGGTCTATCCATGGCGCAGAGGTGCTTATTGGTACAAGGCAGTACAATTCAGGAATAATATGTTCATATCAATCTTCATAGTAGTCGTAGTCGTAGTCTATCCTTATAACCTGCATTTCCCTAGTACTACCCCAGTCCTCAGTAGTATAGCAATCAGTCAAACACAACTGCGGAAAGTAAACAGACCGCCCGTGATCCATCTGCCGGCAGAACAGACACCATCCCCGCCATCACCAACTTTTTCCAGCCAAACCACCCAGCACAAATATAGCCATATACGCAGGAATCACTCAATGCAGACATACCACACTCAGAAATCATGAGGGTGAGCCCTTCCAACCCGCCTCACCCACCATCCACAACATCTAACAGAACCTCATACAGATAATCGACCCCCAAAGCGCCGTCCTCACCAACATCGAGGTCCTGGCCTACATAACCGCCAACCCACCCCGACGACCCCCTAACCCTCCCCCGAACTCCCGGAACTGGGTTCCTAGTCCTGATCTCCGCGACCACAATACAGTCGTCCGAGAGGTAGGTCCCCCTCCGCTCTGGATAGAGTCTGAGAGGGTAATGCTGACGCCGACGCTGACGGATAGATCCACAACTACATCCACCGTCTCTCCCCTCACCTCCTCAAATACCCAGCTTATATACATGGCGAACCGCCACAGTCGCAACAACAGCCGTCGTCGGGTGCGTCCCCGACGGTACCCCCCGTGCAGCCGAGTACGCCTACGCCCATTGACCTTGCGCTCCGCGAGCTGGTTACGCGGCTGAAGCCGTTTGGGTTGACGAAGGGGGAGGTGGTTATGATTGTGAATCTGGGGGTGGGGTTGGATACGCCCTCCGGGGCGCGGGGTGGTGAGGAGGAAGGGGAGGGAGGAGAGCAGGATGGGATGGAGGTTGATGAGGCGGAAGGAGGGGAGGAGGGTGGGGAGGAGGCAGGTAGAGAATCAGGGGGTGGTGGGTTGAGCGAGGAGGATTACGGGGCGCTTGCGCTGCTGGATACGGTGATTGAGGAGCGGGAGGAGAGGTTATCGGAGGATGATGTGGCGCAGATATTGGCTATTATCCGGGAGACGTTAGGGTCGAAGGGGAGGACGGGGAGTGTAGGGTAGATGATATGAGCTTTATGCACGGATTCAAGCATGTAATGGTAATGTACTATGTCTATTCACTGGTCTATCTGGTATACGACTGGTATCTGGTTATGTAGTATGGCTTTTGTGGAAGGACAGAAGATAAATGTGCTCGACCGCCGGCCGACGCTCAAAATGGAAAGTCCAAACCAACGGATAACGATAAATAGACTCCAAAACACCGAGAATGCAGAAGCGTCAGACAACGAGCTGACTATATCAGCCGGCCCCGGAGCCGCAAGCGTATGTGCAAAAGATGCCAAAAATACATGTAGAGCGAGGAGACGGGCCATGTTTCTTCACTTCGCTTGATCATGGCGTGCCGTAGCTAGGCACGTCCAAACTCTTGAAGACAGGAAAAGGGGGCACCGACAGACTACCAATAGAGTCATCATTGCGGTCGACCAGGTTGTCTGTCCGCAGAGTCATCTCTCCCTTGACCTGGTTTGTCCTAAGAGTCACCTTTGCCTTTGACCAGATGACCGAACTGATTATAAACAGGCTCGTCCGGGTCCCCGCCTTCGTGGCCCCATTGCCCCAGATCATCGTCGAAAACCTCCTTTTCGAAGCCCGTGCAGACCTCCGCATAGTCGAGCCACTCGCCCTTGTCCGTCCAAACGCCTCCCTTGCCGCCGCGCATATCCCACCAGTCTTGCCCTCCCAGGAGAGCTGATTGGGCAGCGTCGAATCCAGTAGGACTACGCATGTACTTGCGGAGAAGGGCGCGAGCCCACGGTTGGTACCACATGTTGTACCACCAGGTATCTCGTATCAGCCGTTCAGGGTGCTTCACCGGCCAGGCTTTGTCGTCCTTGACGGGCTTCTCCTCGTCGAGATGGATCAGGGCTGGCACAGAGGCCGAGTGGATATTCGTCAGCAAGGGCATGTGATGCCATGTATGATTCCTTGCATTTGGAAGAGCGTCAAGGGTAGAGTTGAACTCTGGTTTGACCTGTTCGTCTTTGCCGAACCGGGGTTGGACGAAGGGATTGCGAAGTCTCGGACTGGCGAGATCCGGGGGAAGCAGCAGGCGCCTCTCGCGGGGAACGCCGTGCTTCATCTGGACGGAAGATGCTAGGGGGATATTATGGTATTGGAGCCATTCGACATCCTGCTTCGATTTGTGCGTGTTGAAGAATAGACGAGATTCGAAATCGACGCCGATTCCGTATTCGTAACGATGACCTGTCTCAAGGTGCGGGTTCACGCCCGTGATATTCGCAGCATCGGAAATGCCAACTAGTCGGTAAACCCACTCGTTGAACCAGTTGGAACTTCTCCGTCTTTCTAGTTCTCGCACGTACTCCTGGCGTCCGTACATCTGGGTCAGAGCCAGATAGTCACTGCGGTTGTGCCGGTTCTCCTCCACAAAGCGGAGTACTTCGGCGTATATCAATTTCAGGTCGGCAGCCTGGCCGATCACCGTACCGGGCTTCAGCCACCGTGGTCGGGTCAAGTGTCCCTCCGGATGAATATCGGTCTTCCAGCCGTAGGCATCCGGGGGCAAGCTGGACTGCGGTACGGTGACACAGCCGGCGTCAGCGGTTATGTTGGGGAAACACTCTTTGCCTGCGGCAAATAGCACTCTCTGAGAGTATTTCTGCAAGGCCTCCTCCAGGCCTTTGCGGTATGGATGATACTCCTTCGCGAGGCCGTATTTCTTTCTTAACTTGGCGTTATTCTCTCTGAGTATATTCTGAAACCGCTGGATGAGCACCTCCGGCGGTAACTGGAAGAAAACATCATAGCCATCGGCGATGAGGACAAAGTCGCCATCCCGCACGTGCGGGGTGTATTGCAAGAAATTGTATATGCCCGTCACACGGTCCACCACGTAATCATATTCGGAGGATCCGCTTGGGAGCTTTCTGCCATATTGAAGCAAAGTAGGCGGGGGATAATTCAAGATCATTGCGGAGGTTATTGTGCGACACAGCGCGGCGCTCTTCTGCCCAGCGGGCAGTACAAGATGAAAAGAAGGGTTTGTTTTCTCCAGACTGTTCGGTAGAGTGTCATTTCGACTTAGCGCAGGTCCGCCAGTATGGACCATGGGTGTGTCTTCGGGGCGGCCACCGAATGGATGGTATGAGGGATACTTGAGCCAGTAATTGACGGAGGTCTGCATAGACAGCTAATGTCAGTCGCAGATCAACCCGAAGTAACCAGAAAACATACCTGTCTAAACGGCGCTGAGAGACAAACGTAAAGGAAAAAACATGCGGCGAGTGTGATAATGAGAGCCCTGGCCAGACGAGCCCTCGCCGGACGAGCCCTCGGTCGGCCATACAGATAGACTTGTTGCAGAAGCGTCGTCGCCCTCGAGCGCACGGAGTTATACTGATCGCCCCAGGGGATGGAACCGCGGAGGGTAGCCATTCTGGCCGACTTGTCGTACCCTTCTGGCCCTCTGTGAGAACGAACAACAATCAATCGCAGTGTCAGCTCGAACCGAGCGGAAAAGGAATGTTGGTATCAACCACTATAAGCAGAGGTCGTGCTCGAGATAGGCATTCCTGCATTGAGATATTTGAAGGCGAGCGCAGAGGATGAGGGATTACAGCCGTAAATAGTCGTCAATTGTGTGATTGGGGGAGAGGAGCGCTCAACAGTCAATCAAGCAATGTACCATATTGTTCGCGCCGATGGAACAGAAGTCAATGACGACGCCGCAGCGTAATGCGATAGGGGTTGGATGGTGAGCAGCCTATACAGTTCCAGAGGTCGTTGGTCCCTGATCAATCATCTGCGTTGGATATGAGGTTTAAAAATGAAGTGAATGATAAAGCGCACGTTGCAACAAGCCACAGATTTCTTAGCAGGCATGGCGACTGTGGTACTCCGTGTGATGGAGCAGGAAATGATTTACATCGTCCCGGTGGAGCTCTCCTGATAGGCGTGGACTAAGATCCATCCGCCGCCATATTTGATGCGATCGCCCGACGCTGTGCCGCGCACGACTCTTATTATCTAGCTTGTCGTCATCTAATTTCGCTTCGGGGGTCATATCAAACGTCAAATTCTACAAGGAGTTTCTCTTATATTCCTCTGTCCACCAGTATTGAAGTCCGTTGTATTGATTGTCATCTATTGCCTTTGCCGCGTCATCGCCCCTCGGGTCCCGGGTAAACAGATGTTTGAGATTCAGGGACGATTGATTCCTGGCCAGGCTTGGCGCATGGGCGTTTCATCCTGATCAGCATTTAGTCTAGCCTCTACTTCGTACTCCGGACTGTCTAGATGGTCGCCGTGTGACTGTGTCCTGGTCCAGTTACACAGCGAGAACTCCAGATTTGCACGTAGGTATACACAAGATATATCTAAATCTGTACATAGTCCGATATACACTATAAGCGCATCATTCCAGGTATATCTCCTCACGTAGGCGCTGTAGATTCTTGAAGATGCCACCCCCGGGCCCTTCGCTTTCCTGCCGTTGATGGCCCATCGTCTTCCCTCTCGTCGACGAGGATCGCGCTTGGGACTGATCTGAACTGCCCTGGTTCTCCAGTGACCGGCGCCGGTCATCTATAATCTTCGCCAGACTATCCAGAAAACGATTTCGCGCCTTCTCTTCAGCGGAGCCCTTCCATATCGTCGCCAACTCACGTAGCGCTTCCAACCGCTTCGTAGCTGCATCCAAACCTGCTTGTCCACCACCATTGGTATTGAGTAACTCTGTAATCTCGTTCCGCAGCTTCTTCGCAACCTCCTGCCCCTTCTCCTCGAGACTCTGGCTCTCGGGCCCAGGTTCAGGGGCGGAGACCGAGATGAATGACGACGTCAGCGAGGTCTCCGATGGCGGTAACGGCCACTCCATGGAGTCTCCAAAGGTCTGAACCACATCCTCCAGTCGCGACCGTACTTGATTCAGCATCCGTAGTTTCGTGATGTAATCCGGATCAGCGACCGCCTGCCCCTCTTCTACCGCCGTCTCTCCCTCTTCTCCCTTTTGAGCCATAGCAACATCTTTGTCGCTATCCACAGCAGTCTGTAGACCCTCGGGTACAAACTGGGCAATATCCGGCTGAAGGACCTCGGTCAACGTATCCGAAAGCCCAATCGCTTCACCCCGCAGCACCTCAACTTCATAAGCCAGTCGCCCTCCACTCCGCAGTATCTCATCGGTGAGCTGTGTGAGCTGATTGGAAAGCCGGACATTCTGCGCATTGATCTGAGTGAGGATCGATTGGACTTGAGCGGACAATTCCGCGAGGGGGACGGCGCCCGCGCCGCGGGATTGCGATGACGCCAGCGTCAGCGGGGGAAGGACATCGTTGAGGAAATCGGCTGGATCGAAGGATGGGTCGGTAAAGTCAGGGGTCACTTCTTGAGAGGATCGTGTGTTTGAGGTCAAGATAGCTGCGCGAGCCGGACTGGGAGTCTGTGTCGAGGCCATTGTGTTGGAGCGTCTACCGGGGAGGACTGGAAACAGGAGCTCGTTCTTTGTAGAATTTAATAGAGCAAGATTGAAATATTACGAGATATTCCTCGCTCCAAACCCGCGACCGACATCGGCTAGTCTAGATTTTCTGTATCGTTATGTCCCGCTCATGTTGACAACTCCTATCGATGCTTCCATCGTGTCAATGTTTAATCTTCACCGCCTACGGCAATATGTTACGTTGATGGCATACTGAAAGAATGAAAATTGTCCAAGGAAAGCTTCGATTAAGTATAGGCATTATTCAGTTGCGGAACGCAGAGAAGCAAGTTATTTCAGCAGAGGCATCATAAAAAGATTCCAGGAAATAGCCGTGCATATCCAGCAAACCAAGAATACAAGAGTATCAGGCAGTCAGTCAACATGAAAGAAAGTGGGTATCGTCGGTAGAATCAGGGGAATTAAAGTAGAGCAAAAGAGCGCAGGTACTCATCCGTGACGGATGGCGTCAACGGATTTTCAGCATTATCTGATCTGGATCAAGACACCGGCCTTATCATGCTCAGATATCCTCCACCACCCGGGCATTGATAGCGCGCTGGAACCCGTCGTCCGCCTGTCCAGGCAGCCCGGCTCCGTATTTGCTTGGACCCTCGCCGGCATTATCGGCTGCAGCCAGCTGTTGCTGCACTGTCTGGTTGACAGCGGGCAAGAAGATAACCTTGCTGTTAGCGGTCTTGGCCATAGCTTGCATGGCCTCGAGGTAGCGGATTTGCATGGCAGGAGCAGAGGACAGAATGTCCGCAGCCTAGAGAAGTCTTGCGTTAGTTCTGCTGGGCTTGTCGGGGCTGGATGAGGTACAACATACCTGACGCATGAGCTTGGCGGATTCCACCTCGGCACGAGCAGCAATGACTTTGCTCTCACCAATACGCTTGGACTGCGCTGCCATGGAGAGCGAGTCCTGCAAATCATTGCTGAAGATGATGTCCTTGATGAGCATCGATTCGACTAGAACACCCCATCCAGCTGCAACCTCCTCAATGATCTCAGACGTCGACTGGGCGATCTCCTCGCGGCGTTCAATCACATCCTGCAGAACCCGCGCTCCGATAACATGCCGCAGAGTTGTCTGTGTGCGCTCGATCAGAGCCTGCCGTACGTTGGCAATGCCGAAAGCCGCTTTGTGAGGCGAAATGATTTGGTAGTAGATGACCGAGGTCAGATTGAGAGTGACATTGTCCTTGGTCATGCAAACCTGGCGGGGTACTTCGACGATCTGGATCTTAACGTCGACGGTCGTCAGATGTTCGCTCAAAGGGTTAACTCTGACCAGACCAGGATCGACCGCACGCTCGAATCTACCGCAGAAGTAAGTATACCATTGATCGCACTTTACGCAATGCTTCCATACCGTCCGAATTTGGTGACCAGACCCACCTCACCCTGTGCCACTGGCTTGAACGGGTTGGGGCAGCAGATGCAGCACGGGATAGCTCCCAAGCCACCAATGCATTCACCCAATGTATGGACTATATTTGAACCAGAATGAGTAAACAGACGACAACAGTCGAAGAGTTAAAAATGCTAAGACTTACTCAAGGAAGCGTACCAGCTATGCGCATCCGGGTTATCGGCATCATGCTGGATCTGTTGGGCATATCTTGGCTGCAAGTCATCAAGGCGCGCTGGCTGGACGACCACGGGTCCGCGTGTGTGGGCGCTGTGGCCTGGCGCGCTTTGCACCGGTGCCTTTCCGTTAGGAATGTTCGCCTCGGTGGACATCGTGGCTATCTGTAGTGTTCGCTTGTATAAGAGTTGACTAACAGAGACAAGATAATGGGACTGATTGGTGAAAATGCAGTATAAAGGTGCTCCCGAGGGATGGGAGAATGTAAAGCCCAAGTACGAATCAGCTTAAGGTTCAGGCCGCCACACTGAAAGAGACGGTTGATGATCGTGAGACTTGGAAGTGTATTGCGTAGTGAAGAGAGATGGGATGTTGCGGGGTTAAATAGGTAGTGATATCTCTTATTTCCCGTGCAGTACAGATCTAAGCTACCTAGACTACTGTGCCTATCTCTCATCGTCATAAGGTACACTATCATGAGTACCTCTAATGCCCTGCCTCACAGTAAGTAGCTACCGAGCAGCACCAACCGTGATGCATCTCCGCAAATTCATGTGGGGCGCAGCACTTGGCGATATCCACTGGATCTCCTCCGCCTAAGCGCTAAGCAGTCTAGCTCCTGCTGCTCTAGGCTATGTACGTATTGGTTTCCCACTTGGTGGGCAATCCGGGCGCAAACCATGGATGGATGGTTTCCACATCAAAAGGCTGAGCAAGGTATGTGGGAGTTGTTCCTTTTGTTCTCTTAGGGTCC
The DNA here is from genome assembly GCF_010724455.1 of Aspergillus lentulus. Next base: position 15,585 of record NW_022983886.1, on the reverse strand, counting down.
GCGGAGCTTGGGATGCTTCTCAGTTCGCTGATCCATGGTGCCATACGGAGTACATCTCATGCCGTTCCCTCCACATCTACCTCTCTTACACGTAGAGTTACATGGGTAGATGGGCTCCATCAACGGGGGAACCATCTGTCTTCACGGCACCTTAGCTCATCCATGGCCTGCTCAGATCGGTACCCTTTTGGGCACCCCGTATTCGGCTCCATGAGCCGCAATGCAGAGCACTGCCGCAGCAGGCGATCTGTCCAGTATTATCAGGCTGTCAAGTGTCAACCACCATTCGATAGTGGAGTCGCGCGAAGGATGGCTCTCGTGTAATTGTCTGCAGAGGCATCAAGAGTCAAGAACCCTGGTTGGCAAGGTAGATTGTCCCACTACTGACGAGCTTCATGCTCTTGTTGATTGTTGCCCCGCTAGGCCGTGCTGTCTGCTGCACAGAGCCGATGTCAGGCAACATGCCCATCCACGTGAGCTTGCATTGCCTTCCAGATGGTTTCTAGCGGCCATTAGTTCTGCATTGCCCACTTGAACCAGCAAATCAGATAAATTCCCTTGAGCTAATGGTATGGAGCTGTGACGTATGCAATCACTGATTGCTGCGATAAAAACCCTCGTATTCAGATGGAAGAGTGTACTAGTGGACAATTACAACCTTGGGAAAAGCTTCAAGGCGCAGCGTGAGTACATTTGTGAACCTAGTTACTGTATCCCGCAGTCGGGCGGAGGCAGTGCTTCGGATATCGGCATGTGCGGGCCAGAAACTCCAAATCAGCTTCCTATTTGGTTTAGGTCAACACCTGCATTTCCTATCAGCTGTCCACCAGTACTGGACCCCGAGTCCCATGTAGCACATGTAGACAGAATGGGACGGATTGAACAATAGCTTCACCGTGCATCTGCGGAGAGGTGAAGATAATCATTAATTATGAGAAATGCTTCAAGCTAAAGCATCATTGGTCTAGTGGTAGAATTCGTCGTTGCCATCGACGAGGCCCGTGTTCGATTCACGGATGATGCATTTGACTTTTTTAAGTCCATTTATTTGTAACCATTTCAATGACCAGATTAGCCCCAGTTTGCTGCCTGACGCTGTGAGAAAAGAATGCGGCCTATTTCCGTCTGGTTCTTTTCTTCTCTGAGAACAAGATGGCGATGCAGAAAGTACGCTGCTTACATGGAGAAGCTCTCAATTGGTTTGTCTACGTAAAAAGCGTGTTACTGGCAAGGTCTCCCGGCAAGATGGTGCATTCGGGATATATATACTATCATCGGATGGAAACCATCTCGCTTAACACAAAAGAATGATCCCCCTGTAGATGGTCCTCATCCATTCCTTCGACCTTACGTGACTAAGTATCTATGGCTCTCCAGCCTACCATGGTAGTTGTAACGGCGTAGGCAAGTCTTTCCCCAGAACAGCTTCTGCAGTCCCAATGTCCCTGCCAAAGAATTAGCACCAAGCCTCGTGCTTGACTGTCTGGTCCAAAGCTACACTTACCCAGGTCCTCGTGGTGCCCAGAACTGCCCCGTTTGACCAATGTCAAAGCCATCTATGAACGAGGCCAGAGACTGAGCTGCTTCATCGGGGGTAACGGCTGCGAGTAGTCCTAGGATCAGCGCCACTCTATAGTACAATAGACACGTCAATGACCTCTTACCTCCACCGGCATCCCAGTACTTGTCGAATCCTACACTCTTGGTCATTTCCGTGCGCATGAAGCCAGGATGTACCAGCCCGACAGCAATGCCCTTCTCTTTCAAATCTAGACTTAGAAGTTTCCCAACCATATTCAATGCGGCCTTGCTGGCATGATGACCATAATTCCCTCCACCCTCCTTTTCATGCCGCAATGTGATACTCCCGCTTTCACTGCTGACCAATATCACTTTGCTTCCCTTGTCCAGCAGACCCGCTTTGACGAGGCGCTGCACAACAAAGACGGGGCCAATGGCGGAAGTGGTATACATCCTTACTTCCTTTTCCCAGTCGGGGTCATCAAATGTCTCGAATCCGAAATAGCCCGCCGTGACGATCACGCAGGAGAGCTTGGTGGATGAAGGCAGTTGGGATACCAGAGTTTCGCCCACATTGGGTTGGGAGACATCAATATTCTGGATCCATGAGACGCGAGATTCAGAACTGTCTTCCGGAGGGGCACTGGATCGACTTGTCGCGAAGACACTGGCTGTTGATGTCTTGGATGCGTACAAGTGTCTCAACGAGGCTCCAAGGCCTCGGCTGGCACCGACAATGAGGATGTTATTGCTCATTTCTAGGTTTCTTACTGAGCTTGCTAAAAGCTGTGAGAACTTGGGAGGTTGGCACTGCTACCCGAATGCAATTGATGGTCTCCTGCGCTTAGCCACGTGCATAAGCGTTGCGCAACATCGGGAACGGATGACGTAAATGTATCCTTATTGTGTTCATCAGGGTGATATCTATCTAAAGTATACTTTCTTAAGTTACTCTTATGGACCTACAACAAACCTAATTACAGACGAATAGCGCTCTCACCAGTCATATCGGAGCTTTTCAATACAGACTAATACTAATGATGGCGAAGAAAGTTGCATTCAGTCGAGTGATGTACCATGTTTTCGTTTCAAGGGTACAATAATGCTCAAACACTCCCCTCCGATCCACCCTGCCGTTTGAAACTTTGACTGGCTAGCTAGCTCACTTCAATCAAGTTCTGTCAAATTGACGGACACGTGAAAGTTCATTAAAAAAATACTTTTAATAGTACTTTGCGCTATCAAACTATTCTTAGATCAGATAAGCGTGGCTTAGTCACGGCATTTCTGTTCCTGTCTTTGAAGCGGAGAATAATAGAATGACGATGGATCTGGAGGTAAGCACTACTTTCTTCCTTTTGAAAGTCCTTCATGACAGAACAGTAATTGTCTCTCTAGAGAGTCTCACCCTGCATGGTGAGCCGGTGACTGCCCCCTTAACTTTGACTTCGAAGGTGGAGCCGGCCTCCTTATGGTTTCCGCTGCTTGATGATGAGTGAGATCCTGCAACAACTGCGCCAACATGCAAAGAAAGCCGGTGCTGCAATTCGCAGAGGCAGAAAATCAGAGGGTAAAAAGCCGTCCCGGAAAAGTCTCTTCCCGTCCTCATTGTCATCGAGCTCGGTGTAAGTTTTTACATTGTTTATGGGATTAGCTTTGTACATGTCAGCCTAATTGCTGACACGGGCTCAGTATCGAGAAAACCGACATAGTACCAACCTCCTCGCCCTGGGATCTCCTGCCTGTCGAAATCCAAATCAAGATTTTCGCTCAATGTGGTATCAAAGACCTGCTGCAACTCAAACTTGTTTGCAAGGCCTTTTGTCAAGTCCTCACATTTCATGAACAGCTGATCGCGCGCCAATACCTTCGACAGGCTCGTCATGGAACGCTACCATCTCCCATCGATAGCGAGAGAGAATATACTCGAAATCCCGAAGACGATGTAGTGCTTCTGTCCGACCTTTTCCCTCCCGCCAAAAGTGCCAAGGGCGGCCATTTATACACTTTCCGCTATATGCATAGCTTGCGACGACGGGCAAAGCTGTGTTCTAAACTTTGCTACTACCTCGCAGACCGCGTCATGGATCGATTCGTCCACTGCGAGCCAGCTTTCGTTAAGGCGATGTTTCCATCCAGAAATGAGCGCAATGAGTTCCTGAAACGGGGGAAGTCCAGTCTATGGTTCAACCTCATACCACTTATGTAAGTGCTCGTCGCAAATCATCCTCCAGCGACTGATTCTAATGAGACGCGTCTTCCTACCAGGTACTACACGCTATACTTTCTGGAGGCTTACAGTCTTGCCCGTCGTGAGTTAAAAAATGCACTTTTGCAAGACATGGAAGCCAGACGATTGCCCGTTCCTATACCCCCGGATGTCCGTAAATCCTTGTACCGAGATTTGCAGATCGGAATTCTTCGATCGGCTCCATTTACCAATACTTCGACTCTGATCTGTACGCACCATTGTATGCAGCTGCTCGTTTCGTACCTACGACATACTGTGCCCCCCGAGGAGCCCGTGGCGGATGACAGCTGGATCGGCTCGCTGCTTACTGCGTCACCGTTTCTTCGAATAGTGGAATACTTCTCCGCAGAAATAGGTGATGGTGGCAGTCAGCGAGTGCAACGAAAAGATTTCATGCGTAACTTTCATAATGATTTGATGCTGAACGAGAAAGACGATATCAACTCGTTGGTGTTCGAGAGCACGCCGGTATCGCATCTTCATTCATCGGTGCAGGATGTTTGGTTCGATGTTGCTAGAGAGGAATTGGCCTCACGGAGAGCTCTTCCCCATGACGCAGAGAATATCTGGGTCTGGAAAGGTGTCCCCGTAGCACTAGGTTGTCAGGATTGCCGTCAAGGCAGGGCCTGGCGTGCATGAGGAAAATTGTCTTTGGTGTATATTTCAATCTGCTTCCATCTCGTTGACCAGGACACAGGCGTTAGATACAGGGCATGGCTCTCAGTTCGGAGTTGAGGCTGCATAGAAATGGGTTGAGCGCTTTCTTTCTATATATTGTTATCACTACAACAGTGCACTGTAAAGGTTGGAAATCTATTCACTGCCATGCTTAAGAGTCCAAATGGCTTGACTTCTCGCGGTCTCTTGCATTCTGGACCAACAGCCCTAAGCCCTAAACGTATATCAGTTTGGGAAATTTGTTTGCTTTGTTTGCCTGATTGTCGCGTTCCATATCGCGATCAAGTAGATACATCCAGGTACGACTCTTCCTCAACTTCGGTATACGACACGAAGACTTTACTGGACAAAGTCATTCAGAAGTTCGTGATGGCACATTCTGACCTACAGCAGCTTTGGAATACCTCATGGACACTGCACCGTCTTTCTCCCCTGCACCATGGGAAAGAATTCCATTCCCTTCTTGGCAATCAGGCCGCTCTGAGAACTTATGCTAGCAGATTGAGGGTTCAGCTCGCAGGGGATCTATTTTCTAGTGCCCACACTCCATTAAATGCAGCTGGCGCTGTGGATGATGATATCTTCTCCAGAACAGGACCTCTGAAAGACTGCGTCTGGGAAACGTTATCGGCACCCTCAACACAAGCTACATCGGAGAAACTTTCCGGGATACTGGTGACTCTAGAGTACGAAAACATCACCTATAAAGCTGCTCTCCTCGCAGCACCAGATGGCCGTCGCATCTCGGCAAGGCGACAACAGTCCACTCAGCTCCCGCTCCTACTGACGCGGTTCCCAAATCCACTGCGGCAGACCTTCATCTCTTTCTTGTCTGCTAATTTTGACACTTACTGCTCTGTTCTTCGCTTGCCCTCAACTTTCATGTATACGGCCCTAGGGATGTACATCGATATGCTGATGGCAGGAGACCATGACGGGGCTTCCGACTCTTATCGGATGTTCGAAGATACCATCAAGGAAACGCAGCTTACGTTGTCCTTTGCGCCGCCCGTTGCGCCGGCTCTGAGATCCCTCAACATCAATCTTCCGCGCGGTTCCTTCATGGACTTTGTGCGCAAAAGCAATTCAAACAGCGGGTCGACTCACCAGAAGGTTTCTGTCTTAACAGGCCTATCCACCTACCTAGAGAAGCACTTGGCGATGAAGCTGAATCTGGGAGATCTGGCTCACTCGGTCAATCAACCCGTGCGTCTGACTAAAATAGCATGTGGCAGCTTCGTCCTCGGCAGTGAAGGTAAAATGAAGCTGGTCGCGCCGTCGGGACAAGCTGGCTCCAGCTCTGAAGATGGTGCTACTGCAGCTCGTGAGAGCAAGGATAGTCTGCTATTGCGGGCGAATGAGGCACTGCTCCAAGCTGTTATACGTCGAGCTGCTATGAGCGGTGATGAGCAGACATGAGCGTGATGAGATGCTCCCAGCGAGTTTAGTTGCTTGAGCCTGACCCAGCTTTCACTTTCACTCTTGAGGTGATCAGATACAGATGACTGTTTCTGAAACCGTATGCTACGCAGGGAGCAGTCCATGAGCCGTCCCCTGCGCTAGCCTAATCCCGGCATTGACGACTTGCCTACGTACCCTGGCCCAAATGAGGTGCTCGTGCCTGAACTGAATCGCCTCCGTGGATGTCGCCCACTTTCTCTATCAGGACGTTACTCAGCCATCACCCGACGGGACGCAGACACAACGCAGTCCTGCGAGCCTATTTGATACGGAGAAAGGAGAGGAAATAAGAAAGATCACGTTCTCCACGCAAGTACATCATCTCATTCAAAGAAGTGCTTGCTCGTCTACGGAGTATAGAAAGTCGCAACCCTATCCGACGATCCAATCTTGCACTGGCTCCATGCTTTTCAGGAATTTATACATACAGCGTGCTGCCTGGGAATATATACACAATCGTCAATCGTTCAATACATCGTGAGAGTCAAATAGAGATAGGTTGTTTGGCCGTGTGCCAGAATTGCTCTATTTCCTGAATCACTTCAGCTTTCGGCCGTCTGCTCTTCTGATTCGGCGAGTTTGAGCGCTTCATCCACACTGGGAACGAAATGAGTCATTCCTCCGCATTGTTCCACAATACCGCTTCGTTCGAACATTCGAAAGACGTCGCGATTGGGAAGACGGCAGAAGAACACTCGCGTCCCCTGGTCCACATATCCTTTCACTATCTCGAAAAGAACCTGGGTGCCAGACCCGTCAATGCTAGTGACACCATGGACATCGAAGATGATATTCTTATTGTTCTCTGGAGAGCGCATCCGAGGGAAGGATGGATGCACTCTGCTCGAACCATATAGTTCCAAACGGCGTAGGCGATTCTTAAGGTCGCCAGTATTGGCAAAAGTGAGAGGCTCGGGAATTTTGACGATAAGGGCGCCCTCGATCAGTTGGACATTCTCGGGATGGAGCTCGGCATTGTCGAATCGACCCGTATCCGGTATCTTCCCGAGAATTTGAATGCGCGACTGAGTCGAGTGCCGAATCAATATCAGGACGGAAAGCCCGATTCCAAGCGCGATACCCAACTCGAGTGAATAAAATATCGTTGAGGCGAAGATGAGAAGCATCAAGGCCAATTCAGTCCAACCGCGTAGACGAATGAAGAATGCCAAATCATGCGGACATTCCTCAATCAGCGAAAAGGCGACAACAGAGATCATCGCTGAAAGGACCGCTTTCTAAATGACATCAGCTTCCATAAAATATCGCAGTTGGCCGCAACAGACAACAGGAGAACTCACCGGAAGATAGTATAGATAAGGGAGCAGGACTAGAATGCAGACCAGAGTAATGATACTCAGAAAGATACTGCTCATGGGGCTTCGAGCTCCAGTGGAAGCATTGACCTTGCTTCTTCCGTACCCACCAAACGCAGGTAGGGCCATGAAGCACCCCCCAACGACATTGGCCACGCCGAGAGCCACCATCTCCCTGTTGGGACTGACCGTCATACCCTTAACACCGTCGCTTCTGCTCTCACCCAGTCCCTTCGCGGCTACAGAGGACTCAAAGAAGCCAAGCAGCGCGATAATGAAAGAGGTACTCATTGCCGTGCGAACGTGCTTCATATGACTGAACTGGAAAGGCCATTTGAACGCAAAGACGCCATTTCCTGTATTTTTCATGGGACCCAGGATTTCGAGCCCTTTCTCATCCCAGTCCAGACGCCACGTCAGAATCGCCGCAAGAATGACTACCAAGATGCGATCTGGAAAGTAAACGACCTGAGGGTAGCGCGGTTGCAGTTTCTTTTTCAACGTTCTGAATAGCGCACCGAGTTAGGACATACATACCCTGCAGGGAAGGATTCAGCACATACCGGAAGACCATTATAATGGCGAAGCTGCTGAAAGACATTGCGGCTGTGAGGCGGTGGCAGTTCCTGATATTTCGAAAGAAAAACAGTAGCTTGTCCACAGTGGTGCCGTGACTGACCCCGGCGTCTTTCGCCATCTCTGCCAACCCAGCTTCCGGAATCAATTGATCCACGAAGATAACAAAGCCAATGGCGGTGATGAATCCTCTCAGGAAAGGCCGACTGAGGACGTTATCCAAAAATCCCAAACGAGTCAGTCCTGCAATCAGGATCATTGAGCCTGCCATGGCAGTTGCTACTCCCACCACCATGGCATTCTCAGCACCATTATCCTCATGCGAATCTCCCTGCCGGACACTTGACTTGACAATTGTACCGGTGAGCAATGATCCTGCTGCTTCTGGGCCAACGACCAGCAAAGGGCTGCTTCCCAAGACGGCATAGACGAAGGGGTTGATCACGAAAGAATAGAGACCATTGATAGGCGGCGCATGCGCGAGGTTCGAGGACAAGGAGAGTGCCATTGGAATATAGATTGATGCAACAGTCAATGCAGAGATGAGGTCCCCTCGGAAGAAGGACCATTGGTACTGGCCAATCCAATTGAAAAACGGGATGTAATACGAGAGGTAACTGATTTAGCTGAAGGTTAGCCATGACGGAAAGACCCTTCAATATTGAGCGTCTTCGAAAGACACTCAGCCCTTCAGGGTATCAAAACATACAGTGCGTTGCGATTCTTCACAGGTAATCCGGATGTCGATGACTCCAACGAGCGTAGGTTGTCTGGCCCATGTCCACCACTACAGTTCCCACTGGAACCACCCGAAAGGTCTGTCCTTCCGGCGCTCAATCCCAAGACGCCATGTAGTGTCTCTGGTCTCGGGGAGAATGTGCCATGGCGACAAACCTTCTGTCCGCACACAGCTTCCCCGTCATGGTATGATTCCAGTAGACGAGTTCTAGCATCGGGTTCTTCCGTCGTATATGTCGGCAAGTTTCGTGGGTTGGCCTCAGGGATAGCTGAAAAACTGGTTGGGGAAGAAGTCCGAAAGATATCAAACATTCGGTCCCGCACCGAGCGGTGTTGACCCGTCCCATGGAGGGAAGTGGAATCCGACATGCTTATACAAACACAAGACGAAACTGTGATCGTTCAATAATCGGGGACATAAACAATCATCCAAAAACCGCCATGCTCGGGTAGAATAGAAGAGAGATAGAGGAAAGGAATCAGGAATATAGTAAAATAGAGGGGAAAAAGGCTAGACCGTGAAATATTAGCTAAATGTTTCAACAAGGTCCAACGAAAGTGGTGCTCCAAGATGCGAAGGGCGGTGGAAGCGGCTCGGCCAAGTAAGCCGAGAAACGGCGGAGGGCAGGTCAAGGCAGTAAGGAAAGCGATGAACATCCATCAGAACCGGCTTCAACAAAGTCGTTACCGCTGTTGATTGATCGTGAGCTCATGGCAGAGAGATTTGTGTGACTTGAGACTTCCAGTCTTGCCTCCAGATACAATGGCAGTGTGGCTGAACTGATAAACTCGATAAGCTGGATTGTTTTCTGCCGGGCGGTACATGAAAACTCTCGACCACGTGATATAACTGCACTGTGGGTACCTATGGCTGTCCGGAATTCGATGCGGGCTGCAACAAAGCCCAAAAGTGGGTTTTGAACCGCCACAAAGTGATTTGAGATTGTCGAAGAACTCGCCTGCTGCCGCACCTCCTCTTCCCTCTGCACCTGTCGCACACCTTCGATCTTCTAATAGGAGCTATCAGGGAAAACGTTTTTCGCGCTCCTCATTCGTCTCTAATCCTCAAATCCTTGTCGAATCCCGTCTAATATCAGGCGCAGCCCCGCCAAAATGTCGTTAACAAATTGCCGTTTCTACGAGGAGAAGTACCCGGAAGTCGACAGCTATGTCATGGTCAATGTCAAGCAGGTATGCGACCGTTTTTATGGCCTTCGTCGTTCTTTTGCAGGAATCTTTGACTAATCCCGCTGTTTCATTTTGCAGATCGCCGAAATGGGCGCATACGTGAAGCTCCTCGAATATGACAATATCGATGGCATGATCTTGCTGTCTGAACTGTCGCGGAGACGTATTCGTAGTATCCAGAAGCTCATTCGGATTGGCCGCAACGAGGTTGTCATCGTGCTTCGTGTTGATAAGGAAAAGGGCAAGTGTGACCGACTCTGAAAGTACTCGAGAGCATCCGTCTAATAGGTTCCGTCTCTGTACAGGTTACATCGATCTTTCCAAGCGTCGAGTTTCTCCCGAAGATGTCGTCAAGTGCGAGGAGAGGTACAACAAGAGCAAGGCGGTTCACTCCATCATGCGCCATGTCGCCGAAGCCACTCAGACTCCCCTTGAGGAGTTGTACCAGAAGATCGGATGGCCACTGAACCGGAAATACGGCCATGCTCACGATGCCTTCAAGATCTCCATCACGTATGATCAACCCGCACATCTACATATTTCGACCTTATGACTCATTTTATCAATAGGAACCCCGACGTGTGGCAGGATGTGGAATTTCCCAGCGAAGCCGTCAAGAAGGAGTTGACACAGTACATCAGCAAGAAGCTGACTCCCTCCCCGACCAAAGTTCGTGCTGATATCGAAGTCACCTGCTTCGGCTACGACGGAATCGACGCCGTCAAGACCGCTCTTCGCACCGCCGAGGCGAACAATACCCCCGAGAACCAGATCAAGGTCAAGCTGGTCGCTCCTCCCCTGTACGTCCTGACCAGCCAGTGCCTGGATAAGAACTTGGGTATCAAGTTGCTCGAGGAGGCCATCGAGAGAATCGATAGCGAGATCAAGAAAGCCGGGGGTGGCTGTGTCGTCAAGATGGCACCCAAGGCTGTCACCGAGCACGACGACGCTGCTCTCCAGGAGCTCATGGACAAGCGGGAGCGTGAAAACATGGAAGTCAGCGGCGATGAGAGCATGTCCGAGAGCGACGAGGGTGTCCCTGAATAAATTCTCCATGCTGCGCCTCTTTAGTCACGACTCCTTGGGCCAATGGGCCCTTTGCAAATGACAAACCTCCATTTTTCTTGCATACGTTGGGAATTGGGCTGGTGCCACAAGAGAGAGACGGTTGTTTCAGCGTTGGGTCAGAGAAGGGGGCAAGAAAAAAGTTTCTGATAGAAGGGCTTCGTTTATGACACGAATTACGAGACAGAAGACGGGTTTAATGTGCTCACGAGCGGGATAGGGCTGAGCAGCATTCTCTCGAACAATGGGTTCAGACTGAACTTGGTTTTTACGCTGAGAACAGTACACCCATGGGAGGATCTGCGGCTGCACTGCTTCCTGTGGCGTAGCGATGTGTCCATATCACTCAGATTTGCGTTGATGACTGAGCTCTGGTCACAGTTCTGGGACAGCTCTATCTCTTGATTTGATGTACATAAGTTCATATCTAAGTGCCAACTGCAAGAGTACGTTCTAGACTACGAAGATTATTTCCAAAGGTGAAAGTAGGGTCGGTTTGACTGGACTCAGCGATTACCTATAGTTGTAGTACTAGGCTGCACGAGAGACTTGCCACATACAGTTGAGAAGGTCGCGGTGATTGAGTTCCCTGGTGTTTTGAAGTTCCGGATAGATCAACGGTGGCTGGGAATGGCGGGGACCTTAGCGCGGGAACTGAGTCTTGCTTGAAGTTTGATTCTCCATTGCCCTTTCTTTCTTTCGAATGCAGGCATACTGCTCTTCAGAAATCCTGGACTGTACGGAGTAGAATCACAATTCACAGCATTCAGTATGGGGTATTGGGGGGACATCTTCAGCTCTGGATCTCGAACTCACCATCGCCGTCTCCCAGAACGGCGGCGTTGTACGTCATCACCAACGGCTGGGCCTGATCTTCGGCCAGCATCGCACATTCCTGAAGCTAACATGGCAAATAGTGCTTCCTGCTTACAGAGCCGACCAGGGGGCCTCTGTCAGTCCTGCGAAGGAGGTGACGAAGGTTGCTCTCCGATTGAAATATCAGATCGAACAGGTCATTCCGTTCGAGATCGAAGAGAGTTCTATCACAAAGCCTAATAGTCGCATCATCACCGATGAAGTGATCCAGACTGCCAAGCAGGCAGGTGGCGATGACCACAAAGCCTGTGTGCTGTACTGTCTCCTTGTTTGTCTACGGTGGTTCAAGCTGCAGGCGGGAGCCGAACTCTGGGAATCTGATCTGCACCTGCGTCGCGCGCTGGCGTGTGAGGTCATTGCGAAGCGCATGTAAGAAAAAAAAACCATCTTAAATACAGCTGAAAAGGCTTAATGTTAACCAAGACTTTCAGAATCGAGAGCGACGAGGACCAGGACTCCCTCATGAAGGATGCCCTGTTACAGAGGTACTCCATCTTCCTGGACGGAGAACCAACTACACCGGCCAACGTTATCGAGCGAGCCGTGGATCTACATGCTTTGAGAGTCATAGGCTCTTCAGGATACCAGAAGTGTATCAAGTATCTCTGGCGTGGGTGGTTCTGTCAAGAAGAGGGTAACCCGACCAATTTCGTTCCCTACCACGACAAAGACAACACAGACTTTAGAATTCATTTCCATCCTGACCGTATGAGGACTCCTTTCTATCAGAACGCATGCCAGATATTTTTCTCGTTGATATACCTCATCCTGTATACCATCGTCATCAATACCGTCAACTCTACCGGGGATTTGGATGTTGTTGAGGGAATCCTCTATGTCATGACTTTGTCCTACATCTGTGACGAGCTCACCAAACTCTGGAAGGTTGGAAGGGACTACTTCGACTTCTGGAACGCATTCAACTCGACTCTGTACACCATCCTCGCAGTGTCATTCTTCCTCCGTGTCGCCGCCCTTACGCGGTCGAGCTCCGTCAACGATGAACAGAGGAAAACACTCAACCAGCTGAGTTACAATTTCCTGGCCATGGCAGGTCCCATGTTTTGGATGCGTATGATGCTCTACCTCGATTCATTCAAATTCTTCGGCGCCATGTTCGTTGTGCTGCGAGTCATGATGAAGGAGAGCTTGATTTTCTTTGCCCTTCTTTTTGTCATTATTGGCGGGTTCTTCCAGGCGTTTTACGGAATGGCCCAGGCAGACGGCGAACTCGCTCTTACCAGGGGCATCATACAAGGCATGGCGAACAGTGTCATGCAGAGCCCAGATTTCGGCGTATTCGAGGAACTGGCGTTCCCCTTTGGTCTCGTCCTCTACTATTTGTTCAATTTCATTGTCATGATTGGTAAGTCGGTCTGCTTGCAGCAAGACCGGGCGATGTTTTACTGACGGCCAATAGTTTTGCTCAACATTTTGATTGCCCTCTACAATAGCGCTTATGAGGATATCGCTGGCAATGCTGTGGACGAGTACATGGCGATCTTCGCGCTGAAGACAATGCAGTTTGTCCGGGCACCAGACGAAAACGTTTTCATTCCTCGTGAGTCCTCTTATGCTGCTGCAGACCGCGCATTGACTAACGGCGAGCCTACTAGCCTTCAACCTGCTCGAAATCATCTTTCTGGTCCTCCCATTTGAATGGTGGATGCCGCGCGAGTACTACGCCAAACTGAACGAGGTCATCATGGGTATCATCTACTCACCACTCTTACTCATCATCGCGACGCTCGAGACCCGCGAGGCACGCCGGATCCGGTGGAATCGTCGCCAAGGAGAAGAGGATGACGATGTTGTCCAGGAATGGGAGGATGTTGCTGAGGAAGTTGACTTTGACGTGGATGATACCTGGAGACAGGCCGTGCGGGACACCACCCCAGATCCGAATGCAGAGAACTGTACTTTGGAGATCATACAGCTGCGGGAGCAGATCAAGGAACTCACAGCTGTGGTTCATGCGTTCATCGAGAAGAAGGATACGGCAGAGCACATAAGGGAGCAATCAAGTTCCAATCAAGCTGACGCGGAGTAGGATCTATGCATAGGATAGTTGTATTTGATTGTGATATTGTTGGAGTTTTCTTGTTGCCTTTGATATGATAGCGATCTCGTCGTGCTTTATATTAGTTGACTATGTGCCTTGGTGTCTGCATTTTATGCTTTCATACCTGACGTCTAACATGACCTAATTCATCTCTACAAACTCTGTGGTACACAACAAAAGCGTAAGGTATTCAACTGTCATGCTGACGTGTGTTTGTATACTTCCCCTGAGCGAGCGGATTACGTGACTCTGTCCCTGAACCATATCCCCGCACCTCCCTTAAATCAACGACAAACACTTCTCCAATCTTTTCCTCCTCGATAATCAACGTTGTTAATCTACTCTTGCAGCATGCGATGTGTCATCAACCATAAGACAGCCAAAGTGCAGTCTTGCGAGGGAGGAAGTTTGCAGTGAACAGCTTGATTCCATCCAACAGCATGACTGACAACACCCCGCCCTTGCTGTATGCAGGAGAACACCTGGATACTGTCGCAGGATTCCCAACACTTTACACATTCAGTCCCGCAAATCGCGACAATTCTCTGATTGTGTTTATACCGGGTGGCGGCCATAATGCTCGCATCTCATATGGCGGCCATCCCGGAAGCCGCAGGGAGGACTTCTTAGCACACTGGCTAAAGGAACTGGGCTACGGCCTACTAGCCATCTCGTACCCGCTACAGAGCCAGCCGGACGAGATCATGGCTGCAACGGCACCAGAATTCCGTATTCGTGATTGGGGTCTGCAAGCAGCGGAGGTTACGAAGATGGTGATCGAGAGGCACGGCCTGTCCCCCAAGGTCGTACTCGTTGCTTGGAGTATGGGCGGCTGGGTAGTGGTTCCGTACACGCAAGCAGCGAAAGCACGGGGGCTAACTGTTGAGTTATTCGTGGGTCTCTCTGCTACTCCTGGACTCGCTGGATCTCGGCCCACTCCCCCTGGTATCAAAATGACGTCCGAGGGGTATGCTGCATTGGATAGGATGTCGAAGCTTTTTCTGGACCAGGTCCATGAGCAGAATCGCTTAAACTCCCATGTCATCATTCCGGACGATGTGTATCTCCGTGGCTACTATGGACGTACGCCTGTCGGCTTGCTCGGCTTTGGCTTGAGCTATTCCCCGGAGCGCGGGTTTGTTGAAGATCGATATACCTCAACGGATGATGCCGACGCGTACAACTTTCGTCAATGGCCTTTGATTTCTGCTTTGCACGGTGACAGCATCTTGGATGGACGGCATGTACTTGCGGACAAGGCGACTTGGGGCTTCATGCAGGTGCACCAGCTCGTGCGTACTCTCGAAGGTCGAGGCTATAGATCGCTGAGCCCTGAGCGCTGGGAGGAGGTTGTCAGGCTGGTCCACTCACGGCCGGAGAATATGTGCCGGCAGATTCATGGTAATCACTTTTTCTTCCTTGGCGAGCAGGGCGCTCGTGAGACGGCGGCTGCCATTGTTGAACAGCTGAGAGAAGCTCGGATCTTCATGTCAGCGCTTGACTCTCTGCTTGTGTCATGATTCACCTTGACAGCATTTTTTGTTGTCCTGAACATTATTTACTGCAATCGCCTCGGCGTCGACTGAAGTATCTTTGAATGATCTGGTGACAAAAGTCCCGGTCAACGGAATACTTGGTCGGTTTCAGTCTACAGTCGCTACATCGGGATCTGCAGCTGGGCTTGTTTGGGGCAACTACGATACGATACCTCAAAAATAGCGCAGCATGCGTTGACAGCCGTCGTCGATGCTGGTAGTCATGACAATAGAGGAGTAAAAATGTTTGCGGAACGAAAAAGAAAGCCGAACGCGGGGGTCGAACCCGCAACCTTGAGATTAAGAGTCTCACGCTCT